>SJYO01018169.1:20005419-20405771 GCA_006410555.1 Capra ibex | reverse complement strand
AGATAAAGGGTACTTCACTACCCTGGCCTACGGTACTAGAAGCAAAAGACTTACAACTCGAAATTCAGTTGAAAAAACGAGAGGAGAAAGTGAAAGTAGTTCTCCGAAAAATCGAGGAGAAGTCAAAGACGGTATTCCCACCACAGTAGACGTATAGACTCCAATAACTATAAAGAGAGCCGTCAGAACTAAGGTCGAACACAAAGAAGGTCAGGTCGCAAAGAGTACTACATGAGACGTGTCTTCAATTTATTCGTCCCACTGTCATATGTCGGAACTGCATGAGGAAAAGGATAAACCTTGGTCAGACACCAAGGTACAGGTCAAGATTGACAGGGAAGGACTGGACGTATGTCTAAAGAGTTCTCCGTCCAGTCCACCAGACTATAAGGGTAGAGAACGTCTTAAAAGGTGTCAAATAACCCTAGGTGCGTCAGTTTCCGAAACCGCATCAGTTATTTCGTCTTTATCTACAAAAAGACCTTGAGAGAACGAAAAAGGTACTAGGTCGCCTACAATTGTTAAACTAGAGACCAAGGAGACGGAAAAGATTTTGGTCGAACTTGTAGTCCCTCAAGTACCAAGTACATAACGACTTCGGACCGAACCTCTTAAAACTCGTAAAGAAATAATCGTACACTCTACTCACGTTATCAAACTCGTAAGAAACCGTAACGGAAAGAAACCTTAACCTTACTTTTGACTGGAAAAGGTCAGGACACCGGTGACGACTCAAAAGGTTTCAACGACCGTATAACTCACGTCGTGAAAGTGTCGTAGTAGAAAGTCCTAAACTTTATCGAGGTAACCTTAAGGTAGTGGAGGTGATCGAGACAAGCATCACTACGAAAGATTCCGGGTGAACTGAAGTGTAAGGTTCTACAGACCGAGATCTAATCACTAGTGTAGTAGTACTAATAGACTCAGCACTTCTAGAGAAAACATGTCAAGAAGACACCTAAGAACGGTGGAGAAGAATTATAGAAGACGAAGACAATCCAGGTATGGTAAAGACAGGAAATAGCTTGGGTAGAAATGTACTTTACAAGGGAACCATAGAGATTAAAAGAACTTCTCTAGAGATCAGAAAGGGTAAGACAACAAAAGGAGATAAAGAAACGTAACTAGTGACTCCTTCCGAAAGAATAGAGAAGAACGATAAGAAACCTTGATACGTAAGTTTACGAATATAGAAAGGAAAAGAGGAAACGAAAAGTGAAGAGAAGAAAAGTGTCGATAAACATTCCGGAGGGGTCTGTCGGTAAAACGAAAAAACGTAAAGAAAAGGTACCCCTACCAGAACTAGCGACAGAGGACATGTTACAGTGCTTGGAGTAAGGTATCAAGTAGTCCGTGAGATAGATAGTCTAGATCCGGGAATTTAGATAAAGAGTGAAGGTGACATCTTAGTATTCCCTAAACTAAATCCAGTATGGACTTACCAGATCGCCAAAAGGGATGAAGGAAGGTAAACTCAGACTTAAACCATTACTCCTCAAGTACTAGACTCGGTGTCAGTCGAGGACCAGAACAAAAACGACTGACATATCTCGAAGAGGTAGAAACTAACGTTTCTTATATTAGTTAGACTAAAACCATAACTGGTAGACCACTACAGGTACACATCTCAGAAGAGAACACAACAACCTTCTCCCACAAACGATACTGGTCACGTAAAAGAACCGTTTTGAGATAATCAGAAACGGGACGAAGTAAGGCGTAAGGTTCCGGTTTAAACGGACAATGAGGCTACGACATTTCTCGTTATAACGTATCCTTGGACCTTGCAGTCCAGGTACTCAGTCCCGTTTAACCTTCACCAGTTTGTTTTCTACCGTTCCCACTTGTAGCTGTAGGATCCTTAGTCGTTTGATTTTACCTGACCTTACCCACTTAAATTGAGTCTACTGGTAATAAAGATGATGACGCCCGTCCTTAGGGAGTCTTCTTTACCTAATCGGTAGTACCAGTTGTTTTCTCAGGTTTTACGTCATGAACCTACGTTAGAGTTTTTGCTGTCTTACTAGAGACAAGCAGAGGTTCCGTTTGTCAATAGGTTCAGATACGGGGTTCGTCATTACGACTTCTTTGACTTCAACTTGCCAAAATACTTCTGGATGTTCTGGAAAATCTTGATTGTGGGGGTTTTTTCTACACAAACCTACCCCTCTACTTTATCGGATCTAGTCAGTGTCGAAAGAATATCAGGTTATCCTAAGAGAACAACGAGTTAGTGAGCCAGCACAGGTCGAGAAACACTGAGTACCTGACATCGGGTGGTCAAAGGAGACAAGTACTCTAAAAGGTCCGTTCTAATGACCTCCCCCAACGATAAAGGAGGAGGTCCCCTAGAAGGGTCGGGTCCCTAGTTTGGATGAACAGAACGTAGAGAACGTGACCGTCCATCTAAGAAATGGTGACACGGTGAACTCTTCGGGACTCTACAAGATTTTATATTCCGTAAATTATACCATCGGTAACGGTGTACCCTAATAACGTGAGACCTTTCCACCGAACATGGTACCTCCTTGACTTATAAAGTACATTAACTTCATTAAATGTAAATTTGTGAGTATACTCGATCACAGATAGTCTAATCTGTCATGCCACGATTTGCAAACCAAACCCTTTGACTCTCCCGGTAGTGCGACCAAAAACTCGACCGACAGACACGTAAGAGGTGGACCAGACACCTGGGTGTGAGGTGAGAAGACGTGGGACTTGATACGAGAACCTCACAAAGAACATACCTAGTGGGGGTCACCCGACAGAACAGGTGACCAACCCAGGTCATTTACCTTCTTCTAGTAACCCACTTTTCTTTCCAACAAAAGGGAATGAAGGAAGGGACTACTCGGTGGTAAAGAGTTACTGACACAACAAGATAGTTATCGTGGTCGAGGACAGTTAGTTTTCACACCAATTCTTTGACGTCGTCACGGTCGACACCTCAAACACAACATTTATGTCCGGAGTCACAGGTAGACGTGATTATCAACAGAAGAAGTGTGAGGAAGTTGTTAATCCACTCTAATTGGACTTACGTGGTAATACAGAAAAACATATCAAGGACGGGGGTTTACGTACGTAACTTCATGTATAATAAAATAATATTCGTTAAACGAAAATAAAGTCTAAAATATTAAGTCAATGTTGTAATATAACATAAAAAATTCGTACACACAACCTTCTAATATAAGTAATACGAAGAATAAAACCTATTATTTCAGTCGTGATGATATAAACAATACATTTTCCTCGTTATCGAGCTTTCCCGGGTTTTATTACCACAACTGTTTACAAAAGAAACTCCCGTGTCTATCATTTATAAAAGTCCAAACGTCCGGTACGCCAGAAAAACGTTGTTAAGTCGTCATAAGAACATCGAGTCTTCGTCGGTATTGTGCATTCGTGTACCCGCACCGACTCAAGGTCACCTTGATAAAGACCCCTGACTTTAAACTTAAAATACATTACATGTACACAGTGGTTTTTTTTTCATAAGAAGAGAACTAAAAAAAGGTTTACATTTTTGACAGAAAAAGAGGGTTTATATTTTGGATAAGAATCGACGTCCGACATGTTTTTGATATCGAACGACCGGTATTAAACGGGTAACAACTAGATTACATCTGTATGGGAGAAGAATAGAAACAGAGTCAAAGAAGAAGACGTTCAACTCTTGTAGGGGAGGGAACCTCAGGTCGAACTGGAAAAACGGTGGACGTTACGTCATCTGGTCCCAAACTGGGGACCCAACCCTTCTAGGGGACCTCTTCTTTTACCGTTGAGGTCATAAGGACGGACCTTTTAGGGGACCTCCCGATATCAACTACCCCAGTGTTCTCAGTCTGTCCTGAATCACTGATTTGGTGAAACGTACTTTCGAAGGGATTTTTATTTTGTTTAAATTTATCATTGTAATCGTACTCTTTTCACATAAAAGACGTCATTTATACCTATGTAAGGGGTGGTATACGGTAAGGTATTTCTCAAAGGTTTTCTAAATCCCATCGGTCTCGTCCATCAGAGTCGGCACTAGTGTGAGAGTAGTAGAGTAAAAACTGATGAACCGGAACATCAACAATTAAGGGGAGAACTCGTTTTGTTTGGAAGGACTGTGAATCTTAGTTTACTTACGGAAGGTAGAAACGTCTCAGGACCTTCTGGAGGGGGGCTGTGTGTGTGAGTGTGTGTGTGTGTGTGTGTGCGTGTATGTGTGAGTACTACAAATAAGAATTTAGACGGAGTCACAAGGAGTGTAAGAAACCAATTGAAGTACCAGAAGGAGTAACCACTAAAGGTGACCTACTATAGTTTTAAACAACCGACATGACGAAGGTAATTGGAAGGTTAATTGGAGTAATAGGTTCTCAACTTCCACCATGTCCTTTTTCTCTCGACCATTGACGAGATTCCCGTACGAACGGTGATTTAGAGTCACAGTTGTAAAGGAACAGAGAACTTAATAAACGATTCCCGACCGAGTCAGGTGCCTCTTCCGTTACCGTTGGGTGAGGTCATGAGAACGGACCTCTTAGGGTCCCTGACTCCTCGGACCACCCGACGTCAGGTACCCCAGCGCTTCTCAGCCCGTGCTGACTTCGTTGAATCGTCGTCGTCGTCCGAATGAGGTCCTGGAGGTCTTAGAACCGTCGTTAATGGTCTTCCACTTTTGTGGCGAGTCTTTTGTCCTAACGTATCTACTAGGTACCCGAAAAGTCTGTAAATCCGGTTGTCGGTTCGGTGACAACAGATAGACACCTTGAACTATAAAAGGAGTGTTTTCTCTATTGGATTTGGGTTGAGTCTGAAAATCTTCTATAGTCCTAAGTACATAAAAACTCTATGACCGATGGACGAATATACAATCCCAGTCTCAAATCGTAATATATGGTACACCAGGTATTTTAGGTTGAAGTAGTCCTTTGAAGGAGGTGGTGACATAGAATTCTCAGGATACCTGTCGTTCCTATAGTTTGGTCAGTCAGGGTTTCCTTTAGTTGGGACTTATAAGTAACCTTCCTGACTACGACTTCGACTTCGGGGTCATGAAACCGGTGGACTACGTTTCTCGGTTGAGTAACCTTTTCTGGGCCTACGACCCTTCCTAACTTCCGTTTTCCTATTCCCCTCCGTCTCCTACTTCACTAATCTGTCGTAGTGATTGAGTTACCTACACTTAAAATCGTTCGAGACCTTCTACGACTTCCTGTCTCCTCGGACCACACGATGTTAGGTACCCAGTGTTTCTCAGTTCGTTCTGAATCGTTGACTTGTTGTCGTTGGTGGTGGTGGGATAGATTTCTCGTACGAGAGAGTGAGACTGGAGGAGAAATAAAAGAAAGAGAGGCACCATAAAGAACTGTGGATCAGGAGAACGGACCTTTTAGGGTACCTGTCTCCTCGGACCTTCCGACGTTAGGTATCCCAGCGACTCCCAGCCCGTGCTGACTCGTTGAAGAGAAAGTGAAAAGTGAAAGTACGTAACCTCTTCCTTTACCGTTGGGTGAGGTCACAAGAACGGACCTCTTAGGACCCCTGCCCTCTCGGACCACCCGACGACAGATACCCCAGCGTGTCGCAGCCTGTGCTGACTTCACTGAATCGTCGTCGTCGTTACATAGTATCTAACTAAAACGAGTCGGATGTTTGTGGTTCCTTTATCTCCGTACCGGACACCCCGAGTACGACCCAGACATCGTGAATCTGGTCACAGAACGGGCGTTATCTCAGAGATATTTGTACAAACACTACATTTTATTTAGTCTACCTCGACTTAGTCAATAGGGTTCGTACTCTCAAATATTGACACACCTGGGAAACGTTTAAATTAATGGAGAGACGTGGAGTGAAAAGAATAGATCTTTCATCCCTATTACTACCAAAGTAGTTACTTCCATGGAATATCCCACTACATTTTAAATTACTCAGTTTCATTTTATAAACCGTGTCCTAGACCGTGAATCACTGACATGTTATTTATGAGAACGATGATAATTCTTCTTATTGTTTCTTTCTTTCATACAAACACCTATAATCATATTTTATAACTTCATAAATAATAAAAGAGTTATAATAAGAAGATATTCAAAAGGTTCTTTAATACCCTTTTATTCGAAACTTACAGGATATTTCTACTTTACCGAGTTAAAATTTACTTTACTAAAATTGTAAAATTTGTTATTCATTTATATATACATATTAACTTAGTGAACGACATATGGACTTTTATTATGTTGTAACATTTAGTTGATATCAATTAAAAATTTTTTATTCTTTTTTATCATTCAGTATTATCAATACGAGACATGTACCTCTGAATTCATTTGACAATACACCCGTGTCCTACTGTTACTACTGAGACAATCTTGTATAAGTCTAAGTCAGGTTTAACCAAATACGTCTTTAGTCTTAACTAACTGAGTGACGCATTTTAATCTAAGTAAACCGACACAAGTTCTCTGGGGTTTTGTTTTGCTGATATTGTCGTTACCTTCAAAGAGAGAAAACGGAAACTTTCTTCAGGTCTCCATCCGTAAAACTCTGTGTATATCACTGAAGGACCAATAGTCCCGACGTCCTCGGTGGACATAGGCACAGAGAGATGGTACCCTTAGGTAAGAGTTTAGTGGAGTACTAGGTTTTGTCGATTACTCGAGGTCGGTAGTTCAGACTCAATGTCTAAATTTCTCCTTCTTCCTTTCCTTGGTTTTTATGTGGATTATAGTCTTAGACGAAGGACATTCCTCGGAGGGACCCCCGGAGAGAGATGTGAAGACGATTATTGAGGAGTCAGTCTTGTATTAGTATACCAGTATAAACCCTTTACTTCAGAAACCCGACTCAGGTCCCCGAGACTTTCTCCCGACGTAATATCATGTTGAGATCCCCACACGTTATATACCGTTCAGACATGGATTTATTTTGACTCCGAGGTCATGACTCCTTTACCCATCTGGTCTACAGGGATCGTTACTCGGTTCAGAAGACATTTGTATATTAGAGTTTTCTGGTTTCCGACTGAAGACTGATTAAAATGGGGTTTTTCAATACACTATAGTGGGTCCTAGACTCAGACGAAGGGACTTTAAGAGAACATGACCAAGAGGTCCTTGGTCGAAGTGGGAGTCCGACTAGGGGAGAACTATCGTGTTACAACTCTTGATACGTCCAGAGTTTAGGACTAAAAGGGTTCAGGTAAAGGGTTCCTACTCCTCACCAAGGAACTTCTTCACAGAGACCGATAATTTCGTTTTTCTTTCTGTGTCTACGACATTCCCCGTGTGTCTCTAAGGTGACACGGAAAAATACAACGAGTCCGATTCGCTTGAGTGTATCTAAAACTTTTGAATGAGAAGTTTCTTCGTACTTTTAGGTAGTCTGTTCTGACTCATAAGTCTACAGACTGACGTATCGAAGATGCTTTGGACCACTACGGTGATAGGTCTTTATAACAGTTCTACTCTTACCGTAAACTGTACTTACTGTTTATCGTAAACAACAGAATTTTTTTTAAAAAAAATAACACCATTTTCAGTGTATTATATTTTGTATGAAATCTCCACTTCAGCGAGTCAGCACAGGCTGAGACGCTGGGGTATCTAACATCGGATAGTCCGAGGAGGTAGGTACCCTAAAAGGTTCGTTCTCATGACCTCACCCAACGGTAAAGGAAGAGGTCTCCTAGAAGGGTTGGGTCCCTAGCTTGCACCCAGAGGGTGTAACATCCGTCTGCGAAATGGTAGACTCGGTGGTCCCTTCGAGTATTTTGAATGATTAAATTGGTATAAATTGACATGTCAAGTCACCGTGATTCCTATAAGTGTAACGACATGGTGAGAGTGGTAGTAGGTAGAGGGCTGAAAAGTGGAAGGATTTGACTTTGAGACAGGGGTGATTTGTGATTGAGGGGTAGGTGGGGTGGGGGACCGGGGACCGTAAATGGTTACATAAAAGACTGAGATACCTAAACTGTAAGAGTTATGGAATACATTCCCCTTAGTTTGACATAAGTAGACGTACATGGTATACGACGACGACGACGACGATGATTCAGCGAAGTCAGTACGGGCTGAAACACGTTGGGGTATCTGCCGTCGGGTGTTAGGGACTCTAAGAGGTCTGTTCTTGTGACCTCACCCAACGGTAAAGGAAGAGGTTACGTACTTTCACTTTTCACTTTCACTTCAGTGAGTCAACACAGACTGAGAAGCGTTAGGGTACCAGACGTACGTCGGGTGGTCCGAGGAGGCAGGTACCCTAAAAGGTCCGTTCTCATGGCCTCACCCAACGGTAACGGAAGAGGTCGTACATGACATATAACCTTACGTAAAATTCCAATTGAATCATACGTAGAGCCTCTTCCGTTACCGTGGGGGGGGGAGGTCACAAGAACGGACCTCTTAGGGTCCCTGTCCCCTCGGACTACCCGACGGCAGATACCCCAGCGTGTCTCAGCCTGTACTGACTTCGCTGAATCGTCGTCGTCGTCGTCATACGTAGAGCACAGAAAAATGTTTACAGGTCATTATCTTATCGTACACTTCTTGTCGGAGTCTATTCTGTCAGAGACGACGACGACGACGATTCAGCGAAGTCAACACGGGCTGAAACACGTTGGGGTATCTGCCGTCGGGTGGTCCGAGGTGTTAGAGACTCCAAGAGGTCTGTTCTTGTGACCTCACCCAACGGTAAAGGAAGAGGTTACGTACTTTCACTTTTCACATTCACTTCAGTGAGTCAACACAGGTTGAGAGGCGTTGGGGTACCTGACGTCGGGTGGTCCGAGGAGTCAGGTACCCTAAAAGGTCGGTTCTCATGACCTCACCCCACGGTAACGGAAGAGGTTTCTGTCAGATCCTATGGAATCAAAGAAAGAAAATCTATTACAAATAGAATTTATTCTTCAGTAAGACGTAAGTGTCACAACCGACATTTCGTATTCCCTTCCGTCTCTTGAGAGTATGTTTTGTACTTCTCAGATTTATATTTGTACGACCATTAATGTACAGTCAATACTTTTTTCTTATAATAATTTTAAAAACTTGTAAAAAAGGTTTCTCGTGTAATTTTATATATAAAAGTTTTTCATCACCAAAAGAGTACACCCCGAATTGATAAAAGGGTCACAAGGAATTGAGTCTTCAGTAGTTGTTTTTCGTAATAAAAGAACTGTCTACGATTCTTTTGACCTTTAAAGTTATCTACGACTTTTAAACTCAACCATATCTTAATTTCTCTTGAGGAAAAATTCATTGTAAAGGTGTTCGAGAAACGAGATAATTAGAAACCCACTGCCCACCATTTACGTCTCAATCTCGAAACGTTATGCCCCTTTAATCTCCTTTTTTTTTTAGACAGAAAACTCAACCATATTTGGTCAGAAAAGTCAACACACCAATTTAATAAGGAATTTAAATCGGATTCGTTTTCCCTAACTAAACAGGAATTTACGTTAAAGAGAAAACGAAGTTTCTCTAATACTTATGTTTACGTCTTCTGTACGGAAGAGCTGACAACGAAACCACTTTCTCTGATAGAAAAGAGAAAAAGAGAGGAGGACAAGAGAGAGGGGCTTAGGAAAGAGAGGAGGACATCAACAGTTCCAAAAGGTCTCTTTTGGACTATTTATCTATCCATCCATCCATCCATCTATCTATCTATCTATCTATTATCTACCTACTATCTATTTACACGAGTCAACGAGACAGCACAAGTTAAGAAATACTGGGACATCTGACATCGGGTAGTCCGCGGAGACACGTATCTTAAAAGGTCCGTTCTTATGACCTCAGCCAACGGTAAAGGAAGAGATCCCCTAGAAAGTTCGGATCCCTAGCTTGGGCACAGAGAACGTAGAAGACGTAACCGTCCACCTAAGAAATGGTGACTTGATGGGTCCTGCGGGTCTATCTATCTATGTACTATCTATTATCCCCCTACTATCCATTTATCTATTTATCTATCATCTGTCTACTATCTCTTTATCTATGTATCTATATATAGATAGAGGTATACACATATATATATTATATAATAATAAGAGGAAAAGAAATATAGTTATAATGTAATATGTGATTCTTTTCCTCCTTTAAATCGGGGACAGGAACGGAGTGACGACCTCAACCCTGTAGAGTAGAGCAGGACGAAAACCTGACCCTAATTATGGTGGTCGAGGGGACGAAGAGTCTGGATACCTGGGACGGACCTGAATATGGTGGTCGAGAGGGTCCAGAGGTCGAATGCCCGTTGTCTACCACCCGGTGGATTCCTAGCATAATGACGTAAATGTTCCATAGTCACACAGTGGTCAACTCTACTAAAGTCTTACGTTCTTAGTCCCCTGGATCAAGGGTGTACGTTTGTCGTGATCTTTATAGAGTACGGCAGAGGATCCCTCAGACCCCGTCGTCAGAGACCCCACCGCCGGTCAGGTCCCACGGGTGGGACAAAGTGACACGAAGAGAGTCAGGACGAGACGACAACGAACAGGAGGTACATCGGGAGTACCAATAGTAGTTTGGGGACCCGTTTCCCTAAGAAACGAGTGTAAGTCGGTCTCTTTCTTCGCGTCGAGAGGACGTCGATAGGTTACCTTCAGGAAGGAGACCTAGTCGAGTACGATCTAAGTCAGAAACTAGTGAACGGGGACTTTGTTATGGTCTATGATACTTTTCAAACTCCGACTGAAAGATTTGAGTAAGGTCGGGTCCCCTATCATGGCACCACGAATCGATACAACCTTCTACTACAGTCGTAAGAGACTTAGGTGATCGACATTCATCCTACCCATAAGTTGATTTTGGTCCAAAGACTATTCTTCCTCCCTTCTTTCTTACCCTTGTATACTGTACCTCCACAGGACCTTTTAGAGGTCGTCTTTTTGTGTCCTGTTTATAATAGTGTATCTCAAGACCCACTTTCCTCTATTTAATGGAAAGGTATAGTACGTGTTTTGTGCAGAAACTTGGTTGTTGTCACTTTTGAAACGTTATCTCTTCCACGAACTTTTTAGTTTTATTATCTGAACACTTCTTTCTTGGGTGTGTGGTAGGAAGTAGGCACTTTGTGTGGACACATGTCATACTTTGTTTAATCAGGGGTGGAAACCCTATGGTGGTTGCCATGACACCAGGAATTACTTCGTTGGTATGCCCAGAACGATATCAAGTAGTGTTATCGACTAAATTTTACGAACCAATCATTATAATTTTCAACTCCGGACTTAATGAGTCGGTATCATTTACTTACTTTATTACGGTAAACGTCGTTGTGTCCACCCGGATCTCTATTAGTATAATTCACTTCATTCAGTCCTTCTCTTTCTATATACTATAACAAACATACACACTATACTTCTTATTTTTACTTACATAAATGTTTTGTCTTGACCATCCAGTCGACTATTTCTTAGGTAGACGTTACGTCTTCTGGGGCCAAACTAAAGACCCACCCCTTCTAAGCGACCTCTTCCCTATCCTATGTGTGAGGTAATAAGAACCCAAGGGTCGACCAAGTCGACTATTTCCTAGACGGACGTTATGACCTCTGGGGTCAAGTTAGGGACCCAACCCTTCTAGGGGACCTCTTCCCTTTCCGATGGGTGAGGTCATGAGACCGGACTTCTTAAGGTACCTGACATATGAGGAACCCCAACGTTTATCAGTCTGTGTTGACTCACTTAAAGTGAAAGTGTTTTGTCTTGATCTGAGTGTCTGTATCTTTTGTTTGAATACCAATGGTTTCCCCTTTCACCCCTTCCTGTATTTAATTCTTAAGTCCCAACAGTCTATGTATACTTGATAATATATATTTTATCTATTTACTTTTCCTAAATGATATATAGTCTCTTTTCTTAAGACCTTTTCTTATACATGTATATATACTTAGGGAAACGATATGTGGTCTTTGATTGTGTTGAAACATTTAGTTGATATAAAGCTAATTTTTTCATTTTATCAACTTCTAACGCGAAGTCGGTTCCAAATTTCGAAACGTTGTATAAATAGATACTAGACACTTGAAGGGTAGTTTTCCCTAAAATCGTTTTGCATCGTCTCATTCAACTGGTAGAATTCGAGGTCAGGCTTGACGGAGATTCGTATGAAAGGATTATTTAGTCGTGAGAAGAAGTCTTAGTCAAATTAAGAGATACCGAATGACCGTCACTCAGAAACCAACTAATTAAGTAGACTACGATCTAACACAAACAGACAAATAAAGAGACAAACCTTGTACAAGCGTTTTGAACCACAAGTAGAGGTCTCGGTATCGTTCACCCACACATAAGTAAAAAGATGATTATCTTACTAGTATACATAGTCCTTGTTAGTACTGATCTAGTCTTTTCTATCTTCAATCGGAAATTCGAAAAAATTAACATTTTTGTACTCTTTATCATTATCCTTCTTCCCTGAAAACGTGCGGAACAGATTTTTCCCTCGATGTGGTATTTTGTAGTGTTACTAACGGGACGTCGTTTTAAGAAGTTTTAATGATAGACTCCCTACACCATGAATATCAACTTTCACTGTAAAAAAATTGTCTTGAATAAAAAGGATCTGGACAGTCGTCGTTTGACCCCCTGTCCTTCATAAATTTGACAAGACACGCAAGGTCCGTCTCGACGAACGGACTGTTACACTTTACCTTTGCCTCCGGTAGTCAGGAAAACTTAAACATCAATATACGTTCATATTATTCAATTGTATACCTTTTAGTTACCTTATTAATTCTTTTCCTAAGACGATCCGTACAATGGTCTCTGGACGCTCAAGATAGGTATTTAGAACAGAAAGAGGTAAAACTTTTACACACACACACTGATCGGTCAATTAAGAAAGTTGCTGATAGTCTCGTAATCCATAATAGATGGAGAATACCACATATGGTCTAAGTAGAAAAAATTTTTTCCTTTTTCCAACTTGAGTAAAGACTCTATGTTCTGTCCTCCGTTTAAATTGGAAGGTCAGATACTTAGGTCCATCTCACTACCTTGGATCAAGGGTACAGAAAGATCTTTTTAGACAGGAACTAAAATTTAAGGGAAACACGATTACTTCAACGCCTTAGTATTATTCGTACGTTAAGTTAATGATTCCTTGTCCGAGCTAGTACGTTCTTCTTCGTCTGAGCCTAAATAACTCATAGATATAACACAAGACAATGGACTCCGTGGTACATCTGAGGAATGTTTTGCAAAAAAATTTGACCTTATCTTAACAAAATGTTACAACACAATCAAAGACGACGTGTTGTCTCATCTAGTCGGTATGTATACAGGGGAGGGAGAACCTGGAGGGAGAGTGGGGGTGGGGTGGAGAGATCCCGTAGTCTCTCGTCACTCGACTCGAGGGGGACAATATACCGTCGAAGGACGATCGAAAGACAAAATGTGTACCGTCACTTATATGTAGTCAGGATTAGAGGGTTAAACAAGGTGGGAGAGGAGAGGGGTTGGGGTACAGATGAGAGACGTAGACGTAGAGACAAGGACGGAACCTTGATCCAAGTAGCCATGGTAAAAAGATCTAGGATAAATACGCGGTGTTATGGTACTCTTCGTAGCACCGGTAAAAAGTTTACCCTTTTGACTCCTAGTACCTTTCTTTTATTCAATGGTTTTCAGTGTGTCAATCTTTCTCAGACCACGAACAATTGGTCGTCCCAAATTTACACCTTAATACGGTGATTCTTATGCGTCTTTGTAGGGAACAGGAGACTTGCCCCTGTACCCTGTATTCTACGTGGATACACGGAATTCTGTTCGTCTACATTTTGTAGCTAGGGTATGGACCTACCCACCATTTCCACATGAAGTACGTTACCTGGGTCTATGCAAAGAGAAGTTTTGTCTTCTACTCTTTCGTTTCGATCCCATACCGATTTACCATCTACCTACTACAACCCTCGAAAGACTTACTGTCCTCTTTTATTTACCCTGAGGGTGCTTTCTTTTGAGTGTAGTGACAGTGGAGAAGAGTGTCATTGAAACCGTTCAGAGACAGAAACACAGAGGGAAAGGAATAGATACTTTATTACGGTGTGACTCGGGTAGGTGACTTATCTTAAGAACTGTAAAACAATCTAGGCACCATCATACAAAGCGTCGTTGGACACTCAAAAAGTATAATTTTATCTTAAAGGGAATGTCGTGAGGAGTGGTCCCTGCACATATCCGAAAATAACTAGGAGAGACCCATGTCTCTTATTACGTGATGCAGAATCCTATTGGGTACGATGTCTGTATTAACCACTTCCATTTCTGTACCCATTTTATACTTATACTTATACCTACTATCTCTATTAAATCGACATTCACTATGTGTTTACTTCTGCGTGTCTCTCTCCAAACATTACGAGTTGTGGATCATCCACCGAAGAAACGGTAAAACGACGGGTGAGTTCAGTAGAAGCTAAGGGGAGACAGGGTATAGGAGTACAAGTTGGGTTATAGTTCTTGAAAAATCAAATGGAGGATTAAGAGTTTTGGTAGGTAAAGAAGGGTATACATGGTGGTAACAACATAGTTTAATAGAGGTAAAGATCAGTAATGGATACAAAGTAGTGAGAAGAAAAGTATTTTTATAAAACGACTTTATAGTAACTGAATGTCCCAAAGACCACGTATCGTTTCCACTAAGTCAATATTTTTATATGTATATAATAAAAACTTTAATAAAAGGCATTATCCATTAATGTTCTATAACTGATATCAAGGGACACGATATGTCATTTAGTAGTGAAAAAACAATATAAAATAAAGAAAAAAGAAAAGAAACCGACACGACGTACAAATAACGTCAAGTACCCGAGAAACACGTCTGAAGAGATTAACACCATAGGGTTCCGTGCACCCTAGACTCAAGGGACTGGTTCCTAGATTGGGCGTAGGGGAAGTAACCTTCCGCTAAAAAAAATGGTGACCTGGTGGTCTCTTCAGAGTATAAAGTAGTGAAAATTAGGGAGAGGTCAAGTGAGAGGTGCGACGTCTATCATTAGAAAATCTTTGAGTTGAAGCTACTACAGTGATGAAGGACGAACTTTGTAAACTTACTGAAAAATAACGAGACCCTTCTCTGTCGTCTTACGAATTATACCGTGTGCTTCGGATGACAGAGACTGGATGTAGAATGGATGGAAAGGTCAGAGAAGACTGTAGTAAAAGAAGACGTTCTCTTAACCTTTAACATCAAAAGAGACGGATTCTTCCTCGACCGCTTAGGTGTCGTGTCAGAAGTCAGAAAGAGATCAAATTTATAGAGAGTCAAGAAAGTTGACAATAATGAGAGGTTGATACAGTCCGTAAGAAGAGATTTATGGGAACCCAATAATCACAGGAACCTCTACTGACGAGATGAAGAAAAGTCGTAAGTTAATACGAACTCAGAATCAAAACTAAGACTTGATTAAACATCAGGACCTTGACTTTTATCGTAAGTCCCGCACTCGACCGTTCTCTCACCTCGAACCGAGATTATAGAGTAAACCCCAGTGGTATAGGAGTACTTAGCACCGGTTGAACGGTACTGGAAAGAACCCTTCGAAGTACCGTAACGGTTGAGGGTCAATGGGTCTAGAGACAGGAAAGGTGTGTACCCAGGAATCGTGTAGAATAGATACTAACAAGACTTAGTCACTCCCAAACCTAGGTCCTTCGATCTTCACCGTAAAGAAAGAGTTTAGATTGGAGCAACCTATGTCAAGTAGTAGTAAGGTCGAGGAACTTTATAAAATCCCAAGACTTAGACACAACCTCGTAAAACTTCTATACAAAGTCGAACTACAGTACATACTGACATTAATCGGAAGACAGTCATAGGAGTAAGTCAAGTAATTAACCTTAAGACTTGTCTTTTCCCTACTCCTTCCGTGGGAGACACCTTAAGGTGTCGAAGACGCTGTCGCGTGCACGGTCGAAAAGGAGGACTGAACACCCGACGAAAGGACTGGCGGGGGGAAGTGGTAAGGAAGAGTAGATGGGTGGACGAGACGAGGCTCTTCAGAAGTCGCAAGGAAAGACCGACGAAACTGAGGAAACTACTGACGTAGGAAAGAACACTACAATTTGTAGTAGATCAGTGACCATTAAGGTGGTATACACAGCTTTCGGACTTTAAGAAGGGACTTAAGATCAAAGGTGTTGGTGAGGACTGAAAAACCATCCACAAAGGGCGATCGTACAGGATTAGGTTTGGGAACTAGAAGTGAGACGTTTGCACAAGGAAGACATTTATAGGGGTAAAGTCAGTTGAGGGAACACGGTCAACGAGTCTGGATTTGACACCTAAGAAAACGGGAGTCTGGAGTGTAACCAACTAGGACTATCAGGATGGAAGTGTTATTTAGGTCTTGGACTAAAGTATAGTCCGATTGTGAGACCATGTTCTGTAGTCGACTATGTGGTAGATAAAGTGAACTAGTAGTTAAACAACAGATCAAGGAGTTTGATATTCAGATTCCCCGTCCTTAAAAACACACAGAAAAAATGTACAAATAAAAATCATAGCTTTTGTTAGACCTTACGTAACATTCACAAGTTTTTACAAAGTCTACTTATTTAACTACCTATTTATTTACTGTCTACGGGGGAGTAAGTCTAAGAATACTGAAGAATAATAGGTTTTACTGTGTCACTCTATAAGATAGTGTCAGACTGGTTATAGGGTCTATGTTGTACGGATAGTATAAGATTTTTAATTATTTTTAAAGGGATTTGGAAAAGAAGAGGACCCAAGTCGTAGAGTTATTTAATATGAAGTCAGATGGAACAAGAGTTGTGTCATTTGGATTCTCAAGAAACACCATGACCAAAAAGAATAGACTGTTCAGTTGGTTATTGGTGCAATCAAAAATCCTAAAAAAAGAGAATTCTAAAAAAAAAATTGTACCTGGTATAAAATTTTGAAATAACTTAAACAATGTTATAACAGAGACAAATTACAAAACCAAAAACTAACGTTCCGTCCATCCTAGAATCGAGGGGTTGGCCTCTAGTTTGCTCTGTTCAGGGTCAAAAAACGAAACAGAGGTTTCATATAGGAACTCAAACTAGAGAAGACGATAAGGGATTCAAGTTCTGTAAAGTTACAGAACGGGATTCATGTACTAGAGGAAAGAAGGTGAAGAAAGGTGGGGATGAGGGTGAACTAAGTAAAAGGGGTATAGTCGACCTTCTAGAAATATTTTATGTTCTGTAGATGGATAGAAAAGACGAACTCTAGTAATGTACGTGAAGGTAGGTGTGAACTTTATTTTAAGTCTCAAGAAGTCAAGTCAAGTCAAGTCAACGAGTCAACACAGACTGAGAAACGCTGGGACAAGTAGTGGTTGAGGGTCTCGGGTGGGTTTGGGTACAGGTGGCTTAGTCACTACGGTAAGTGGGTAGAGTAAGAGACAACAGGGGAAGAGGAGGACCGGGGTTAGGGAGGGTCATAGTCCCAGAAAAGGTCAGTCAGTTGAGAAGCGTACTCCACTGGTTTCATAACCTCAAAGTCGAAATCGCAGTCTTGAAGGTTACTTGTGGCTTCTGACTAGAGGAAATCTTACCTGACCAACCTAGAGGAACGTCAGGTTCTCTGAGTTCTCAGAAGAGGTTGTGGTGTCGAGTTTTCGTAGTTAAGAAGCCGTGAGTCGAAAGAAGTGTCAGGTTGAGAGTGTAGGTATGTACTGGTGTCCTTTTTGGTATCGGAACTGATCTACCTGGGAACTACCGTTTCATTACAGAGACGAAAACTTATATGATAGATCCAACCAGTATTGAAAAGGAGGTTCCTCATTCGCAGAAAATTAAAGTACCGACGTCAGTGGTAGACGTCACTAAAACTTCGGGGGTTTTTATTTCAGACTGTGACAAAGGGGACAGAGGGGTAGATAAAGGGTACTTCACTACCCTGGTCTACGGTACTAGAAGCAAAAGACTTACAACTCGAAATTCGGTTGAAAAAGTGTGAGGAGAAAGTGAAAGTAGTTCTCCGAAAAATCCAGGAGAAGTGAAAGACGATCTTCCCACCACAGTAGACGTATAGACTCCAATAACAATAAAGAGGGCCGTTAGAACTAAGGTCGAACCCAAAGAGGGTCGGGTCGCAAAGAGTACTACGTGAGACGTATATTCAATTTATTCGTCCCACTGTTATATGTCGGAACTACATGAGGAAAAGGATAAACCTTGGTCAGACGACAAGGTGCAGGTCAAGAAAAAAAAAAAAAAAAGGGTCGGTAAGGAGAAATAAAAAAAAATTAAACAAAAAATAAAAAAATTAAAATTTTAGAAATTAAGAATGTACACAAGGGTTTGTACTTCGGGGGAGGGTGGAGGGAGGGGTATTGTAGAGAGACCCAGTAGGGGTACGTGGTCGGGGTTCGCACGACATAGGACGTAGTCTGTATCTGACCGCTAAGCTAAGGATGTACTATCATATGTACAATCTTACGGTAAGAGGGTTTAGTAGGGTGGGAGAGGGAGAGGGAGACTCAGGTTTTCAGGTAATATGTGTAGACACAGAAAAAACGACAGAACGTATGTCCCAGCAGTAACGGTAGAAAAGGTACAGGTCAAGATTGACAACGAAGGACTGGACGTATATCCAAAAAGTTCTCCGTCCAGTCCACCAGACCATAAGGGTAGAGAAAGTCTTAAAAGGTGTCAAATAACACTAGGTGTGTCAGTTTCCGAAACCGTATCAGTTATTGTGTCTTTATCTACAAAAAGACCTTGAGAAAAGAAAGAGCTACTAGGTCGTCTACAACCGTTAAACTAGAGACCAAGGAGACGGAAAAAATTTTGGTCGAACTTGTAGACCTTCAAGTGTCAAGTGTATAACGACTTCGGACCGAACCTCTTAAAACTCGTAATGAAAAAAATTTTAAATTTAAATAAATAAAATTAACCTCCGATTAATGAAATGTTATAACATAACCAAAACGGTATGTAGTTGTACCACATGAAATGATCGTACACTCTACTCACGTTAAAACGTCATCAAACTCGTAAGAAACCGTAACGGAAAGAAACCCTAACCTTATTTTTGACTGGAAAAGGTCAGGACACCGGTGACGACTCAAAAGGTTTAAAAGACCGTATAACTCACCTCGTGAAAAGTGTCGTAGTAGAAAGTCCTAAAATTTATCGAGTTGACCTTAAGGTAGTAGAGGTAATCGAAACAAGTATCACTACGAAAGATTCCGGGCGAACTGAAGTATAAGGTCCTACAGACCGAGATCTACTCACTAGTGTGGTAGTACTAATAGACCCAGTACTTCAAGAATGATTCTGAGTTTCTGAGGAAGTAGCGCACTAGGGAAGGACAGAGATTTTGGTCGAGCCAACGACCATTCGAAGTGTTAGGGTAAGAGACCAGAAGGACTTTGAATCAGACTGGAGTGACCCAAACGTGATCGACAAGAAGACGGACCTTCAGAGATAGTGTTCGTATAGAGTGTCCACTGAATAGTGAGTTGGACAGGAGAGAAATATTCGAAACAAGTTAGTCACTTCTTTAGTCACAACGGAGGTGGTGGCAGTTCTGTAAGGTGGGGTACCAAATAGACGAAACAAAATAGAAATCAACAGACTTTAATAGGAGGGAAAAAAATATAGTTAAATACTCAAACAAAGAGGGGAGGATCCAAAATTCCCGAAGGGTCCACACAATGACCACTTGAGTAGACGATTACGTCTTCTACGTTCTGTACACCCAATCTAGGGACCCAACCCTTCTACCGGACCACTTCCCGTACCGTTGGGTGAGGTCATAAGAACGGGTCCTTAGGGTACCTGTCTCCTCGGACCACCCGATGTCAGGTATCCTAACGTTTCTCAGTCTGTACTGAATTCGTTAAATCGTGTGTGTACGTGTGTGTGTGTGTGTGTGTGTGTGTGTCTTCAAAATTTGAAGAATTCGAGTCCCACGAACAGGTACAACTAACTACACCATAGGTGTGTGGAACTTATAATTGACCGTGTGTCATCCCCGAGTTTTATAAACAACCTACTAATTTACAACTATGTATATTGTAGGTTGGTTAATTATGGACTCTAATAAGTCTGTACCGTACAGGAATACTTCGGTATCGTTGAAGATCACTAACAGTCAAAAAAAAAAATTAACTCGTTTTTAACGAATTTCACAACACAACCAAAGACGACATGTCGTTACGTTTAATCAGTATTGATGTATATATACGTACATAGGGGAGGGAGAACTCGGACATAGGGTGGGGAGGTCCAGTAGTGGTTACCGGTGCGAGGGACAAACTATGTCGTCGAAGGGTAATCGGTAGACAAAATGTGTACCATCACATATATACAGTCACGATGAAAGAATTAAGCAGGGTGTGAGAAGAAGGGGGCCATACAGGTGCTCAAGCAAGAGATACAGACACAGAGGTAAGGGAGGGACGTTTATCCAATTAGTCATGGTAAAACATCTGAGGTAAATATACGTAATTTATATACTATAAACAAAAAGAGAAAGATTGAATGAAATGAGACATACTGTCCGAGATCCAGGTAGATGTAGTGTTGACTGAGTTTAAGCAAGGAAAAATACTGACTCATTATAAGGTAACGAATATATATGGTGTGACAGAAATAGGCACTAGTGGACAAGATGTGGGTACAGAGACAACTGAAGTCCGAATGACTAGACGTCAAAAATATTAGCTGGAAGACAGGACAGGTAAAAACAAGTGACCCTTAATAAGTCCCCAAAAAGACGGAGAAATACCAAGAAGTCTCCAAGTCATTTTTGTGATGCTTCAGACAGACAGGGGGTCTCACTATGTAAGTTAATACTACCGAACTAGAGTAAATTTTTCCGAGTCACTCCCTGAAAGGAGTGACAGGTTACCAATTCTAAGGTACGCAGGTGATGTCACCCCGCACCCAAACTAAGGACCAGTCCCTTGATTCTAGGACGTTCCGAGTGACACCCCCGGTTTTTTTTTTTTTTTTCTAAGTCACTACCGAACGTTTAACAAATAGGTCAACCCTCAGGTCAAGGAAGAATTGGTGAGAGTGAAGACGAGACTACTAAGAGACTGTTGTCTTACCTTCGTGTTTACCCTTACTCCGTAAAACCATCGACTATGGTAAAAGACTTTCGGAAGGAAAAGGACCTACACACACGGACCTTAGAAAAACGAAGACGTCTGGGTAAACCGAAACAGTAGGGAAAAGATGTAATTTCCTGAAGTTCTGGGAGACCAGACAGCGGTCCGAACCGGACTCGCTTCAGAGACCTCCGGGGTCGTCCTCAGGTCTACCGTCCTCACTTCCCTCCGTCTCATCATAGTTATAAAAGGGAGGACTGACGGAGAGACGTTCAAAGGGTCCTACGACTCCCTCCGGGACCTCCTCCCCAGGTAGATGGTTTGTAGAGACTAGGAGGGTTGTCGTAGGGAGGAGGGGAGGTCGGTTCCCGACCGTCGACGTCGGACCACGACCGAGGTCTAATGACTACCCAAAGATGCCAGGGA
This sequence comes from Capra ibex, assembly GCA_006410555.1. Lineage (NCBI taxonomy): Eukaryota > Metazoa > Chordata > Mammalia > Artiodactyla > Bovidae > Capra > Capra ibex. The sequence goes on along the minus strand of SJYO01018169.1, from coordinate 20,384,288 downwards.
GGTACAGTGGTGGAAGGATTTACTTGCGAAGAGATGGACGGAACCAAAGATAACCTTGGGACTAACTACGGGTCCCTTAGGAGGACGTTCCTCTGACCCTGACTGGACATATGTTGTTACAAATTTTATTGATTACTCTTGGACGAAATGTCGTGTCCCTAGAGATGAGTCACGAGACACTACTGGATTTACCCTTCCTTTAATCCTTTTCTCACCTATATACATATGGATGTCGACTAAGTGGAAGGACATGTCGTCTTTGATTGCGTTATAACACTCTGTTGATATGAGGTTATCTTTAAATTAAAAATTTTTTCTAGACCTGGAGGGACCACCGAGTCACCATTTCTTAGGTGGACGGTTATGTCCTCTGTACCCAAACTAGGGACCAAGCCCTTTTAGGGTGTACAGGGTCTCGTCGATTCGAGTACCCGGTGTTGATAACTCGGACACGAGGTCTCGGACTCTCGGCGTTGAGGACTTCGGGAACGTGGGATGTCGGACACGAGACGTTCTCTTCGGTGCCGTCACTCTTCGGACACTAGGCGTTGATCTCTCGTCGGGGACGAGTGGTTTTGATCTCTTTTCAGAAGACGTCGTTTCTTCTGAGTCTTGTCGGTATTTATTTATGTATTAAACAATTTACGAGTGGAACCTTTTTTTTATTTTCTAAAATTTTTCTGGGTGAAGAGTGGTGTTCTGAGGGTGGACCAGTTTGAATCTGGAGGTATACAAACACCGAAAAGAAGGAGATTCTCAGTAAACGGAAAACTTACGTCTTAAAGGCAAAAGGGGGAGAAGGAGATCAACACCGTTCACTCCCGATGAGGTCAACGTCCCGTGCCCGAAGAGTGACGTCACCGCAGAACAACGTCTAGTGCTCGAGATCCTGCACACCCGAAACCCTCGACGTCGTACGTCGAGTCATCAACACCGTGTACCGAGTCAACGATGCGCCGTACACCCTAGAAGGGTCTGGTCCCTATCTTGGTTACAGAGGACGTAACCGTCCGCCTAAGAAATAGGGACTCGGGACGTCCCTTCAGGAACTCGTGTAGAATTAACAAGTCCGAATCCTAAGGAACAGGAGGATTACATACACCTGATTAATTGTTTATGCCTGCTTCTCCTCCCAGTCTAAAGTACCCAGGACGGACTTCAGGTCCAGAGGGGATCCACCAGTCCGACGCTCACGAAGACTTTGACCTGTCGTCCAACCTGGCAGTGGATACTTCGTAGAAGTCAGTGTCTTATGGCGTTAGGGTCAGGATGAAAGTAGGTATTGCTGAGATGGGTGTAATTGTACACCTTTCTCTCTTGCGGTGTTCATAACTCAACAGGTTTTTATAAGTCGAAAAACGTATTCTACAATGTCTTTTTTTTTTTTTTTTGTTGGAGTTTACTTGAAAAACTGGTTGGGTTACATAATTTCTCTGTTTAGAGTCTTCTAAACAAGGTTCTTTTTAGAATCTTGTGTTCGATAACTCTATTAAACCATGGATTCATCACTATTTCATTAATGACTTGGTCATTAATTTATCCATTAACCTGTCAAATCAAGGAGACGTAAATTGTTGTTGTTTTACAGTGGTCGTTGGTGTTTTTCTTGTAATTTTTTTAGTTGAGTTGAAAGTCTTTCTTGGTCTCCCTTACATACTACTCCTTGGGTCCTTTTCAAACTAAACACACACACACAAATGAAAAAATTTAAATAACCTCGTATCAACGGAATGTCACAACATAATCAAAGATGACGTTTTCAAAAATGTCGTTTTACTTGATCGATACATGTTTGTACACAGGGGAGGGAAAACCCGGAGAAGTGGGAAGTTCAGTGGTGTTACGTAATTCATCTCAAGGGATACGACATGTTCTCCAAGAGTAATGAATGGACAAAATACGTATCATAGTCATCCCACAGACACAGTTAGGGTCAGAGGGTCAAGTAGGGTGAGACCAGTCTACTTGAAGGGGGAACTATAGGTATACAGACAATACAGACAAAGAGATAAAGACGAAACGTTTATCCTAGTAGACATAGTAAAAAGAATTAGAAATCTCTGTTATAACTACTATCTAAAACGACAATTACCGATCTGATGTATTGACCGAAGACTTACACAAACAAGTCCTCCAATGTGTTTAATGTATCTCTCTCCCTCCCGACTAGAAGGAGGTCACCTACCCATTTGACTCCAACACTTCTGGTACACATAAGATTTCTCATTCAATTGTAATCGATGAATGGGAATACATTAAAAGGAACGTTTAAAACCGGTTTTCGATGTCTATGAGGGAAGGATCGTTGATGGATGAAGGTAATATAACTATCATGGAAATTCTTACAGTAAATCTAATTGTAGATTTTACCGTTTAATTAGTCATAGGTGGATCTCAGGTGACAACCAGGGCAGGACCATCTATCTCTGGTGAATGGATCCTGTAAAAATAAGGTAGTTTATAATAGACGGGTACACATCGACCCTAACCAGGTCTTTCTTACCGACTTAATGTTCACGAGAAAGAAAGGCATTTGGGATCAATTATTTAGGTAGATTGACCGTATCCCACAAATAGTACGAAATAATAAAAGTGTTTTCAATTGATTCGTCATAAGAGGAGAAAGACCTCTTAATAAAATACAACAACGACGTTAGTCAAATACTAAAGATTTGTTCCGTTCCCCAGTAACTAATAAAAGTTCCTTTTGCTATCACTCGTTCCGGACGCACACAAAACTATACGACCGGTGTCACCCAAAACACCGTCTCTTTTTACCTTAATTAATTACTTAGCCGGAAAGTACCTACAAAACGTTTAGTAGTTATATTACATGGTACTTAAGTTTAATATAAGGAAAAAGTATTTCTTAGGAAACACCACAAAAGGAGTAAGTAAGTTAGCACGTATAAAAGATGTTTAACACACACACACACACAAATGTACGGAACTTATATGATCCATTTCACATTCCAAACCATTTATTTGTCTGTATCTAGGGTTAGGGTACTTAAATCGTCATTTCTGTATCCGTTGTCTATTTCTTGTCCATTCATTTGTAACACTCATAGTCTGTTGTATCATATTTATAGTTTGTCTTATAGTACTATCCCTTAGTCCTAACACCTTCCCTCGCGTGAATCAGACCTTATTCGGAATTCCTCCACCACAAATTTGACTCTGAATACCTTTGTATACCCCATGGTGTCCCCCTTCACCCCCACCCTACTTAACCTTCTAGCCCTAACTATATATATGTGATAAGTATGCTACATATATTATCTATCGATTACTCTTGGAGGACACATCGAGTCCTTACGATCAGTCACAAAACACCACTGAAGTTTCCTTTGCTTTACCTATATAAACATGTATATCGACTGAGTGAAACGACATGTCGTCTTTCTGTGTGTTGTAACATTTCGTTAATATGAAGTACAGACGATTCAGCGAAGTCAGTACAGGCTGGGATACCTGAAGTCAGTGAAGTCAGAAACTTTGGGATACCTGACATCGGGTGTCCCGAGGAGACAGACACCCTAAGAGGTCCACCTTTATGACCTCACCCAACGGTACGGAAGGAGGTCCCTTAGAAGGGCTGAGGTTCTAACTTTGGAATTGTGGGAGTCGAGGACGTAAAGTCCGTCTAAGAAATGACGACCCGGTAGTCCCTTCGGGTCACCCTCCGTTTATATGAGGTCATTTTTAATTATTTGACTCCGAATGTCCTATTTCCATACAATGAGGACGTATTACGTTCCTTACACTGACGTCTGTCTTCCTTTGAAGACGTCCACCTCAGATTCCATTTTTTCCTGAGTTCCACTGGACGCTCCGGTCTACCGTTCTTTAGTCTCTTTTCATAGAGTTTTACTAGAACTTTACTGATAGACCTAATATAGAGTTCACGTCACCAATCTTAAACCCTTCACAGTCTCTTAAAAATTTATATATATACATAATACCTAAAATTTATGAAAGACTCGTCCCTAACAAAACCTCGTCTCGTCTCTACCTCTGTCGTTCTGGTGGACACCTGATGAAAGGTCGCAGGACGTCTTTTTACTACCTTCTCCCACCCCGTCTCTCTTCCCCCGTCTCAATTCTGTGGACTCCAATAGTATTCTCCTTATCGACAACTCGGAACGACCACCTACTAGTACACCCGTAAATCTCTTTTTTCCTCCTAGGACTCTCCAGGCACAGACTAAAGTTTATTTATCTTTATTCCTCCATAACGACGTTTGACCTCTCCACTTCTTCGTCTACTGTACCAAAGTTCCTCTTTATTTTTTAAATCAATAACTATACATTTAAACCCTTACGAACCTTTTATACAGTGGTTTTTATACCAGGTCGACGAGCGGTGAGTTTTCGACAATTTTTCTGTCTTTCCTTTTAAACGAAATAAAACCTACGACCGTTGGTTCCTTCTCCCGTCTGAGGACAGGCCTCCGGTCGAGGAGGGGGACTGTTAGTCGCCCGTTCTCGAAAATATCTAAAATATCTACCTCCCTCCCCCGATGCACGTCTTTGTCGTGTCAGTCGAGACTGTCAGTGGAACTTTAACCAGTTCTACTTCACCGGATTGGTCACAGTATGACTAACAAAATTGACGTCAATTAGAAGTCAAGGTCCTGGTCAAACAAAGGGTAAAGAACTCCGGTCAAGAGTTTTAACACCGACGAATATAGTACGGATATCAGGCCAGTAGCACATCAATTAAAGAAGATGGGCCACCCCCCACAGTCGTAGATATTCTGTCACCTGCCCTATACCGAATCTAATAGAGATTGGGAACTCTTCCTTGATCTCCAGGAACTGATACGAATTACTGATTGGATGACGATAAATCAGAACAACCTGACAAAATGAAGCAAAGATGTAAAAGAGTGAAGATACTAATTTCAATAAGAAACCGATTTCAAAAAGGTGTCTGTCTTCCGTCCATTCCGGTACCACCCGTTCCTGGTAAAGTAACGAGGTAAAGTTATCCTTCTATTCAATTCCGATGTTGAAAGTATATTTAGTACGTAAGCAACGGTTTTTCCTAGAGATCCGAACTTAATGGTTGATTCGTGTTGTAACTTCAAATTCAATGTTGTAAAGGTGATCAACAACAAAAAAAAAGTTTGTCGTTACTATTATTACAGTCCCCCAGTAAATAACTTACGGGTCAGAGACAGTCCACGTAATATCTACGGAATATCAAGGACAGCAAACATATTTAATAATAGGAAAGGTATCACAAGGGTTCGAAGAGAGAGTAAGAGGATCCTTGAGACTTTTAAAAGACGTAATTGTATGTGATAGTAAAAGTTTGATCATCGTGATTAAAATTTTGTTCAAATTTACCATGGAGATACTTACAGTGCACAACGTAAACCTTAACGATTTAAATAAATCCTTTTTCTTTCGGTCCCATCAGAAACGAGTGACAGGACACAACGAAGAAATAAAGTTTAGAATTTTATAAACTTCTTCTTCGATCCCAATTTCCGAGTGGTTTGGGGGGTTTTACTCGACAAAGTTCTAAATGGAAAACAAGGATTGGACTACGAATCTTAGCGACTATAAGAATGGAAAAGGAACCGGACATCCCACGATTACCTGTGTAAACGTCGGACGAATAGCGGTGACCTACGGTTCCGTCACCACCAAACCTGAGTGTGTGAACGGATTGGGACCTAAAGAACAATAGTAGGAATAAAAAGAGACATGGTACTAAAGGAGTTCAGTCGTAAAAGGTTTGTCTACTAGGTACCTTGTGACCGTGAGACGTCTCATAACTCAAACATAAAATTTTTTACGAAACGGTCCCTACATTTTACGACCCAATTGGTTTCAATCGTCCGAAGAGACGTCAGCCCGGTGAGTCTTGACATTTATTACTGGGAAAAGACATACTTCCCCCAATTCTACAAGAAGTGGTACCTTAGGATAAACGGTCACCTAAAAAGGGTTCAGTGGTAGTGGTGGTAGACATTAACAAGATATCCTACGTTAAACCCCATGGAATGAACTGTATAATTTATATAAAGGTTAAGGACAGAATAAAAAAGTATATAAGTGAATGAATAAACCGACGTAGCCCACAAACGATACCGTAGGCCCGGGAAGGAACGACGAACGTCAGAAAGAGATCAACGTCGCTCGTCCCGGTGAGAGATCAACACCACGCGTCCGAAGAGCACCACCACCGAAGAGAACAACGTCTCGTCTCCGAGAGATCACGTCCGAGCCATTAACACCATGTGTCCGAATTCACGGGACGCCGCACACCTTAGAAGGACTGGTCTCTACCTTGGACACAGGGGACGTAACCTTCCGTCTAAGAGTAGGTGACTTGGTGGTCCCTTCAGGGGTAAGGAAAAAACCTTTCTCTACTTTATATTTATTTGTCTAGTTTTTACATTTCAGCCCATTAAATGTCTTCCAAACCGTACGATTGGAACCAAAAGTCTGGAGAAAAGTCGATACATTGAAGAGAGGACCCAGTGGGCCTTCCTCAAGAAACTAAAGAAGAACTAGAAAAATAGACGAATCCCTTGATATAATAGTTTGACAGAGCTAAAAACGTACCTACAACACTTTTCTCTGTGCTGACCGAGTGAATCTACCCGAAAAATCGAAAACCATAGGCTCCACAATGTATTTAGGGTCCGGAACAAACATGACACCAATATTATTCGTCATATTGAAAAGACGACCCATTGGGACTCTAGTGTAACAGTCTCTTTTTCTTTACCGACTTGTCTTGGTGAAAATGCTCAATTTGGGTAAAAGACTGTCGACCGACCACCCACTCAACGACTCAAGACTCTAAACTTCACCGTAAATGTCTTCTGGAATAAAACTCTTCCGTGGTGTCCGTTTAATATTGTTCACAATAAATTGTCGAGATTAATACTAAAAAGGGGAGAGAGGGGGGTGAAACATAGATGTTAAACTAGGTTTAATTATAAATAAATATGATTATTATCGGTTGGGTCTACCTAACGAATGATACATGGTTCGTCACAAGTGTTCCCGAAACGTACTTGATTGGGTAAAATAGAAGTACTATCGGATCCTCCATCCCCGATAATAATAGGAGTAAAATTACTACGACTCTGACCCCAATTCTCTCCCTTCTTTGATTGGCTTAAGACTGTGTCTGCCAATCGAGGTTTTGAGTCTGGGGATAGTCCGGGAGAAAGTAGTCGAACCGTCATGTAGTGCATTGACAGACAGGAGTCTGTATGTACTGGAACTGAAACAAAAAAATTACAAAAAATAACACCATTTTCAGTACATTATACTTTGTAGGAGGAAATTGGTACGAATTGATATGTCAAGTCACCGTGACTGATATAAGTGTAACGGAACGTTGAGAGTGGTGGTAGGTAAAGGGATTTCAAAGTGGAAGGATTTACCTTTGAGACAGGGGTAATTTGTGATTGAGGGGGAGGGGTGGCGGGTGGGGTGGGGACCGGGGACTGTAGACAGTAGTATGAAAGACTGAGATACTTAAACTGATGAGACCCCCTTAACCTGTCATAAACATGGATGAAAGATAGCCTTACGTAACAATGAAATGGAACTGAAACATTGATTGTGTCTAGAACTACAAGATGAGAAACCCCCAATACATTCTGGGAACTGGTTCGGAGTATTTCGTGTCACCGGGAACTTGAGACAGTTTGAGTTAGTTTAAAGGTAAAGGTTTATAGTCGACACGTACATTCGTACTCGACTGTAATTACTCGTCGAGTCTGAACCTCGTTACAAGGAAATCACAGGCCACTAGAGATGCTTCGTAGCGAAAGAGGTTGAAAGGCACACACTCACAGAACAAGTCTACAGAGACAAACTAGTAAAAAGATTAAGTTGCGTCACAATCCCTCGACAATAATTTTCGACCGTGACACGAACGATAACCCCCGTGCCACATTTAACCCGACTATTCCAGGGACGAGATTCAAGGAAAGATTCCTTCTTTACCCGTGGTGGTTAACTATGGTTGTATTCTTGCACCACCAACGCCCCCCACCACACACTAAAACGTCTATGGTAACAACAACAAGAAATCAGCGAGGTAACACAGGTTGAGAACCACTGGGGTACCTGACATCGGGTGGTCCCAGAAGATAGGTACCCTAAAGGGTCCGTTCTTATGACCTCACTCAACGGTAAAGGAAGGGGTCCCCTAGAAGGACTGGGTTCCTAGCGGTGGAGGTAGAGGACGTAACCGTCCGTCTAAGAAATGGTGACTCGGTGGTATCAATCGGAAATTCTCTACACCTATAGTTCTCCCCAATCGTCACACTTCTGGGTCCCAGTGTTACTGGGGTTTATTTCTCTTGTCGTTCAAGATTGTTGTTTAATCTTCTGGGTCCACCCGTCACTACCTCCACCTTCTACCGTCACCGTCGACCAAAGACTCGACGATCTAGTAAGACCCGACGTCAACTCAGTCGGATAAAGCTTACTACGGGTACAATTCCTTCCGAGTCGAACGTACACCTTCCGGGAGTGGATGAGGCAACGTGAGGGTCCCCACTCTCACCCGTTCGACTTGAGAAGGACTTCAGAGTGACACCTCTCCTCCTCTCTGGACTCAGACAGTGGCTCGAAGTACCCGTGTAGTTTAGGTTCGATACTTCTACTTGTTCTCTTGGACCTGGTGGTGGGTTACCCCTTGTGTCGTGATTGGACCTGGTGACGAGACGTGGGTACTAGGTCTTCTCACATACCCTGAAACTCGGATGGAAGAAAAAACAACAACATATTCTATAAATAACCTTTACAAACTAATAGACCAGCTGTCGAGTCGAAGAATATAGGTCACTACTGGTAATATAAACTACTAGTAATGGACCACCCGACGCCAGGTATCGCAGTGTTTCTTAGCGTGAGTTGACTTCGTTGAATCGTGTGTACGTACATCTGTGTATGAACTACTGGAAATATGACTAGAAGGGAAACGAATCTCGGCCTCTACCCCGAATTTATTTATTGAATCAGTACTCGACCTTTTTTTCCGTTCTGGGTCCATGCGAACCCTGTGTTTCAGTCCAACCCCCTACCACTGTTCTACTGTACTCTCTCCAACCGTTCCGGAACCCCTTCTGTCCCAGAAAACCTCGTACTAGAACTTAAACTTAAAATAACATTGATGTGTCAACATTTTATCCCTCAAATGTGCATTGGAGATACCGTGGGCCCTAACAAGAATACCTTCTGTCAAAAAGGTACCTGGCTCCCACCCTCCTACCAAAGTCCTACTAAGTTGTTGTAATGTGAATAACACGTGGAATAAATATTATAATGATGTAGTCGATGTGGAGTCTAGTAGTCCGCAATCTAGGACCTTCAACCCCTGGTGGGACCGGTCACACACTTTTGTCCCCCCGACATGTCTCAGTTCCCGCGACGAACCTCGAGACTTGTAGAACACTACTACCTCTACCCTACGTCGCTCTGTCGTGTTTGTTGCTTAGTCCACCGTAACTTCACCTTTGTAACTGGGGATCAGGAACCCCTACTTAAATTCCCCACCCCTACCTACTCTCGTTCTTTAACGATCACCCCAACTTATGTAACACCAAACCAACAAAAAAAAAAACAAAACAAAACAAAAAAACCGAAAAGGAGGTAGTTTCTTCTACATCTTCACTCTCTTAGTGACAGTCCTTTTGTTTGGTCTTTACTTGTCCGACACCATCCAATGTGACCCTGGGGTCTCGAGGTAGGACTTAAAATATTAACAGAGGGACGAAGGATCTTCCACCTCAAGTGAAGGAGAGGGTAACCGAAACTCGAAACGGTACGTAGAACGAAACCGGTTCCGCTACCACCGTCTACACTCGTCTCGTCCACGACCTTTGCACGAATGTACTGGTCTGAACAGCAGAACACGAAGACCGTAGTAATACTCTTTTTATACAACACATCAGACCGCCAGGGTCCACTGACTCTCTACACACCTCTTCTTGACTTGCGGTAGACCTCGGACCTCAGTTCAAGACACCTGAAATACTCGGGTCGACTGCGTGTCGGACTTCGTCTCGTAGTAGTCGACTGGGTTACTAGTCCCTACGACTCTTATTTACGAAACACAACATGTAGTGACCGATTGGTTCAGTCTCGGGAAGTCTTTGTGGTCAGGGTCGGCATCCTTTACGCCGTCTGTGCGGAATACTTATACCTAATCAGAACAAGACTGAGAAGAATAAACTTCAGAAACTTCGGACTCTTAGACGATTCTAACTGTCATCGAAGTCAAATACAGGAAATCTATTTACGACACTTACGTTCTATTTTTCCCCCTTTTTTCTCAACCATCGAGAGGTCCAGAAAACCACGACGCTTCCAGAGTTTGTTACGTGGACACTTAAATACCAATGGTCCCCCCTTCCCACCCTCCCTCACTATCTCACCCTCAAACCCTATCGGTATATGTGTGATGATATAAATTTTATATATTGGTTGTTCCTGGATGACGTATCGTGTCCCTTGAGACGAGTTATAATACATTATTGGATTCACCCTGTTCTTAAACTTTTTCTTATCCATCAACTTATACATACTGACTTAGTAAAACGACATGCGGACTTTGTTCGTGNCTAACTGTTATCGAAGTCAAATACAGGAAATCTATTTACGACACTTACGTTCTATTTTTCCCCCTTTTTTCTCAACCATCGAGAGGTCCAGAAAACCACGACGTTTCCAGAGTTTGTTACGTGGACACTTAAATACCAATGGTCCCCCCTTCCCACCCTCCCTCACTATCTCACCCTTAAACCCTATCGGTATATGTGTGATGATATAAATTTTATATATTGGTTGTTCCTGGATGACGTATCGTGTCCCTTGAGACGAGTTATAATACATTATTGGATTCACCCTGTTCTTAAACTTTTTCTTATCCATCAACTTATACATACTGACTTAGTAAAACGACATGCGGACTTTGTTCGTGTTTTATCAAGTAGTTACTACACACACACACACAAATAATCAGCGAATCAGCACAGACTGAGAAACGTTGGGGTACCTGACATCGAGTGGTCAGAGGAGACAGGTACCCTAAGAGACCCGTTCTTATGACCTCACCCGCAGGTAAAGGAAGAGGTCGTCTAGAAGGGTCGGGTCCCTAGCTTGGACCCAAAGGACGAAAATGTCCGTCTTGGAAAAAAACAGACTCGGTGGTTATGAGTTATATTTTATTCTTACAAAAATTTACTGTCGTTTCGTTACGTTTTTTCGGGGGTCTTGGTACGGAGTCTGTCGTCCCCGTGAGACCAAGAGTCAGACCTCTTATTCTTCTTGTAGACACGAAAATTTTCTTATAAATAAATGAACCGACGTGGTCCAGAATCGACGTCGTGTGTCCTAGAAGACAGAAGCGACGTCGTCCGCTTGAGAATCAACGTCGTACACCCTAGATCAAGGGACTGCTCCCTAACTTGGGTCCGGGGGACGTAGCCCCCGTGTGTCAGAATCGGTGACTTGGTAGTCCTTTCAGGGTCCTTACAGGCACGAAACCTTTGTTCAAACTACTCCTTCATTTAATGGTGTCTGTGAAATCGGAGGACATACTCAGAAAAGAAAGTTGTAGAGTATTCTCCAGAAACAAGTTGTAATGACTTATTTACAACTCTATCTTCTCGACCTTGTTACGGTACTCGGTGGTGGGAGGAGGTGGGCGGTTCGAGATATGTCCCTGTACGTCATATGTTTACTTTCTCCTATGTCTATAATTATAAAAATTATGTCCCTGGATTCTTTGGTTTGAGACCTTTTGTAGCTCGTAATCGTTCTTCGAACTTATTTACTGTGTCGTTTTGGGTCCCGAACAAGGTTACCCTGTCAGGAAAGACTTTACCCTCAAACACGTAACTAAAGGTAGTAGATGAAAATTCTGACATATCCTCCCTGAAAGGACCACCAGGTCACCGATTCCGAGAGACGAGGGTCACGTCCCCCGGATCCAAGTTAGGGACCAGTCCCTTGGTCTAGGCACACGACGTTGATTTTAGGCCGTGTCGACTTATTTATTTGTTTATGAATTTTTTTATTTTCTGACGCACCTGAATTATTACCGGGGTTCTATAGGTACAGGAACCTAGACCTTGGACCCTTGTATGTGAAGACACTGTTTTCCCGAGATGTCCACAACAATTCTTTCACTGCACTCCCCCAAACGGGACTAGTAGTCATACCTACACTAGTGTTTACAGGACTATCTTCTCTCGTCGTCTTAAGCCGATGTCCTCATGAGACTACACCCCTAAAAAGTTTTCCTCCGACCTCCCTTCGCTGTCCAACCTCACCACAACCTTGCCCCGGTGCTTGGTACCGTACCACCGACGGAGATTACAAACTCTACCGTTCGTCTGTTTAAGAGGGGGCCTCGGAGGTCTTCCTTGTGCGGGGTACCTGTGGAACGAAAATATGAAGACTGGACACTTTCACTTTCTCTTAGATAAACGTAACAAGACTCGGTACTCCGAACAGCGGTACACAATGTCGTCGTTGTCTTTCATTATGTTCCTGAAATTGTCCACGAACATGCACACATTCGAGAATTCACCACGAGGGGTCCACCATGTCACCAATTCTTAGGTGGACGGTTACGTCCTCTACGTGCAAGTTAAGGGCCCAGTCCTCCTAGGGGACCTCCTCCTTACCGTTGGGAGAGATCATAAGAACGGACTTTTCACGGTACCTCTCTCCTCGGACCGCCCGACGTCAGGTACCCCGGCGTTTCTCAGTCTGAGTTGACTCGCTCCAGAATTCAACCCGTCCACGGGACCCCAATGCACATCGCGAGAAGAAGGTAAGCATCGGGACCGATGGTTGTTGTGACTTACAGAAAAAATAAACTTACTTAGTTACTGTAAGGGAAAAAAAAGGGAAAGAATTTTAAATGAATAAATAAATAACACCGACACCACCCAGTAAAAACGACGTGCGCTCGAAGCAGATCAACGCCGCTCCCCCTGATGAGAGATCAAGACGTACCCGAAGAATTTCGTCACCGAACAGAACAACGGCTCGTGTCCGAGATCCCGTATACCCGAAGTCGTCAGCACCACGTGTCCGAATCGACGAGACAAGCCGTACACCGTAGAAGAACCTGGTCCCTGGTTTGACCCCAGGGAACGTAACGTTCCGTCTAAGAATTGGTGACCTGATAGTGCCTTCAGGGTGTAAGGGCAAAAATACTGAAAGTTTTAAGAGAGGAAAATGTCCTATTGACACACCGTTTCACGGAACGAGGCACCCAATTATCAAAGAGACTCGTAACTAACCGGAACCCTCATAACCTGAGTATGGTGGGTGCGGACGTAGAAATAATTCATCGACGAGTTCCTAAGTGGTAGCGGAGACTCTAATCGACCGAGGGGGCATACAGAACTTTCCGGGTACTTTTGTCAGTAATAAGATACTTAGAAGAAACACGGGTTTGAGGTTTACACGTGTCTGAACTTTTTTTCTTTTCCACACTCCAAAATAAAAAAAAGAAGTAAAAACGTGCGAAAACACAAAAAAAAAACAGTCGGAAATTTCTCGAGTTCAATAGAAACACACACACTGATTAAAGTCTAAAACTTTCGTGTTCGTTTCACGAACTCCAGACTTCGAACGGATACTTTTACTACCTCGTGCTAACCTCTCGACAGTCTGACCCCTACCAAGTAACCTCTTTGGACGAATTGAAATATCGTGGTTTTCCAAGTATCTCTACTACCGAAGGAGAAGAAATCGTGGTGATACTCTGGTAGGACTTCCTGTAGACTCTTTCTGCATCGCTTACGAAGGTAAAACAGAGTCGCCACTTAATTTAGATCACAGCTACTTCTACACTTGTACTAGAGAATAAATATCACAGACGCACAAGGTTCTCAAATTTTTTTTACAGTCAACAAGTCATTAAGGTCAAACTGCTCTCCACCCCACCCCCTTTAACTCTCCTCAACAGTGCATATTATGTAAAAGACTCGACGGGACCGAAAGAGGTTCAAAAAGAAATATATCAAAACCTGGTTTTATACGAAACCTCTTTCTAGTCAGGTCACAATTCGACAGTTTTGAGAAACAACGCACACCGTCTTTAAGTCAGTTGACCCGCTTTGGTTTCTCTCTATAACCAACTGAAAGTATTCTTCGTCAGACGTGTATCTAAAGTCCATACCGAACTAGGTCCTCGAATTCGTCACAGTAGTCCTACGAAAAAGACATGGGTGGTCCTCTAAATCGATCCGGTCTTAGTGGGTCGTACCGGAAACCTCTTGTCCCTTGCTCTCGACCTGATTTCTTAAACATAGTTAACATATAGAAACACGGTAAAGTCTAGAAGAGTCGAGATGGACTACGTCCCCGTAACCCGGTAAGAAAGATCTATGCCATCATTGTTTGAGGGATCACTGAGGCCTCTTAGTGTGCGTGTGTTTTTGGTCGGAGACTGAAATCTGGACACGACAGGACGGGATCTTGACTGAACAAGTAAGACTTTACATTTTCTAAAACACCAGTTCATATGTGTACCATGGGTCTTCGTTTCTCCTCAATCGTAGGAAGTCCTGTGTAGAAACTGGTTGTTTTCTACCTTGGGTCACCTATTTAGGGAGGGGTTTACCTACCTAGACTCTTCGTAGTACACAGACCAGGGTCTTCTCTCAGACCGTTGAAACTCGTTAAACAGTACGAACTGTAGTTTGTAACTGGTCGAGGTAGTACGTACAAGTACGGTCAAAAGAAGTAAGGATAAAGAAAGGGGAAAAAGACGTGAGGACGGGTCCCCGATCGTATGAGAGAACAAAGTGTCGTGTATTGGAGACGAAGTCCAAAAGACATCTTATGTCCAACTCACTGATACTAAGTAAACCTTCTTCACCTACGGAAAAGAAAGAGTCTGTGGAATTTCAGGGAATGTGTGGGTCCTCTGACACCTTGAACAACCCCTTCCACATGCCTTGAAGTCATTCTGTTTTAATATCCAAAATAGGTCTCAGTGGAGTCGGTATCTTTGTCATCCTACTAAACCTTCGAAGATTATGAACAGGTGATTACTCCGACGTACCGACACTTTTCGTACTTCAGTTTCATGTATTGTGTCCTCTAAGAAACTAAGACGGGTTTACTGTAGAACAACGAGGATCTTATCTTGCATTTCCACTAAATCTCCACTAGTCTCTCCATTGAGACCACACCACATGAATCGAATTTTATAGACAAGACAACACCGTTTACCGTCTTAAAGGATGAAAAAACACCGACTTCTGTATATCACGTAAAAGAAATAGGTAAGTAGGTAGTCACCTGTAAATCCAACGAAGGATGGAACCGATAACACTTATTTCGGTGTCATTTGTGTCCCCACGTCTATAGAGAAGGTCTATAAACGGAAACCTACATATGGGTCTTCACCCTAGTGACCTCTCTTCATCCATCCAGATAAAATTCAACCCCTCATCCCCCTCAGAGGTAAGACAAAAAGTATTTTCGACATGGTTGAACGTAAGGAAGGTTCCCATACTCTGACACTTTATTCGACCTGTCTCTTTGTGTTTGTGAGAAACGATAGTGAATATACACCTTAGACTTTGTTTCTTTTCAACGTGAGTATCTTTGCCTCTCATCTCACCACCAATGGTCACAGACCACCATCCCCTACCCTTCTACAATCGGGTTCCCAGGTTTGAAGATCAATAATTCACTTGTTCAAGACCCCTGTCACCCACTGATATCAATTATTAATACACAACACGTGAACTTTATATGATTCTTATCTAGATTTCATAGGAAAAAATCGTTTCCATTGACACACTCTACTATCTACACAATCGAACTGACACCATTAGTAAAGTGTTAATATATATGGAATTTAGTAGTATAAGACGTGAAATTTATATTGATGTCAACATCAATATAAGTTATATGAAGTTATGTCGACTTTTGTAAAAATTATATTTTTTTATGGACATGACGGTAAAAGGGAAACCGTTTGGCCAATAGGTTAGATTCGTAGAGAGATGTTGTGGTGACCCTCCAAATTCACCCTATTACGTAAGTCTAAGAGGGTTGTGTATGTTACGTAGGTTTCCGAAAGAACAATGGTTTAGATCTGAAAATGTCGTCCAACAAATGAATGTAAATGATAGTCAGTTCCACTAGGTCGTTTTGTCTTGGTTATCATATATATGTCCGTGTGGAGTCTCTATAACACCCGAAGCAAGGTCTGGTGACGTTATTTCGTCTATAGTGTCATTTCACTCAGTGTACTTAAGAAATCAAAGGGTCACGAATGTATTCAATATAAATAGGGTATGCCATCAGATGACATACGTTGCCGTAATACAGATTTTATTATGACTTGTATGTAAGTTTTTATGAAGTAACCATTTTTAAGACCCCGAAGGGACCAACCGAGTGACCATTTCTTGGATGTACGGTTACGAGCTCTGCACCCAAGTCAGGGGTCAGACCCTTCTAGGGTTTACGGCGTCTCGTCGACTCGCGTACGCGGTGTGGATAACGCGGACACGACCTTTCGGGCCCTGGGCGTCGGGGACTTCGGGTGTTTGGGATCTCGGGTCGCGAGACGTCGTTCTTTTTGGTGTCGTCACTCTTATAGCCCGTGACTCTGATCTTTCATCGGGTGCGAGGGACGTAATCTCTTTTCGGTCGCGCCGTCACTTCTGGGTCGTGCCGGTTTTAATCTATGTTAAGATTCTTACAATTGACGGCAGACCTAGAAGTCGTTCAGTATCAATATTGTAGTTTCTAGTGACTGGTGTGTATTTGCATTGTTTATATTATTATGACGTCTTCAAATTTTATAACTCTCTAATTGGTTTTCCCCTGGGTCACTGTGTTTTACTGGTTTACGATAACCTTTTTCCCCGGTAACTGTCTGAGCGAGTTATGTTCCAACGGTGTTTGGAACTTAAACATTTTTGTGTGTGTGTGTGTGTGTGTGTTTTGTTTTTTATTGTGTCATAGACTTTTGTGTTATTTCGTTTCGTCTTACTTTACTCCACACGAACACATATGAAAAATGAAAATATGTACATACACACACACACACATATACACACATATATATATGTCTTAATATATACATATATATGTGTATATATGTTTCTCCGAATAATGTTTCTTATTAATACCTCAGACCGTTCAGACTTTAGACGTCCCATCTGATCGTCTGAAATCTATGTTCGACGGTCACAAGGTCAAACTCAGATCTCCGACAGAAGACGACTCGGTCCTTCTCGACAACAACGTTTACTTCAGACTTCCGTCACACGTTCTCTTAAGAGAGAACGAGTCACCTCCGGCAAGAAAAACAAGGTAAGTCCGGAAGCTGACTAACCCACTCCGGGTGGTACAGTACCTCTCGTCAGACGAAGGTAACAGTTAGAGTAGGTTTTTATAAGAGTGTCTTTGTGAGTCCTATTACAAATTGGTTGATAGGCCCCCGGGGTTCCGGGTCAGTTCGACTAGGTATTTTAATTGGTAGTGTTGTCACTTCGAACAAAACAAAACAAAAGTTTTTTAGGTAGTTTGACTTCTTTTTTCATTTGTCAGTATACTCTCTAACGTTGTTTTACAACTTTTCACCTCTCTACTGACAGGCCACCATTGACTTAATCGTCTGGTCTCTATCGGTTGGTGGACGTCTTCCCACCCCCTGTATAACTATTCTGTCTCTACGTCCCACTTCCCTCTCTCACTTATTTTAACAAAATCTTGAACCTATAAGGTCCGTAGAGTCTTTAGTCACACTCCACCACGACTCTCGTCCTTTTGTGTAACTTTGAGATACACAAGACACACTCTTTACGAGTCGACAGGGTCTCAGGGAGGGCATCAGGAACGAGTGCAGTTGACAGGTGGTTCGGGGGTACCATTCTTACTTCCAACCGACAGACCTGTCCCAATCACTCTTTTTGAGACCGGGATACGGAGGGGTACTACCGAAGTAACAAACTCGGGGTTCAGGGATTGTGTACCGTCCGTTAATTACTTAAAATACTATTCGAACTAACGTAACAAAGTGAAGTATTTTATAAAGGAGATTACTGAAAACAAAATGTCTAATCCTTTGGCTGTATTTCTAGACGGTCGACAACTAAAGAGGTATATATATTAAACATAAGCTCCACAACTTTTAGAATGTCACACAAGATTTAGTACCATCTTCGTAACTCAAACCCAGACATAGTGAGTGACATAAGACTAATGTATTTACAAGTGCTAGGTAGGTACCTTTATCACAGGACTCGGTATTTACAGTTCTACGTTCTAGTTATAAAAAAATAACGAAATGTTATTCAGCTAAAAAAAAAGTTCAAAGGTTCAAAGACGATCCGATCAATAGTCTTTAGATCAGAGTAGGTGGAGGGGAAAAGAAGAACCCAACAAATGTATGGTCCTTCAGGGTCTTATATATATAAGGTCAGGGTCTTATATATAAGGTTTCACAACCCTCTACCCCTGTAGACTTACGTATCTTGCACAAGAACGTTCGTCGAAGACTCTACGGTTGAGAGGGTAGACCGAAAATGTGCAACCAGGTACTTTCAGAGGTACGTTTGTTAGGTGATCCTTTTCGAAAAACGGGAGTAGACATATCGCTTCGTAGAAAAGTCCAGGTCTTCGAGGGAACCGATGAAAGTTCGGTGAGGACCCGTGTGTTCTTATAAAGACGACGAAGAGATGTTGGGTCCCGGACCGTGTACAGGTCCCGTGAGACAGTCGGATCACTTTAGAGTTCTTTTAGAATAGAAACCTCTGAGAAGTGTAGGGACCCTTGACGGAGTCCTTCGTTCTTTACCTCGGTGAAGTGACGAGAGTGTGAGTAGAGAGGAATCGAACTTCAGATTCTGAGACACACTTTGGGTGGAGCGAAGCAGTGACTGACAGAAGGGGAGAAGAACCGATCTCCTTTGTTTAAGTCCTTTAATTTCCTGTGAACGGTAATGAGTGACTCATAAGGAAGTTTGGAATTGTAACCGACATAAAAAAAAAGATAAGGTCACATCTGAAAACCTTTAGTCTTCGGTCCTTTTTTAAAAGAGAGAAATAAAACGAAAGAAGAGATGCAAAACAAACGTGTGGAGAGGGCGTGTTACGGTATCAATTAGTACACATACAGACACGTACGAACACATTTACGATTCAGCGAAGTCAATACAGTCTGAGACATCGGACGGTCCGAGGAGACAGGCACCCGAGAGACCCGTTCTTATGACCTCACCCAGTGGTACCGGAGGAGGTCACCTAGAAGGACTGGGTCTCTAGTTTGGGTGTAGAGAATATAGAAAACGTAACCGCTCACCCAAGAAATGGTGATCGTGGTGTACCTGAAGGATAATAAGTATTAATATGTAATTATACATATACATATGTAATTATACATTACATATATAATTATACATTACATATGTAATTATACAGAGAGATAATAAGTATTAATATGTAAAAATTTTTATTATAGAAATATTAGGAGTAATTATGGTTGACTTGAGAGACTCGTAAAGATGAACGTAAAAAGACGTAAGCAGATATGGTTCCTGTTCACCATGTCCTATATTCCTTGGTCTTCATTTCAAATATTTAGACTCAGACCTTGACTCTACGAGTTCTTATTCCAACTTCACACGAACGACCAGGAAAAGGAAACCATTAATTGGGACGGAAAGAGATCAATTTCTTAGAGAAATTTCCTACCTAGTGGGAGTAAGTGAGAGTACCCACACTAAACTGACCGTTATTCTCCGCATACACCCATCGAGGGAGAAAAATACTCCTCGAAACAGACGGGTCCGTAGTAATAGACGAAACGAGTCCGCCGGATCCCCCTTCTACTACTACCTAAAGAAGGTAACAAACGAGACGACTGGCGTAATCTCGATGCAAACCCTTCACCCTCTCCTTCGTAGTAAAGAGGAGAGTGACTACTCTTACTCAACCAAACGACTCAGTATGTTTCTTACACTTATCGTGGTCATCTTTATTCGACCGGGAAATAATTACAAGAGGGTACAGAGATATTTCAAAATAACTTCATATCAACTAAACCCCCGAGGGTTCCACTACCTCACCATTTCTTAGGTGGATGATTACGTTCTCTACGTCCTCTGTGCCCAAACTAGGGACCCAGCCCTTCTAGGGGACCTCCTCCTTCACCGGTTGTGTGAGATCATTAGAACGGACCCTTTCGAGTACCTGTCTCCTCGGACCGTCCGACGTCAGGAACCCTAGCGTCTCAGCCTGCACTGACTCGCTGGCTCGTACGTGTATCAACTAAGTGTTACAACACCGAGGACGTAGGGAAAAAACTTCACATTGACGAAATGTTACAACATAATCAAAGACGACATGTTACTTCACTTAGTCGATATACATAAGTAAATAGAGGAGGGAGAACCTGGAGAGAGGGTGGTGGGGGTGGTAGGGTGGGGTGACCCAAGGGTCACCCGTGGCTCGACTCGGGGGACACTATCAGTAGGAGTCATCGATAAAATACGTACCATCGCACATTTTCAGTCAGGATTAATATTTGGGGTAGGACACACTGTCCGTACGAGATTAGTAGGAGTCGACGTAAAGAAGGAGGGGTGGTGTCCGACACGACACCTTAGTATGACTTCTGAAGAAGAGGGTAAAGGGGATTGTAAAGACCAAAAGAGAGGACCCGAAGAGGTTTGGGTAAGTCAGACAGAAAGACTAAGAGACGTCGTTTAAGAAGGTGGAAGAAGGAGTATACACTACGAATGAAACTGGAAGGGGTCGGAGGGTCGGTGAAGAGTCCGGTGCTTAGTAACGAGATGGTACGGTTTCGGAAACTGACACACCTAGTGTTATTTGACACCTTTTAAGACTCTCTCTACTCTTATGGTCTGGTGGACTGGACGGAGAACTTTTTAGACATACGTCCAGTCCTTCGTTGTCAATCTTGACCTGTACCTTGTCGTCTGACCAAGGTTTATCCTTTTCCTCAGGTAGTTCCGACTTATAACAGTGGGACGAATAAATTGAATATACGTCTCATGTAGTACTCTTTGCGACCTGACCTTCTTTGTGTTCGACCTTAGTTCTAACGGCCCTCTTTATAGTTATTGGAGTCTATACGTTTACTGTGGTGGGAATACCGTCTTTCACTTCTCCTTGATTTTTCGGAGAACTACTTTCACTTTCTCCTCTCACTTTTTTAACCGAATTTCAAGTTGTAAGTCTTTTGCTTCTAGTACCGTAGGCCAGGGTAGTGAAGTACCCTTTATCTACCCCTTTGTCACCTTTGTCACAGTCTGAAATAAAAAACCCCGAGGTTTTAGTGACGTCTACCACTGACGTCGGTACTTTAATTTTCTGCGAATAAGGAACCTTCTTTTCGATATTAGTTGGATCTATCGTATAAGTTTTCGTCTCTGTAATGAAACGACTGATTCTAGGTAGATCAGTTCCGATACCAAAAAGGTCACCAGAACATACCTACACTCTCAACCTGACACTTCTTCCGACTCGTTGCTTCTTAACCACGAAAACTCGACACGACAACTTCTTCTGAGAACTCTCAGGGAACCTGACGTTCCTCTAGGTTGGTCAGGTAAGACTTCCTCTAGTCGGGACCCTAAAGAAACCTTCCTTACTACGATTTCGACTTCGAGGTCATGAAACCGGTGGAGTACGCTTCTCAACTGAGTAACCTTTTCTGGGACTACGACCTTCCCTAACCCCCGTCCTCCTCTTCTCCTGCTGTCTCCTACTCTACCGATCTACCGTAGTGCCTGAGCTACCTGCACTTAGACTCACTTGAGGTCCTCAACCACTACCTGTCGTTCCGGACCGTACGACGCTAAGTACCCCAGTGTTTCTCAGCCTGTGTTGACTCACTGACTTGACTTGACTTGACTTGGAGTATCGGGAAGGGTCACTATGTTCTGGGGTCTCTCTCAGGATCTCGGTGACCTTCCCTGAGACGTCGGGTACCCGATAGAATTAGTACGAACGTACGAGTTAACACAGACTGAAAAACACTGGGACACCTGACATCGGGTGGTCTGAGAAGACGGGTACCCTAAGGGGTCTGTTCTTATGACCTCATCCAACGGTAAGGAGGAGGTCTCCTAGAAGGACTAGGTCCTTAGTTTAGACGTAGGGAAAGAAGAGGACTTAGTCGTCCGTCTAAGGAAATGTTGACTCGGTGGACCCTTCGGGTCTGATAGAATTATCAGTTCAGTTTTGGTTGGGACGTTTGTAGAACTCAAGGTTGAAGTATCGGATACGGGGGTTCAAAATGATTCGTAGAAGATAACGGATGGACGACCATATTTTCATTGTTTATACAAAGAATTTTTATCCAGGGAGGTCCATCCCCTCCGTCCCTCTCTACCGTCTGACCTAAGTCATCAAGTCTAATTCTGTTTTTCAGATCTTCTTTTTCTTCTTTTGTTCTCTTAACATTAATAAGGTCTAGTAACACTCCTTCTCGGTTTACCTTTCTACTGTCTGTTCTACATCAGAGACAACTCTTTCGGAGGACCAATGATTCCCTATTTAACCCTCCAAACCTAGTTGTATATGTGTGATGCTATATATTTTATCTATTGATTATATTCCTGGATGACATATCGTGTCCCTTGAGACAAGTTTTGAGACATTACTGGGTATACTTCTTTCTTAGATTTTTTTCTCATATATATATACATATATATATTGTATAGTATGTACATATTGTACATATATGTACATAGTATATACATATTGACTCAGTGAAACGATATGTGGACTTTGATTATGTTGTAACATTTAGTTGAGACACGGTTATTTTTAAAAAAAAATTTTTTACTTTCTTTCGGAACATTTTACTTTAACCCGACATTAATTAAATTCTTGATAGAAACCTTTACTTGGGGTCCTTCTACTTTGAAGCAACAAAATGAATTAAGACGTTGTAACCTGTATAGAAAATCGTACGAAACTTGAACTCTGTGTTTTATAATCTCGTCTTCTTTAGTACATGCCTACAAATAGGTCGGTAACCGAGTATCCTTAACACATGAATTGTAACCTCCCGCAATAGGATCTACAGACGTAGACCTCAAGCCAGACCAAAAGAAAGAAATCGAGCTAAAAAGTTTTGAAAATGAATAACCAAAGAAAGAAAAACCGACGTGACCCAGAAACAACGACACGAGCTCAATGAGACATCGACACCACGTTGTCCGAAGAGTAACACCACCGAAGAGAACAACACCTCACGCGTCCGAACTATCAACACCTATACCCGAATCAATGGGGTTCCGTACATCTTAGAAGAGCCTGGTCCCTAGTTTGGGTACAGGAGACGTAACCGTCCGTCTAAGAATGGATGACCTGGTGGTCCCTTCGGGGTCGGGTCACTAAGAAGTCGTAAGTTCAGACACTTCTAGTGACACAACTAACCTGTGCACTTTGGTGGATGTGGTATGAAATACCTGTTAATTCCTTTAAAAAATTTCATTACTTGAAATACGGCAAAGACAGAACGAGACTGAGACTCCGAATTAGGAGGTCCCTTTGTTTCGAAGTAATGTTTTATTTATCTCTCAGACCGGGATGATCTGATTACTACAGACGATACTTTTATGTAGAGACGGTACCCAACTGTGTAGTGAGCCAACTCCAGTTGTTGACTTACCGGACGAAAATAACACTTGAAATTAACATTCTTACTAGTGACTTATGTAATAATAGAAATTTCATAACGTATCTTCAAAGGGTAGAATGACAGAAGATGGGGAGGGAGGTCAGTCCTTACTGGTGACAAAATTGGCACACAAGAAAAGTTCGAGTAAGATCCGAAAGTATGCGGGTAAGTACGTGTACTTCTTCTATGTGTGTGGTATGTGTAATCAGGTGTAGAGTATGTACATGTGTAAGTACGTGTACACTTTAGACATCACTTGTGACCTCTAAAATAAAGGTGTAGTTTCGACAGTAAGACTTGAATGACGGAACGTTGAAGGAACAAAGAAGTGGTCATTGTAAAGAGTCTTTTCCGTCACCGTTGGGTGAGGTCATGAGAACGGACCTTTTAGGGTACCTACCTCCTCGGACCATCCGACGTCAGGTACCCCAGCGATTCTCAGCCTGTACTGACTCGCTGAAGTAAAGTGACAAGTGAAAGTACGTAACCTCTTCCTTTACCGTTGGGTGAGGTCATATGAACGGACCTCTTAGGGTCCCTACCCCCTCAGACCACCCGACGACAGAGACCCCAGCGTGTCTCAACCTGTGCTGACTTCACAGAATCGTCGTCGTCGTCGTTGTAAAGATTACTAGACGGGTACAGAGACGTGTATCTTGGTCAATAAGGGTAATGGACAGCGTATCAATACAATTGGTTCTATTACATCCAATATCATGTCATTGGTTACAAGAACCTTTAGAGTCCCAGAATCGTGTTGTTTTTACATAAAGAGTGAGTACATCTCAATGGTAGTCCAACCGTTCCTCGAAAAAATAGTCGATTGAGCCCCGAGGTCCGAAGAAGGTAAAACACTACGAGGGTGGAGTTACGTAGCAAAGGTTCTTATTGTACCTTTCCTTTCTCTCCCCACCTCCTTTGTGTACCCGGAATGAACGAGGTAAAAGTAAAACTTTATTTAAATCCGAATTTTTATACAACGTTTTTATTATCTTTCTTAAGGGTATCCGAGAAATGACTTTAAGGGATTTACAGTTGTACAATGTATTGGCGTCACATTAACTAGTTTTGGTCCTTTATTTACAACTATACCCTTACACTTAGTTATGTCTGGACAAACCTAAGGCGGTAACAGGGTAATTACGGGAAAAGACCGTACTCAGTGTGTGAGAATGAGACTCTATTAAGGAATATGAATCAAAAAGTACTGGAACGGTAAAAATTACTCAACAACAACAAGTCAGTGATTCAACACAGACTGAGAAACACTGGGGTACTTGATATCGTACGGTCTGTGGAGACAGGAGGTGATAGAGGGTTTCAAACGAGTTTAAGTGTAGGTAACTCAAAAACTACGACGGATTGGTACAGTAGGAGACGGTGGGGGAAGAGGAAAACGGAAGTTACTCATGACCAGTCAATATAACATCCTACACGAAGTCAAACCTAAACCGATTACAAAGGAACACTAATTTAAGTCCTACAGGAAAAAACCGTACCTATGGTACCTTTAATACGACACGGGAAGAACCACTCAACATAACCGTCCACCTACCGCAGTAATATAGGACAATGTCCCCTCCGATCGAACCTCACAAACCAATTCCATAGTAGAAGGTCTGGATATGTGACACGGGAAAGACAAAAGGGGTCACATAATTTATTGACATCTCTATGAACCTCTGATACATTTATAGGATAACTAACAGTATGAAACGGATGTTTAACACCGTAGGGAATTAAGTTGAGGTTTTGTCAGTAGTGATACTTGTCACAAGTGGAGACGACTAAAAGATAAAGATAGGAAGAAAGATACAAATAATTAACATCAAGTAAATACATAAGGTGATACACAAACATAGTCGATACCTGGGTACCTATAAACAAAATAAGACACCTTATGTTAGGTAGGAAGAGTACTAAATCAAAGAACGAGTTTAATAGGGTCTAAACAGGTATATTTTGAGAAAGTCAACCAGGAACACGGGAAAGTCGTACGGTAATAGGAAAGAAAAAAAAAAAAAAAAAAAAAAAAAACTCGTGAAAATTTTAACGGTTGGTGGAACTCTCAGGGCCCGAAGGAAACACCGAGTCTACCATTTCTTAGACGGACGTTACGACCTTTGGGTCAAACTAAGGATGCGACCTTTCTAGGGGACGTCTTCCCTTACCGTTGGGTCCTCTTAAGGTACCTGTCTCTTCGGACCGTCCAATGGCACGTACCCCAGCGTCTCAGCCTGTACTAACTCGATGATTGTGAAAGTGAAAGTCTTCTCCAGGGTCCGAGTAGTACATGAACAGCACAACGTCTGACCGTAGACGGTAAAGAAGTTCCTAGGGGTCAAGGAAAATAACTTCTGCAATAAAACCGAGGTTCTAGACCCAAGATCCCTGTACGCGATAGAACCTTGTCTGTGTCACGAAGTAGGGGACGAGAGTGAGGGTCAAGGACCGAGAGCCAGTGTGTGAGGGTTGGATTCTAGTCCCTCTGGCTCTTTAGAACAAAAATCATGGGTCCTTTCCTACGTTACACTACTCGTGCACCACGACAACGGTAATGTCATCGCGTCTCATACGACTCGGGAGAAATAAATGGGTACAGGGTCCGAAGGTTGAAAAGTGAGAATTTTTATTGAGACGTTACATTAGGAAGTTCGGACAGAGGAACCAGTGTCAGGGTCATCTAATAGGTATAAGGAACAGTGATTTTTTATAGAGTCGACTAGATATTCCTCTAGTCCTGACGAAGTTTAGACCGGTACCACTACAAAAGACTTAAAATGAGTGGTGGTTTTCACTTTGTGGTACCGAGTGTACATAAAATCCAAGACGTGAGGGAAGCCCAAACAGTAGTCGACAAAAGCGACATTTTGTTAGATTTCACCTAACACCGTTCGACCGTACAGACTTTGAGTCCAAGATCAATAAAATAAAAATCAAACTGAAAGAAGGATTACTTGGGGTTTGAGGTCTTTAGAAGAGAGGTATTAACCTGAGTCCCCAACCACCGGTGTCGGAAGATATTTGACAAGTAAATTTTATTTTGAGAGAACAATCGTTATTCTTTTATTCTCCGAAAGTATTGTACCAAAAAAAATTTCGCAGACTAGACTTATTTATCTTTGTACTTTGACACTCTACACCGATCATTTCAGTGTAACAAAGATGTTGTGTGATACCGATTTCTTTTTAGATCTAATCTCCTCTTCTTAAACTCCCCGTTTGACCTCTGCGTCTCCCTCTTATGACGACCGCATCCTTCCCTTTTCACTCCATCTGACTTAATATTACTACCTTCCTCCTTTTTTTCCACGGAAAGTGTGGATATAAGATCCGTTGAGTAAAATTTATATTAACCGATGTTGTGTAGTTTTATCGATCGTGAACAAACTCTTTTATTTTCACTTTCATTTAAAAGTCCGTAAAGTCAAAATGCTACTGTATCGAAAGAGACCAATATAGTATCTAGTTGTCAGCATTGGACCCCTACCAAAGGGTCAAGAACTTTAGTCTTACCACACAAAGTAGACCAAATGACAACTAGACAAGGACTTAGTACCAGGGTCAGACTCTAACAATAGCCAAAGATGGCATGTCTTCTGGTACAGTGACACATTTCTGTAATAAAATCTGTACTTCCATTATATTAACGGAAATTTATATTAAATAACTCCACCTCAGTTTATTACATTTTCATTGGTAAATTCACCTAGAAAGTCAACGTCAGTGTTACGACACTCCCCCGCAGATATCTGAGTGTAATATAACACCGACATCATATTACGGTCCGACCGTTGTCGGTTGGTATCAGTATACCTGTGACTTTAACTTGGTAGATCAGACGTTTGATGTAAGGATCGGAACTGGAATTCGCATAGAGAATAAGGAGACAGGAGGTAAATATGAAGACAGTTTGACGCACACACGGACACACGCACGAGTTCAGTACAGACTGAGAACCACTGGAGGACCTGACATGTCACGGTCCGAGGAAACAGGTACCCTAGTAGGTCAGTTCTTAGGGCCTCACCGATCTTGTTGTTAAAGTACATAGAACACTCCTAAAAAATAATACTAATTTACTCACTTGGGGTATTTTGTGAGTACTCTCCGAGACCACGTATCCTTTATCTCTAATAGTAAAAACCTCGTGAGTGGTGATAGATTTTACTATAACCAGAAATAAATACTTAGTAGAAAGAAGCGGAGATCTTACATGATAGATACTCTTACTCAGAAAAAGACAACGGTATCGAGGATTTACGGGTTTTGGTTTCTTACAGACTAAATATCATCCGTGAACTATTTGTGAATGAACTAAGCACTTACGGACTTACTTGCCTATTGCCTTACTGGGTAGACACTGACAGTCGAGACAGGACTGTTCAGGGCAGACACTGAGTCACAATTATCTCGAAGCCTCGTCTGGACTCTTAGCTCCCAAAAAAGAGAAGAACACGGGTCCTTTGAATGGGTAAGTCTATGTCCACGGGTCTTTACGAATTATAACATGGGTGTTCTGACTGGGTCCACGGAAATAGTCCGCCGTGGTCACTGCTTTCGTACGGGTCGAGGCACGAAGGCTCAAATCCACGAAAACGAAAGTGTCGAACACGAAACCCTGACATCGTAGGTTGTCTACTAGTCCTAGACTTTACCAAAACTTCGGACAATCTCCGGTGGTAGTACCCTGAAGGGACCACCGAGTCTACTATTTTTTAGACGGACGTCACGTCCAAGTTAGGGACCCAGTCCTTCTAGGGGAGTTCTTCCCTTACCGAAGGTCATAAGAACGGACCTCTTAAGATACCTGTCTCCTCGGACCACCCGATATCAGGTATTCCCAACCTTTCTCAGTCTGTACTGACTCGCTGGTTGTGAAAGTGAAAAGTGGGAAAAAAAGTCCACAATGGTAGTAGAGTCATGGAATGGGTACGTTCTTTACATTTACATAGATAATAAGATATTAATAGGTGAACTAAAAGTGAAGACGTAAGGAGGATATAGAGTCCACTGGGGTTCAAAGGTGAGAGAGAAAGAGGTCCTAGGCTGTCTTTAAGATCCCTCAAAGAATAAACGGTACAGTACGGAACCCACGTTCCCCTCCAGGAGTTTGGAGACGTAGTCAGGAAGAAAGGAGGACCCGGACACTTAGTTGGGTCTACAATGACCAGAAGAAGACCTGGTGACGACAGATATCTCTACGGTACCGAGACTCGATACGGGTACAGGGAAGATGAGGGAATGGTGGCCCTCTACATCGTACGAGGGTTCGCCAGAGTTTGGAATTAATGTGAGTCTAATAAAAAATTTAAAAATAAAATATAACTTCATATCAAATTGTTACAACACAATGAAAGTCTATATGTCGTTTCACTAAGTCAATATGTACATAGATAAGGGAAAGAAGGAAAAAAATTTTTTTTATAAGTAAATAAACCGACGTAGTCCAGAACCAACGTCGTGCACCCTAGAAAACAACGTCGTGTACCTGAGAGATCAAAACCGCAAGGTCGACTCATCAACATCGTGGACCCGAACTAAAGGGGTGTCGCACACTCAAGAATCAAGGGGTTGGCTGGTCCCTAGGTCTAGCGTAGGAGACGTAGAGTTGGGGACCTGGTGGTCCCTTCAGGGGAAAGAATAAGTTTAATAAAAGGGTAAATCTAATGAATGTCTTATAACTCGTCTCATGGGACACAGTATGTCATCCAGGAACAGCCAATAGAGAAAATTTATAATCTTCACACACAGACAGTTAGGGTTTGAGATTTAAATAAGGAAGGGGGTGGAAAAGGGAAACCATTGGTATTCAAACAAAGGATTCAGACATTCAGACAAGCACGTCTAAAACAAATTATGAAGTCGACGACAGAAGTCTTCCATTGGTACAGTCAAGGGTCATATACGACACCCCGTTTTGAGCCGCCTACCGAGACAAGGGAGACGAGAGGAGAAAGGTTGAAATGGATTTCTATCATTATATGATCAGAAAGTCAGAACAGGTTGAGAACCGTTGAGACACCTGACATCGGGTGGTCCGAGGAGACAAGTACCCTAAGAGGTCCGTTCTTATGACCTCACCCATCGGTAAACCAAGAGGTTCCCTAGAAGAACTCGGTTCCTAACTTGAACTCAAAGGACGCAACGTCCGCCTAAGAAATGGTAGACTCGGTAGTGAAATGGACTTCCACAATAATAAAGAAGACGTTAAGTCGGGTCGTACCTCAGTCCAACGTCCTTGGGAGCCAAAAGACGAGGAAATAAAGACTCAATTCCTATAGTGTCGATACTGAGACAAAATCAAACCCAAAAGATCTTCACCCTACTTCAAAGGGTAGATTCACTAATTAACTCCTCCACCAGAGTCCTCTCTTGATATTCCTTTCACCCTCCCCTGGTCCATCGGTCCGACAATAGACTATAACCGAAACACCTTCGGCTAGGAGTCGGACTGGGGTACCCTTCGAGATCCAATCCCCAGGGGTTGGAGGTCCACCGCATGCCCATGGAGGAGAGTCTTATAACCGTCGTAATCTAATCTTTATTTCATGTGTTATTTGTATACACGATCTTAGTAGGAGTTTGGAGGGGTGAAGGTCAGGTGCCTTTTTGACAGAAGGTACTTTGGTCAAGGACCACGGTTTTTCTAACCCCTGACGATAGGATCGCTTACTCAGTGATTTACCTCCGGGGTCCCCCGTTCCTTCTGCCAGAAAACAGAAGGGGTAGTCAGACCGTACCCGGTACCAAACCCCACCAAAAGTCCTTTTCGTCTTAGAACGTCTATTATGGTCCCCTTCGTCGAGGGTAACAGGTCTCCATCAAGAGTCCTAAGAACTTGATATTCGATAATCGTAGTTGGGGTCGTCGTCTAAGTCTCAACCCTACCCCCGCAGTTATTACCAGGACAAATAAATCTGTTTCTTCTATCATCTATTGACCTATGTAGACTCGTGATACGAGATGGTGACTCCGTAGTCCTTCTAAGAAAGGTAACAGTCTTCGTCTCCTACCCTATTAATCCCTCAAACCCTACCTCCACATGTGTGACGATATAAAATTTACCCATTGGGCGGTCCTGGATAGAGAATCGTGTCCTTTGAGACAAGTTACAATACCCCGTCGGACCTACCCTCCCCCGCAAACCTCCTTTTACCTATGTATATAAATATTCCGAGTCAGGGAAACGACAGGTGGACTTTGATAGCGTTGAAACAATTAACCGTTATGAGGTCTTATTTTATCTTTGTCCCTTTACTTTCTTTAAAGAAAGGTATGAGTCACTCAATTGTTTTGGAGCAAATCGGTGTGCCAAAGTTTAAAACATTTTGTTTACGGAGAGGTAGGTGTTTTAAGTCCGAGTTCGGTCACCCTTCAGACATACATAGGTAGTCGTCGAAACCGTACTTGGGTAGATTCGGTCAAGGACTTCAAGACGTCGTTTCGTCCTTCAACTATCTTCTGTACCACCGAATCGACCATTTCTTAGACGGACGTTACACCCTCTGGACCCGACCCTTCTAGGGCACCTCTTCGTCGATGGGTGGGGTCATGAGACCGGACCTCTTAAGGTATCTGACATATCAGGTACCCCAGAGTCTCTCAGATTGTGCTGATTCACTGAAAGTGAAAGTGAAAGACCATTCTCTGGATTCCTTTTGAGTCACCCTGCCGACCCAGTATACCATTACGATAAAAATCAAAAAAAAAAAGAAAAGGGTAACAACAACAAAACAGTATAACATAACACGACTTCACCTTCTGTGTCTCCCCTCCCTCTTTTAATGGTCCGTCTTTACTATATATGGATGATCTTTCGACATATACATGTATGTACAATATAAATAAATTTACAAGTGTCGTAAATGACAAATTTGAAAAGAGAAAGAAAAATTTGAAGTGACCGTACGTACGTCATTAACTCAAAATGTTTTTTTTCAAATTTTACTATTATGAATGTCATTCTAGAGGTTTAAAAATTGATAAACGAAGAATAAACTGGGTAATCTCGATACCACATGAAAGACTTTAAAACAGAGAAACATAAGATAAAAGATTTTACAACCTGTTGTTAAGTGTTAATTTTCACTTGGAGAACGAATAATTTTTTTTTTTTTGATTCCTCTACAGACAGACAAAAAATATTTTTAGTTAGTAAAATGTAAGAAAAAGACCTTTTTTTGTTTATGACATAATACACATGTGACATTTACGTTAATATAACTAAAGTTAACATAGACGTTATTATACGATCGAAACACACAAGGGTCCCAGTGACACACAGTACCTTTACTGACGGTAGTGTCATGGAGAGAAAAATTTTTACAAAATTTTAATAAATAAAGAAACGCCGACACAGTCCGGTAGCAACGAGACGCCCCAGACGAGAGATCGACACACACCAGAACGGTAAGACCACCGAAGAGAATAACACCTCGCGTTCGAGATCCACACTCCGGAAGACATGACCGACGAGGGTCTGAGATCTCGAGTCCGAGTCGTCAACACCACGTACCCGAATCAACGGTACATCGTACACCCTAGAAGGGCCTGGTCTCTATCTTGGACACAGGGGTTGTAGCCGTCCACCTAAGAATTGTTGACTTGGTGGTCCCTTCAGGCCTTATGGACAGAACTTACGAAAAATACTTCGTCAAAGAATCTTTAGTCTCCTTTCTACTCTCACAATTTTCTTGAGTTGTTCTACCGTGAGTATCAAACATGGAGTGTACATGACACACATAAAGTGAGAAAGAAGAGAGATATGTCGGTGTAACAATCGGAATTAATCTTGTAATTTATGATATCAAAGGGAAATGCTTCGGTCGTCCCAAAAGAAACGACATTTTACTCAGTAAGTCAAGGGGAAGACGATTACCCATCTCCTATTAATTGTAACAGAACTCCGATTAAAAGTAAATGCGACGGTAAGGAGTATTCGACGTGTAATAAGAGACCTTTTCAGTTACACAGTGAAAATAATCGGGTCAAACGTGAAATTGTGGTCCCTTTAATTAAGTTCGATGTAATTGCATGAGCTGAAGTCTATGTTACCTTAATAGATTGACACAGGAAATACTTCACGGTAGTAAATCGTCACTTAACTGCGAGGCATTTTTTTTTTTTTTTTTTTTACTCTAGTAGTAACCTACGAACATGACAATAACTAAAAGGATCAGTACACTGTCTCGGTACTCCTTCCCACCTGGTTTGTAAACAAAAAAGTGATAAAGAGTCAAAAGTGAGTACTCTGGTCCTCAAGGTGAAAAATTCTCTACCACCCTAAGGGTCACTGAATCGTGGGAATTTCCTAACCGAGATTAAGTAATAATTTGGAGAACCATTTTCCAAAAGACCCAGACCCGAAATGATGGTTGTTTTTAAGTTCCAATTTTTTTTAGTTTATAATTTCTGACGTCGGTAATCCCTTAAAAGTGTGGAAAAAAAGTTTGTCACGTTTCCCACCAATCCTAAAAATAAGGTCCAAACGTCAAAATTCTACTACAAAGTGTTTAACGGTCTCGACAGACCATTAAGAGAGGATTTACTCATGTTTCAAGAGCAAGGATTTTTAAAGAAAGCCTTCGTCTCCTTCACCATTTTTGTAGACGGTGAAACGGTGTTGTAAATAATAAAACGCTTCCAGGTGATCTCAATATGAAGGAATTATACGAGAACCAAATGGCTCAAAATCCACCATTGGTAATAATCGTTCTCTTTTAGGATGAAGGAATTCACAGAATTAATGTATGATTAATCTACCATCCTGAACGTACGTACGCACCATTCAGCGAAGTCAGAACAGGTTGACACGCTTGGATACCTGACGTCGGGTGGTCCGAGGAGGTAGGTATCCTAAGAGGTGCGTTCTTATGACCTCACACAACGGTACGGGAGGAGGTCCCACAGAAGGGTTGGATTCCTAGTTT
This sequence comes from Capra ibex, assembly GCA_006410555.1. Taxonomy (NCBI): domain Eukaryota; kingdom Metazoa; phylum Chordata; class Mammalia; order Artiodactyla; family Bovidae; genus Capra; species Capra ibex. The sequence continues at coordinate 20,350,667 of SJYO01018169.1, read as the reverse complement.
AGACACAAAAGATACCGACGGACGAGACCACCAAAGAAATGGTGATGGTGGTGGAACGCTCGTACGAATCAGTGAGTCAGCAAAGGCTGAGCACTGGGGAATCTGATCGGACGGTCCGAGGAGACGGGTACTCTAAGAGGTCCGTTCTTATGACCTCACCCAACGGTAAAGGAAGAGGTCCCCTAGAAGGACTCGGTCTTTAGTTCGGACCCAGAGGACGTAATGTCCATCTAAGAATGGCTGACTCGATACTCCCTTCGGGGTCGTGGTGGAATCTTCGGGGGTTTTTCTACCATCATTGACGAGGGAAAATTAGTTTTCAACGTTTAACCACAGGAGAGTTAGTCTATACACCCACGAACCCGATGTGTCCTGGAAAAAAACTGAAATGAAAAAACTCGTTAAAATCCAAGTTTCATTTGAACTCCCCTTTAAAGGGTAAGTGGGGGTCGAGGGTGTATTCGTGTGGAGGTAACAGTTGAGGGACGGTTTCACCTGTGAGCAATCTTGACTACTCAGATGTGACTGTAGGCAATAATGGACTTCAGACATTAAATGTAACCCCAAGTGAACATACAACATGTAAAATACCCGAACTTATTTACATATTACTTTATATAGGTAATAATTCCAGAGTAAACCTCATAAAATCATACCGGATTTGTAGGAGACACGAGGGACAAGTAGGAGGGGTGGTAGGGTGGGACCCTTTGGTGACTAGAAAGATAAAGGAGGGCGTAAAACGGAAAAAGTATAGTATATTAACCTTAGCACGACATACATCGGAAAAGTTCAACTCAGAAAGTGTATCATTACATGTAAATTCCAATGAGGTACAGAACAGTACCGAAGTATCGGGACAAAAACCTTTTAAGGACTTATTATAAAGTACCCGAAGGGACCACCAAGTTGCCATTTCTTAGAGGAACGTTACGTCCTCTGTACCTAAGTTAGGGACCCAACCCTTCTAGGGGACCTCCTCCTGTACCGTTGGGTGAGGTAATAAGAACGGACCTCTTAGGGGACCTGTCTCCTCGGACCGACCGATGTCAGGTGTCCCAGAGTTTCTTAGTCTGTACTGACTCCACTGAATCGTGTGCGTTCGTTATAAAGTAATAATTGGTGTTGGGTTAGGTTTTTTACCCGCCATCTAGATTTATCTGTAAAGAGGGTTCTTCTGTATGTGTACCGGTTTTTCGTGTACTGTTCTACGACTTGTAGCGATTAATGATCTCTTTACGTTTAGTTTTAATGGTAATCTATAGTGGAGTGTGGTCAGTCTTGTCGGTAGTAGTTTTTTAGATGTTACTGGTGTCGAATAAATAAGTAAGTGGATGACTTCCCTTAGAACTAATGAGTGTCTATAAAAAAAGATTTTCTTTTTATATATTTAAAATAACGATCCAAATTGTAGTCGTTTGGAATACAGTTAAGACCTAAAGACTCAAGAGAACATTTTGATCTTTGACTGTCCGTCCACTCTCGGAACGAACCAGTGTCGGACGACTTCGAAGAGGTTACGTCTTGACGTAAAAGGTCTACTGGAGTCCTGGGTGGGTTAGGTGAGGTAAAACCGGGGTAAACACCCTATGGAGACTAGATTTGTCGTTGTTATCGTTTTACTACAGATTTATTTATAACAGGGTCTAACTCGTTCAACAAGTACATGTTTTGTAAGTAACTCAGAAGACAAATAAATAGATGGTAAGTCCCGACCGGTAATACTGGTGTATTATCTAAAGAAACTTCCTTCCTTTCGTACTAAGAAAGATTTTGGTTTAAGAGAAATAAGAAGGGTCTCGGTTTTAGGTATCTTCGGAAACACGGTGTCCACGGAAAAAGTTTGTCGTCACCAATAGATCAAAGGACTTTTCCTTAGGTTTGTGTTAGTTTACCGGTGAACTGAGACCTTTCAGTTGTCTCAACGACAGAGGAGATCTTCGGTTCGCACCGACCCTGGGTCTACTTTCTGACCCCAATTTCACCTCGGAACCTCACGGACCAAACCTTACCTTAGTAATGACGAGGGAAGGCTTGATTAGGGAAGGGAAGAAACTTTTTAAGGAGAGATTTAAAAAGTAACTGGAAGAGGGTCGTCATTACGTCGTCGTACTGGGTCCCCGACACACACAGGTCGACGACAGTAACCCAGTAAGGGTCCTTACTGTCAGGGACTTAGGGGGAGGGGTTCTAGACTCAAGTAAGGAGTAAACTGTAGGTAGACACACTATACTTCAAACGACGACAGAACTTGAGTGTCTCCGTTGTCCCTAGAGTTCCTTTACACGACGACCGAACGCAATGTCAACTCCCGAACCCTCCTCGCCCCCACCCTACATTTCCTCTCGTGTCAATTCTGAGTTCGACCGAATGTGGTGAATCATACTATTAGAGATCCGAGTATGTGCAACGACGTTTACCGTAATAAAGCCAGTATAAATACCGGTTCATTATAGGGTAACATAGATAATTATACATGATGTGGGAGAAATAGGTAAGAAGACAGGTACCTACAAAGCCGACGAAAGTACAGATCCGATAACATTTATCAGGACGTTACTTGTAACCCTACGTATACAGGATAGATCAACACCAAAAGAGACCTATATACGGTTCACCACCCTAACGACCCAGTATTCTATCAAGATAAAAATCGAAAAGTTCCTTGGAGGTATGACAAAAGGTATACCAAAATGATTAAATACAAGTGTAGTCTGTTTCTGTCTATAGTATAACATAGTGAGTATACACCCCAAATTCAAAAATTTTTCACTATGTTTACTTGAATAACCGTTTTGAATGTCTATAGTTTTTACTTGAATATCAATGGTTTCCCCTTTAAACCCTCCTCAATCAAGTAACCTTCCTGACTACGATTTCGACTTTGAGGTTATGAAACCGGTGGAGTGCACTTCTCAACTGAGTAACCTTTTCTGGGACTACGACCCTCCCTAACCCCCGTCCTCCTCTTCCCCTGTTGTCTCCTACTCTACCGACCTATCGTAGTGGCTGAGCTACCTGTACTCAAACTCATTTGAGACCCTCAACCACTACCTGTCCCTCCGGACCGCACGATGCTAAGTACCCCAGCGTTTCTCAGTCTGTGCCGACTCACTGACTTGACTTGACTTGACTATTTAGTCTTCGAACCCTACTTTATCTGTGTGATGACATATATTGGTTATTCCAATATATTGGTTATATTGAATAACATATATTGGTTATTCCTGGATGACATATCGTGTACATTGAGGTGAGTTATAAGACACTATTGGGTATCCTCTTTTCTGAGACTTTTTCTTACCTATATACATACCTATATACGTATGTACTCTTTCTTACCTATATATTAACTTAGTGAAACGACATGTGGACTTTGATTGTGTCGTAACATTTAGTTGACATTGATTTTCTTCTAAGTTCAACCAGATTCAGGTCTAGACAGAACTCCTCCTGGTCAACAACTGGGGTGGAACATAGACTCAAGAATGGACAACCCGGGTGAATAAGGACTCAAGAGAATAGAGAGTGAGGCCGAACCTAAGAAAGTAACGTTTACCGTATCCCAACTAGTCTTTCGACTATAAGTCGATATCCAGACCTGTAAAGAGAGATGTATCTCTACCCTCAAAAGTTTCTACTATGTTCCTCTCTTCACAAGAATTGGGATACCTTAGTAAGAACCCTAGTCGTGTAGGGTTTGAAATAGTAGGTGTATTTAAACTCGTCGAGACCCCCTAACTCTCCCAGAAGTCTCTTATATAGCCCCGGGGACTTTTTCACCACACAAAGAATGTTACTAGACTAATACTAATTTTTTTTTGTGTTATACTCGTTAAATTTTTCAATCTACGATTTAAACAATATTGAAGGTTTATTGTTGGAAAATTTAAACAATTACTCTTTGAAATCGACCGTACGGACACGTATTGAAAATTGATAGACCAAAGTAAGAACTTTACCAGTGTAGTTTAGGGAAAAATTACTCGGAAAGTTTAAGAACTATCAGTCGTAACTATTTATCCATTATTTTATGTAAATTAGAAAAATGTTCGTAAGTTTTTAAACGTAGTCAACTTTGATACAGAGAAAGAGAACTGTTTAACTTGTGACTTTAGAGAACACTATTAGACTCATCTAGAGATTTGATTATCTTGATAAAATATTATTGATAAAGTTTCATTGTTACTTCGAGATTAGACTGTATCTATGGTGATTCTGAACCCAGACCATCAACTCTCCTTATTTAAAGAAAAAAATTTCTCTGAGGACCCCTGAAGGGACCATCATGTCATCAATCCTTAGGCAGACGGTTACGTCCCCTGTACCCAAGTTAGAACCAGGTCCTTCTTTCTAGGGTGTACGGCACCTAGTTGATCGGGTACCCGGTGTTGAAGACGTCGGGTGCACGGATCTCGGATACGAGACTTTATTCTCTTTGGTAGTATTACTCTTCGGGAGTGTGGTGTTACTTCTGGGCCACGTTGATTTTTATTTATTAAAATTTTTTACTCTCTGAGTCTTCGTGTGTCAGGGGAAGAGAGATCGGTCTTTTTATTTCCCTCTTTCGGTAGGAAAAAAGAGTTCAAGAACACAATTTACGTCGGTGACAAAAGAGAGGTTAAACACAAGATTCTGGGACTCCAAGTGGAAAAGTAATAACTCGTGGGTACACGGCGGAAAGTAATAAACCTGGTCTAAAACCAGGTTGAACCGTAGAGGCGTGTATTCTTAGATATGAACCGTAAAGCCAGAACGGAACTTGAGAATCCGTGGCCCAGCGACTGTTTGTACCAGCAGTCAGTTCCTCCCGTGGTCCGTCACTGTGTAACTCTGAGTAACTTCACTTGTCGTTACCAAAACTAAAACGTATTACTCGGTACTAGAGGGGTCTCGTGAAACGTATTACACTCTTGTTATTTAGTGCAACCGGTACAGTCATTAAGAGTCCCGACACGTAATCTATTTGTTTAACCCCTAGTAATAGGAAATTTTCAAGTGTCCTTTGGTCCTCTGTCGGAAAGACACTACCATGAAAACTTTGTTACTCACGAATCATTACCAACTTTTGATAAACACATTCACCCAACACTAAATAGGGATTAAGAGGCAAAATTGGCCGTGACTTTCCTCAGTGTTTATCGGGGGAGACACCTCACCGGCGGACGGACCGTGACTATTTACATAGAGGGGGGACGTGCTGAAATCGACTCTTTGTCTAAAACTATCGAACGATCCTAAACCCAGTCACCTATTAAGGTGTGGTTGTCGTCTAGCATCACAATAACTGTTTTCGTTTCTGTGTTTATTGACCGTTTAAGGTATTTAGGGACCGAACATTCTCGAGAAAAGTATCTAAATAGTAGTCGCAGGAACTTGCGATAGAGATTTTTTTTTTAAAAACGTACGAGGGGTGTCTAATTGTCATATCAAAGGTCTCAACGGTTACTGAATCAAGGACTATTTTCCACGATAAGTTACTTTACCACGGAACCCATCGTTTGTAAAATAGAAACTCGTTGTTAAGTTTCTCTTTCAAATGGACTTTCTCACTAATCCCTAATATAAGGATTTACCTGTCTCAGATTTTTTCGGTAAGTCACCAATCCGAGTATGGGAACATCTACGATGAGGAGACCCAGTTCTTTCCAGGGACTAGAGTTCTTACCAAAATCACTGAATGTTCCGTGGACTATATTGGTTTTCACCCCGGGTGGACGAGCGGGGAGTTTTCGTTAATTTCCCCCTTAAACCATCTTTCTTTACAAACAAAATAAAAAATACGACCATTGGACGTCCCTCCCGTCTGTGGATAGGTTTTCGGTGGGGGTGGGGGTTTGTCAGTCACTTGTTCTCGAACATATCTGTCTCCCTCCCCCGGTGCACGTCTTCGTTCGTGTCAGTCGAGACTGTCAGGAGAGCTTTACCCAGTAGACACTAGGCTGGTCGTAGTAGAACGCCTTCATGCTAAGTAGAAGTCAAACGAAAGTAAAAGAACTCCGGTAAAGAACCTTAACACCGTCGAATGCAGTACCGATGTCAGACCGGTAGCACATCAATTGAAGAGGGTGGACCACCCCCAAAGTCATAGATATTCTGTCGAGTGTCCTCTACCGAGTCTTATATAGAAATCGGGAACTCTTCATTGATCTCCAGGAACTGAAACGAATACATTATTTAATAATAAATCAGAACAACCTGATAAAAGGAAACAAAGCCGTACAAGAGTGAAGAGACTAATTTAAATAAGAAACGCATTGCAAAAAACTTCTGTCTTCCGTCCACCTCCTGTACCGCCCCTTTCTTGGGATCTGGGGACGAGGTAAAACGACCCCGAACCCTCCCTAGACTATCGTCGACATCTTACTTGTTACTACCTTGTGTTTAGGGAGACGGGAAGTGGTGACACAGAAGGGTAGGGGACCCCACGCCACAAAGTCGACGAGACACAGGGAGAACTTGCTAATAAAACCTTTGAGGTGAGATACACCCCAAACTCAAAAGACTCGTACACCAAACGCAAAAATCGAAGAAAAGTTTAGACCGTTCACCGTGACTTTATTTGGCTATAATTTATTACTTATTTGGGCAATAACGAATTTAGTGTCGGCGGAGCGGGGTTAAAGTCGATACGTTCAAGTCGGACGTACTAAAGCCCACCAAGACATAAGGATGAAGACGATTGTCGAAATACGAGAAGAAGTGTGTCTGAGTTGAGAAGTAAATTATTTACAAAAATTTCTATGAAACATAACGAAAATAACGAGACTAACGAACGTCATTCCATTGATATTTTTATTACGATAATATTTCGTTTGTTAGGGTCACGTAGAGGAACGGTCCTTTTCCGTAGAACGAAAAACAATTTTCTTTTTTTTTTCCACCCCTTCCTTAACCGTCACAAACTTCCTACCAGTGTAGTCGTAGTTTAAGACATTACAGGGGTCTTGGTGATCCCCACCACCAACTTCTCCCCTGGGATGTTGTAGAGAAACACAAAAAAAGGACGATAGGTACGTAAGGCTTTGGTCCGGGTCACGGTAGTAGACTCTTTGAGATCTGGGTTCTTAAGACGACGTCCTTGTAGATAACGTCTTCGTCTGAGACAGGAAAAAAAAGGGGTTGTAAATAAAATATAACCGGATCTTAACAAATTACTACAACACAATCAAAGTCCATATGTTGTTTCACTAAGTCAATATGTATGTGATGCAATAGATAAGAAAAAGTTTAATAAAAGGGAAAATCCAGTAATGTCTTATAACTCGTTTCAAGGGACACGAGTTGTCATCCAGGAAAAACAAATAAAATGCGTATCAAATCATATATACACTGAGGGTTTGAGGGTTAAATAGGGCGGATGGAGCAGAAGGGTAACCATTGGTATTCAAACAAGAGATTCAGACACTCAGATAAAGACAAAACATTTCTTCAAGTAAACGAAGTAAACAAAATCCAAGACTTGTTTAGTATATAGTTCAATATAAATAAAAACAGACTGAATGTAGTGAATCACACTTCTAGATGTACAGGTAGGTACAACGACGTTTACCTCAATGAAGTAAGAAAAATTACCGGCTCATTATAAGGTAACATATATACATGACGTAGAAATAGGTAAGTAACCAACTACCCATAAATCCAACTAAGGCACAGAACCGATAGTATTTTTAACCCTCGACCCATGTAACCAAGTAACGTCTATAACGACGTTACTTGTGACCCTACGTTCATAGGAAAGTTTGGTTCTAAAAGAGTCCTATATACGGGTATAACGACCTGGTATGCCATCGAGATTAAAACCAAAAGATTCCTTAGAGACATGACAAGAGGTAGCACCGAGGTGGTTAATTAAATGTGAAGACGGTTGTCACACTCTCCCAAGGACAAGAGATGTAGGAGAAGTCGTAAATAACAAACATCGTAAAAACTACTACCGGTAAGACTGACCACACTCCGTTATAGAGTACCATCAAAAGATAGGATAAAAGATATTCGAACTACTCAGATGACAAAACTCATTTTAATAAGGGGACCCTACCTGTCCGTTCCGGTGTAAGGAAGATTATAAGCATGGGTCGAGGGTTAAAATACCTCTTTTGACCCGTAAACTTCAGATAGGAAATAAGGTGTCACTACCCTGCGTGTCGTCTCTTACATAGAAGAATTTACACCGTTTACGTCCTACACAGAGTTAATCCACATGAAGAGTGCAGAGACATGGACCGTTCTATTTCTGTACCAGTCAGGACATAATCTTCAGTCTACGTTTGTACGAATTCCTGTTCTGACACAGAGTTATCTTTTCTTTATAGGTTAAACACTTCTCCAAGTACCCTGGGGTCACAATTCTAAACACCCTAAAGATAATGTCTAAATCAGTGCCTAGTCCAACGGTTACTTAAGTAGATTACTTCGACCGGCAACTAGGAGACCGTAATGTTGGTTCCCAATGACTACTGAGTTAGGGGACTGAGTGATCTCACCACGAAGGGTCTAGACTACGTGTCTGGCTAAGAGACGGGTAGACCAGTGTGACTTCTGACTACCGCAACCAGAACTCACTTGGATCTTGAGACGTAACGACCGTCTGAGGGTCTGTCACAATGGAGACCACGGGATTCCTGAAAGGAACCTTCTCGGTTGACGACGTACTGAACTCCACAGGAAACGAAAGACCAGGATAGTGGGGTCTATAAAAGCATGGACCGTAAGTTGACAGGGTTGAAACCTCTTCCTTTTAGAAGGACTCTAGAGAGAAATGTGTCTTCTCCATATTACAAAACTCAGTCTAATAACGTTCTTTCGAGAGATTGGGACGAAAATCGACACTGCAATGTTTCGATTCTTAGTGTCAGGAGAACTTATGGGTGAATTTCCTCGAGGGTTGGAAGCCTCTCATCCGACAGACATAAATAAACAGAATAAAAGGGACTGTCGTAGTGAGTCATAGTCGTTTTGTACCGAACCAGAAAAAAAAAAAAGAAAAATTTAGTCGAAATGTTTGTGTTCAGTTTTCGATGACGCAATTCCTTTTATGTGAGGTTTTTGTTTCGTTGTTGTTGTTGTTTTTTCTGGAAACACGTGGAGACACTGTAATATTTTATTCTAGTAATCAGGAAATAAACGAGAGTTGTTACTTCGGAATCTCCGTCGACAGTACGCCTTGGTGGTACATCCATTTTTTATAGGGACGGATACTCTTTCGGTCCGGGTGTCTACGAGGTCATTCTATGAGTTGTTGTTGGTCAAAAATTTACGTGTAATTTGGAACAGTATGGGTATTAATAGACACTACTTAAGATTTCCCTACGATTATAAAACTGTACACTGGTTGCACCTCCTACTCCCGATTAAACTTTTGTAGCGTCGGAAAACAATCGACTTGTGAAATCTGAGAGTGAACGGATCGTTTTGTCTTTCATACACAAAAACGTTGAACTCGGCAACCGACATGTGTGGATAAGGAAGCTGTGTGTGAGAGTGTAAGTGTGGTTGGTGTACCCTAAAACTGGTACTTCCTACACTCCGTAAAGGTTTCTAGTCTCCCTTTGGGAGATTTATACGTTAACGTAAAGTATAAGACAGTGAACTACCTCTAAACAGATCTGACCTAAGATTACCACAAATTCATCCTATACAGCGTTTCGAAACAAAAGTGTCCTTTACATTCTATACGCAGCCGACCACGGTGGAACGAATCACTACGTCTGTCAAGAACTTATCGAACAGATATATGAAAGTAAAAGGTCTTCAGTAGGCACAGAGAAGTTCAGACTCTTAAATTTGAGTCCACCATGGGATACAAGATCCGCCAAAGATACCATTGCTCCGGTCTATCCGCTCCCGGCCCAAAGATCAGGACTACGACGATAAGTCGAAACCAATGTCCTGTACGAGAACTGTTGTGAATGGGAAGACCGTCTCTACGTCTACTATTTAGTAACGATCTTCTTTTTACTCTTTTGTCTCGTCTACATCTTGGTCGTACTGGAACAGACGTATGTCCTGTGGTCGTGGCTCTTGTCTTTAGTTCTGAATTGTTTACCGCTAAGACTTTTCGGTCTCGCATAGTCTAAGGATACTCTCGGAAAGGAGAGAAGGAGTCGAAAGGGACTGACCGAGCGACCTAACAGGGTTAGACTGGGTCTACAGTCACAGCAAGTAAGTGGTCTACCATGAGGGACTCAAGTACGGAGGTGGAAGGGAAAACCTCCTCGAACCAGTGTAGGGTAGGTAGTGATTCACCGTGACCGACTTCGGGACAACGAGACCGTGAGAGTGATTTTTCTACGACCCAAGACGTATGTCGTACTTTTGATCTGGTTCAGTGACGAGTCTCCTTCAGACGAGATTGAGACTGGGTTATTACTCTGTGTTTCCTGATCTGACGGTCACCCTGCCTCCCCCTTCCTCGACTTCATCTCGGCTCTTGTGCCTAGGGACTCCTAAGACAGTTCATGCCTCAACGGTCTGAGTAGAGGAGAGGAAAACGGCAGTAGGATACGACTATTGGGTGGAGGGGCAAGACAGACGGTTCAACAGGTACTTGTGGGTTAAGTATGTGAGTAGGTAAGAAAGTTGTTCACGAATAACTACACAGACTGTATACTTCATGGAAAAATCCCAACCCTTTACCTTGTCTCAGGTTCTAACCGTTTCAGGGACGAAAGTACATTTTTAGGGACGAAAGCACATTGACTGCTAGGTCACCTTGTCTGCAGTCCTTCCTTCCTCCCCTCCCTCCCTTTTTTCCTCACCCATCTCTTACAATCTTATTCATGACAAACCCTCTCCTGTATTTGATTCCTTTCTGTTTTCTACGGGAAACTGACCTCCTAACCCTTTAAAGGGAAACTGCATCAGACTCTAGACTCATTCTGCTTTCTCGGTCAATACGTTTCTATTCCTTTTTCCACATTAATCTTCCCCTGTATCGATTACCTTTTTGGGTTTGTCCTTAGTCCGGACAAACTTCTCTCTTCCTTCCGGGAACACTGACCTCACACTACTAGGTGTCTTACTTTGTCCCGTAGGGTCTCCCAAGCCTCCAAGGGATAGAGTCCTGAACCCTCTTCAATGTAAACTAATATGTCACCCTAGTCTTTGACGACCTGCAAAAATTTGCTCCCTCCCCATCGATAAATTTCAAGTAATACTCTTCCCCTGCTGGCTCCTACTCTACCGACCTACCGTAGTGACTGAGTTATCTGGGCTCAGACTCACTTGAGGCCCTCAACCACTACCTGTCCCTCCGGACCGCACGACGCTAAGTACCCCAACGTTTCTCAACCCTGTGTTCACTCGCTGACTTGACTTGACTTGACTGGACTTTCTTAACTACTCCCCGAAGGGATCTCCGAGTCACCATTTCTTGGACGGACAGTTACGCTCTCTACGTCCGAACTGGGACCCAACCCTTCTAGGGGACCTCTTCCTTTACCTGGGTGAGGTCATAAGGACGGACCCTTTAAGTTACCTGTCTCCTCGGACCACCCGGTGTCAGACATCCCAACGTTTCTCAGTCTGTGTTGACTGGTACGGTTCAATCCGTTACCTGTTTTGTTTGTTTTGCAGAAACAAAATGTAGTAGTAACCTTTCTGTATTATTGATACTATTTATTCATTCTACATACGAGATAATCACTACCTACAATTTCTCTTATTATTATATTTCGTACATTCACCCTGTCGTCACAGACCCTCCTCAACAACAACAACAACTCAGTAGGGTACCTGAAGTCGTACGGTCCGAAGGGACAGGAAGTGATAGAGGGACTCAAACGAGTTTGAGTACAGCAAACTCGGCTATTACGGTAAGTTGGTAGAGTAGGAGACAGTGGGGGAAGAGGAGGACGGAAGTTAGAAAGGGTCGTAGTCCCATAAAAAGTTACTCGACCAAGAAGTATAGTACACCGGTTTCATGATCTCGAAGTCGAAGTCGTAGTCAGGAAGGTTACTTATAAGTTTCAACTAAAGGAAATTCTAACTGACCAAATTAGAGGAACGACAGGTTCCCTGAGAGTTCTCAGAAGAGGTCGTGGTGTCAAACTTTCGTAGTTAAGAAGTCACAAGTCGGAAGAAATACCAGGTTGAGAGTGTAGGTGTGTACTGATGACCTTTTCGGTATCGAAACTGACATACCTCGAAACAACCGTTTCACTATAGAAACGAAAAATTATACGGTAGATCCAAACAGTATCGGAAAGAAAGTTCCTCGATCCCGTCCCCAATTTTAAAAACCAATCTCACTAGACTCCTCTGGAGTGATTCTTACACTGTAAACTATCTTCTACCCTTAACCCGTAGACCCAAAGAACCCTTCTCGAGACGTTCATCTCTCCCATAGTTCACGTTTTGGGACGACGTCTTCTCACTACGTCTGGGTGTCTCCTCCGGGACGACCGACCTCAACTCCATGGTTCCCCTCCTCTCATCTCTACCTCAGTACCTTCGTCACTTCTACGTCCTCCTCGAACTGGGTAGTACAAATCGACACGTCCAGTATCCTTGTGGTGACCGACACTGAGGTCCCTCTACGACGACGACGACGACGATTCAGCGAAGTCAGCACAGGTTGAGACACGTTGGGGTATCTGTTGTCGGGTGGTCCGAGGCGGCAGGGACCCTAAGAGGTCCGTTCTTATGAACGGTAAAGGAAGAGGTTACGTACTTTTACTTTTCACTTTCACTCCAGAGAGTCAGCACAGGCTGAGAAGCACTGGGGTACCTGACATCGGATGGTCCGAAAAGGTAGGTACCCCAAAAAGGTTCGTTCTCATGACCTCACCCCACGGTAGCGGAAGAGGTTCCCTCTACCCCTCGTGCATTCCACTCCTTCCCGTATGGTTACAAAATCCGTTGTAACATCTAATAGTCAGTACACATCTCGAGATGTGTAGTGTACGTCTCGTTTTCGTATAAAAAGTTTGTCTAGGACTGAGGGTATGGGGTTTCGACTCGGAGGAGAACCTGAAAGTCAGTGTACTCGGGTGTTCAAGGAAAAAGAATTACATACCAGTTGACTCAGGGACAGTGAACTTAGACTATGGTACCACTGATATATGTGAGGGACAGAATCTAAGTCTGGGAAGAAAAAACAAGACTTCTTGGGATGTACAGGACAGGAAGACGAAGAAAAAGGAGAGAAGTTCCTAATCATAAAATGAGAACCCACTTTTCTCAACGAAGTAGTCGTGGAACTGCGTAGATGTCTTAGGGGAAAAGACGAGTGTCGTCAGTATACCGACCGCACAGGAAGGAAGGAAGAGGGGGTGAGGGAGAGACGGATATACAGGTAGGAAGATCTGTGACAGTTTTATCAACTAGAAATTCTAAAAGAACTAGTAACACTGGAGGACGATAGAATTACATTTACTGAGGGAAGACATATAGTCAGTTCTCGTGTCTTAGATCTCTATCTGACGGACCCAAGTTTGAGGTCGAGGTAGTGAATGGTAAACAGACTGGAACCCGTTTAGAAGTGGAGTTAGAGTTGTAGACGTTTTATCCTTACTGTGTCACAAACTGCTTCACTCAAGGTTGGTCAATCTTACGACAGTTGGTATAACGTTCACAAAAGATTCTGTGGTAGTCTTTTTTTTTTTTTTCTTTCTTATTGCTTTAGCCCCGTAAACTCTTCTCATATTATTTCCCTACATCTCTTTGTTGTTTCGTGGTATTACATAGTCCTAAACACTGTTGTTGTTCCTTGGTAAAGGAATGTATCTAGAGTTCTTTACTCATCTCCTACGTCAATGAGTCTGGGTCTTTCTGTGATACACCTCTCCCAGTGACCCGTCCTCGTCACCGGAGTCTGTTTCCTGTCTAAGTCGGGTGTCACTGGGACGTCTCTTATCCACGAGTCCCCTTACCCCTTACTTAGAAGTCTAAATGAAACGGAACATAAACCAGACGACGACCTCGAGGGGTGACCTGATTGGTCGACCTTTGGGTTCCAGCTCCTCGGTACCTATCGGGTATGAACAGTCGGAGGTCCAGTGACTCGTACCACCCCTTCCTATAATGATTAGACCTCCTACTCTATGGATCTTGTACTCATCCTCAATAACAATGAGAAACCAGGGCAGGATCGAACACGAGTCTTGTGGAACACGTACCTGAAACGATTGGTGGGGTCGGAAGGGGTGGACCTAGTATTTGGAGACTTTCCCCACCACCATGGGGTTTAGTCTCACCGTGTGACCTCGGAGATCCCAGTATAGTTACTCTTATGTAAGTGCCAAATGGACCCAGGACGACGGAAAAAACACTTTCTGAGTTGTCCATCGGGACTCGGGTGCAAGACGGGGTTAATGAAGAAATCAACGTCACACATGAAAGAGCTTAGAGTATCGAGAATGAGAGACACCAGTAAGCGGGGTAGTGATGGAAGGGTTGGGTCGTCTGTGTACTCAAACCCTGTAGACGGAATTTCGAAATAGTACGGTTCTTGAGTCATCGATGGATCTTCGATTATAGAATGAATGTTCTCAATCTTCAAAGGACAGTTTCTGGTTTTGTCGACTACGAAGACCGTCCTTTCTTATTAATCTTTTGAGTAAACAATACGGAAACACGTGTGATTATAAAAGTTTCGATTAACGAATAAGTTAATTCCAGCAAACGGAACTAGTGCCTATCATGGTATTCTTTAATCGACTTTGAGACGTAATAACCACTTAGGAAAATTGTTTATCATGTACTCGTCGGTACTGTCCGTCACTATATGTTCGTATCCGAAACCTCCTTCACCCAAGACCCTTTTGTCGTCGGGAACATGGCCACGGGGACCTGTATAGGGGAGACTGGGTGGATTCCTGTACCGGTGGACTCTATAAAAGGGGAGACAACGTAGTAGGTAAAGAGGGTAAATATAGTAGTTCTCTTATACGAGATCATAGAACATTACTTTACTTCTCATAGAAGAGTTTAAATATAAAGTAGTATATATAACTTTAGGATTGAGGTCGTGATGTCTTCCACTACATTGATCTCTATCTCAGAAATTTCTCCACTAATTCAACTACTGGGTGGACTACTGACATAGGGACACTCTTCTCTACTCCTGTGTCCGCGTGTGTCTCCCCACTCGTTGACTTCTGCGTCCCTCTTCTGTCGGCAGATGTGTGGTTTCTCTCTCCGGAGTCCTCTTTGGTCGGGACGACTGTGGGACTGGTGTCTGAAGATCGGAGGTCTTAACACTCTTGTGTGTGAAGACAACAACTTCGACTCGAAGTGACTGTGTCTGATAATGTTTGGGGAGGGAAACTCGGTAACAGTATGTGACATGTAAAATATGTCTCATATTTTACCACGTCGGTGACACCCCTCGTCTTACTTCCCAGGAGATCTTTGATTTTTATCTCGATGATATCCTGGATCGTTAAGGTTTGGACCTATACATAGACTTTTTTCCTTTTGCGATTAAGGTTTTCTAGGTACGTGGGGTAACAAGTGTCGTCGTAATAAATATTATTGGCTCTATACCTTCACTGGATTCACAGGTAGGTGTCTACTTACTATTTCTTCTACACTACATATATGTCAACTTATGAGGAGTCAGTATTTTTTCTTACTTTAAAACGGTAAACATCGTTGTACCTGTCTGAATCTCCCGTAATAGGATTCACTTCATGCAGTCTGTCTCCTCCTGTTTATGACCTACTCTAGTGAATATACACCTTAGATTTGTTTATGTCGTGTCACCACTTACATTGTCTTTCTTCTCCTGAGTATCTCTTGTTTGGTGATCAATGGTCTCCCCTATCCGACCCTCTCCCCGTTCTGTCCCCAGCCCCTCCTTCTCCATATTTGTCAAAATATATTTCATTCGATGTTCCTGTATAACATGTTGTACCCCTTATACCGGTTATAAAATATTGATATTTACTTCACATCGGAAATTTTTGACATTTAGTGATATAGTCAAGTCAGAGAGTCAGCACAGGTTGAGAAACGCTGGGGTACCTGACGTCATACGGTCCGAAGGGACAGGCAGTGGTTGAGGACCTAGAACGAGTTTGAGTACAGATAGCTCAGTCACGACGGTAGGTTGGTAGAGTAGGAGACAGCAGGGGAAGAAGACGGAAGTTAGAAAGGGTCGTAGTCCCAGAAAAATTTACTTGGTCAAGAAGTGTAGTCCACCCGTTTCGTAACCTCAGAGTCAAAGTCGTAGTCAGAAAGGTCACTAAGTCGTAGTCAGAAAGGTTACTAAGTCGTAACTAAAGGAAATCCTACCTGACCAAACTAGAGGATCGTCAGGTTCCCTGAGAGTTCACAGAAGAGGTTTTGGTGGGCTTTCATAGTTAAGAAACCGTGAGTCGAAAGAAATGTCAGGTTGAGAGTGTGGGTATGTACTGATAACCTTTTTGGTATCGAAACTGATCTACCTGTAAACATCCTTTTCATTACAGAGACGAAAAATTATACGACAGATCCAACTAATATCGAAAAGAAGGTTCCTCGTTCACAGAAAATTAAAGTACCGATGTCAGTGGTAGACGTCACTAAAACCTCGGGGGTTTTTATTTCAGAGAGTGACAAAGGTAACAAAGGGGTAGATAAACGGTACTTCACTACCCTGGTCTATGGTACTAGAATCAAAAGACTTACAACTCGAAATTCGGTTGAAAAAGTGAGAGGAGAAAGTGAAAGTAGTTCTCCGAGAAACAAAGAAGAAGTGAAAGACGGTATTCCCACCACAGTAGACGTATAGACTCCAATAACCATAAAGAGGGCCGTTAGAACTAAGGTCGAACACGAAGAAGGTCAGGTCGTAAAGTGTACCATATGAGACGTGTCTTCAATTTATTCGTCCCACTGTTATAAGTCGGAACTACATGAGGAAGGGGATTAACCTTGGTCGAACAACAAGGTACAGGTCAAGATTGACAACGACGAACTGGACGTATGTCTAAAGAGCCTTCCGTCTAGTCCACCAGACCATAAGGGTAGAGAATTTCTTAAAAGGTGTCAAACAACACTAGACGTGTCAGTTTCCGAAACCGCATCAGTTATTTATCATGTTATACATCTTGTGGACTTTGAATATATTATACCATGGTGTTGATCTGAAGTTCAATTTTTGTGGGAGGGAATCTGGAGGGAAGAAGGAGTTCGATGTCGGCGGAAGGACCTTTGTAAAAATTTACTTATAGATTTAGGAAACGAGTGAAGAAAACACATACACAACAAAAGAAGTTCCTAAAACCTCCACCCGGTAAAAATTTGAGAAATAATTGAAACAATGTTATAACGAAGACAAAATTGAAACCCCAAAAAACCGGGGTTCTGTACACCCCTAGAATGAAGGGGTTGGTCCCTAGATGGTACGTACGGGACGTAACCTTCCGTTTCAGAATTGGTGACCTAGTGGTCTCTTCAGGGTAAGGAACAAGTAAAGAATGTAAGAAGATACACCAGACTCAGTCGATACTGGGGTTGGCGAACTGACTTTCGTGAGAAGAGTGTCGGCGGTTCCTTGAGGTCACACGGACCAGCTCACCACCGGGGAGATAAGAGTAGAGTGGGACGGAGAGTCACTTTAATGCTGCCACCCACGGAGACAGTCGGAGGTCTGTGAACGACAACAGAGTCGTAGAAATAGGAGTCCGAAAGGACGAAAAAGAGGAGGGTGGAAGTCCTGGTGAGGAAGAGTCAGAGGAACCTACCGAAAAGAGTCGAGGAGTTAAATCTCACAGAGTCCGTAGGTAGGCGTCGAGAGAGGAAAGTAACAATTCGAACTTTAAGGTTTACATTCGCACTGAAGAGGTGCCAGTAAGTATGGAAACGGAGGTTGATGTGACGTCTACCACTGACGTCGGCACTTTAATTTTCTGCGAACGAGGAACCTTCTTTTCAATACTGGTTGGATCTATGATAAAAGTTTTCGTCTCTGTAATGAAACGGCTGATTCCAGGCAGATCAGTTCCGATACCAAAAAGGACACCAGTACATACCTACACTCTCAACCTGACACTTCTCCTGACTCACGGTTTCTTAACTACGAAAACTTGACACCACAACCTCTTCTGAGAACTCTCAGGGAACCCGACGTTCCTCTAGGTTGGTCAGGTAAGACTTCCTCTAGTTGGGACCCTAAAGAAACCTTCCTTTCTACGATTTCGACTTTGAGGTTATGAAACCGGTGGAGTACACTTCTCAACTGAGTAACCTTTTCAGAAACTACGACCCTCCCTATGCCCCGTCCTCCTCTTCCCCTGCTGTCTCCTACTCTACCGACCTACCGTAGTGCCTGAGCTACCTGCACTCAGACCCACTTGAGGCCCTCAACCACTACCTGTCCCTCCGGACCGCACGACACTAAGTACCCCAGCGTTTCTCAGCTTGTGCTGACTCGCTGACTTGACTGACTGACTGGATGAGCTATCAAGGAGCTCCTACAGTCTACGTAAAGTCTGAGTCGCACGAGTCTACTCTGAGAACTAGGGGTGGAGAGCGTTAGACCAGAGTGGATTGGACCCTCCGTCACCAGGAGGGTTCTTACCGAGTCTCGGTTACCTACCGACTACAGACCTAGATTCAACATCTGTGAGTACGACATACTGACTACGGGGTCCTCGGGTACTCCGAGATGGTTAGGATCTGAGGTGGACTCTGTGTCAGAAATAATTTTATTAACCTCCTATTAACGAAATGTCATAACACATTCAAAGACGACATGTTGTACTTAATCGATATTCCTACGTATATAGTAGAGGGAGAACCTGGAGGGAGGGTGGGGAGATCCAGTGGTGGCTCGGGGCGCGGCTCGAGGGACGCGATACGTCGCCGAAGGGTGATCGACAGACAAAGTGTGCACCATCACGTATATACAGGTACGAAGAGAGAGTTAAGCAGGGTGGGAGAGGAAGGGAGAGACCCAGGCATTCAGGTAAGAGATGTACTTTGTGTAAGAACGAGTGGACAAAGGGAGTAATGAAAACCCTTAAAGGTCTTTTGGTGTGGGAATCATTCAGTGTATGGAATAGAGACGGAGACGAGGACCTTTGACTCGGGTTCTGTGTGTAACAGGGTAATAGGATAAATAAATGAATTACGCCCACACGTTCGTACATGTGAGGCAACACAGACTGAGAAACGCTGGGGTAACTGATATCGAGTGGTCCGAGGAGACAGGTACCTTAAAAGGTCTGTGCTTATGATCTCCTTCAACGGTAAAGGAAGAGGTCCTTAGTTTGGGCTCAGAGAACATAGAGGACGAAACTGTCCGTATAAGAAATAGTCGTCTCGGTGACCCTCAGTGACTAGTAAAAGACTTAAATAGGTCAACCAAATAAACAAACGAATAAAGGACAGGAAAAGAGAGTGACATTCAAGACACTTTTCTCCTCTAGGTACAGGGTACGGTAAGTTCGGGTCTCGTCACGAACCACCTATTACCCACGGGTCTTTATAATGTACTCTTTTACTTTTTAACTTGTTTACTCAGGTACGTTTCGTCTGTCGGACAGAACGCACTGACTGATCATTTAACTAACCGAAGACCGTGGTTCCGT
Organism: Capra ibex; assembly: GCA_006410555.1. Lineage (NCBI taxonomy): Eukaryota > Metazoa > Chordata > Mammalia > Artiodactyla > Bovidae > Capra > Capra ibex. The sequence continues at coordinate 20,331,147 of SJYO01018169.1, read as the reverse complement.
TTTTCACTTGTGTACCGACCCCAGTAATAGGAAGGGGAACGTCTACAGTCAACCTTAAGTAAATCCTGGTAGTGTATTGAAGGGTAAGTCTTTACTAAAGAGGGTTACCGACAGATAGTCGGTTATATATAATCCTTACTAGATAAGGAATTAAACCCTTATTCGTAGAAAATCCGTACCTTACACGGTAAAAACGTCTTTTCTAGGTCTTATCAGTGGGATGGATGTACATACATCCTATAAGGTTAATGATAATTATTACTGTAACTATTATTATTAATGGGAACTATCTCACAAGACTGTCACCGAGTACATACATGATAGACTAAATGTATCCACTGAAGTAAATTAGAAGTTTTGTTGGGACATTTAATTCACCCTAGATCGGGTCGAAACATTCACTCTGATGACTTCGAGTCTCTCAAATTTACTGAACCGGTCCTACTCGGTAGGTCTTCCCTGACCTTATCTTAAGTTTGTGTACACAGATCAAAATACTTTTTTTTCACAAGATAAATTTGTCACCCCACACTTTTCCGACACGTGGGACAGAATTAACAACATAGTCAATCCTGAAACAAGTGACGTTCTCTAACTATTGGATTGGGTTTTACCGAATCTTTTCCGAGTGTATTGACATGTCGAGTACATTTATCGTACATTATCCTGTCAACCCCTGTGACTGAAGTCTATACCAAACTAGGTCCTCGAGTTTGTTCCGGTGATCCTAGACGAAAGAGAGGTAGGGAACTCGGTCGAGGTAAGAGTCTATCGAGATATGTATCGATACATCACAGTCCTACGGATGTCATCAAGTTCAACTCAGGAGGGTCTAAGTTAAGGTCACCGGAGAGAATCTTTGAGGTCTTTTAGTAGAGAACCTTTTAGTTTTAACAACGTGAAACTATAGAGACAGACCCACGATATAGGTAGACATCATAACGGATACATTATAATCACATCACAAACGTATAATGGATATGTGTACGCACACACAACTGAGTCAGTACAGTCTGAGAAATTCTGGGGTACCTGACATCGGGTGGTTCGAGAAGACAGGTACCTTAAAGGGTCTGTTCTTATGACCTCACCCAACGGTAAAGGAGAAGGTCCCCTAGAAGGACTGGGCCTCTAGTATGGGTACAGAGGACGTAACCGTCTACCCAAGAAGTGGTGACTCGAATTGGTCCAACGTTAGGTCAGTAAGATCGGATGTTCAGAGTGGAAAGGTAAATGTGGTAGACACCTTTTATCAGTCCTGAGACCAACGGTCGGTGTCTTTTGGGTTGAGTTCGAATTGGACTTTCCCCTAAAAAACAAAAACATTACCTACACAAGTCCGTTCTGAACTAGGTCTTCGAATGTGACAGGGGCACATCCCTGAACTAAGGAGAGGTAGAGGTTCATAGTCGAAATATTCCACCGTTCTCAATCGTTCGTTTTACATGACTTAAAGTCTAATTTTTTTAATAAAAAAATCCTTTTCATACAAGTTTACAACATATCACTGATTTGTGTGTGTGTTGTATTTCTGTACATATTCGTCCTTCCCCTCCGTCCACCACCCCTCTTACTCATTTCTCTAAGTGCCTCACAGGGACTCATCCCGGGTAGGGTCTTCACCAGTCTCTCGGAACAGGAACTGTCCGCACGGGAGACTCCCTTTTGTTTCGAGGTATTATAAGTGACTCGGAAACTTACGAGGTTCGTGACGTTTATTCGAGGAATGTCTACACTAGAGTAACTTAGGAGGGACGTCGAGATGTTAAATCTATGAGAATAAATAAAGGTAAACTATTGACTCCCTAGACTATCTAATTAGTCTCTTCTAATTAAACGCTTCAGGGTCTATGTCCTTCACCGTCTCACCCTAACTTGGTCTGGTGGATTTAGGTACGAGGAGGAATTTAAGAGACAAGAAGATTCCCTACGATACTTCGTAATCGTGGTAAATTTTTTAGGAGGGTACATCGTGTCCCTTGGGTCAGACCGTGGGACACTACTAGACCTCCGTATCCTGCCCCCTCCCCTCTCTCCGAGACCTCTTTCCCTTATATATATATTAATACCGACTAAGCGTAACAACATACGTCTTTGGTTGTATTGTAACATTTTTTTAAAAATTACATGGATCTTATTCGTTTAAGTATCTTAGTCTTTCATGTAACCATCTATAGTCCCCAACCCCACTCTACCCCACTGTCTCTACCCCTCAATCAGAAATTATTCCTGTCTCAAAGTCAAATCCTCTCACTTTTTAAGTTCTCTATCTACTACCATCGTCAACGTGTTGTTAAACTTACATGAATCACGGTGACTTTACATGTCAATTTATGCCAATTTTATCATAAAAATTATAATATACTGAAAATGGTTTTATTACTTTTGTAATTTTTTTTGTTTTTTGGGAGGAGTCAAAACTCATATCGAAGTAATACGTTGAAAGAGTAAACCCCTCAAAGGGTGTTGAAGGGTGTCCTACTCCTACAGGACCGACTTCCTAAACACGGACGTCCAGAAAATCCGTGGTCTGGAGGGTGCCATGTTATTATTAACCGGAGTAACGCTGTAGCCAAGGAGGTGAAGACTGTTCTTACGGTTGTAGGGATTCAGACTAGTGAAGATTCTCTCAGATACTGAGATTCTCTCAGATACCCAAAACAAACGTCGAAAATATAACGGGTGACTGAGGGTAGAGAAAAGTTTCTCGGAAAAACTAAGTTTACCGAAGTGATCCTTTAATTAAAAAGTGTTGACACGGAAATAAAGAGAAGGATTAATAATGACACCCTTCTTAGTGGTCTAGGGTAGAGTGGATCTTCGTGCCTACGAGTCGATCCTCGGAAACTCAAACGTCTTTCAGTCAGGGGGGTGGGAGGGTGTTTCTCTTCACTTTTGTCTCGTCCATCAGGAGTCTTCCGAGGTCTTTCCTCAGTCGATTTAGACGTGAAGGAAAGTTACGTAGGGACGAAACACTGTGGACGGGAAACGTTTTCCGACTCAAGTCAACACTACGTGTTGTCCTTTGAGAGAGGACCGACCATCCAGACTCCAGAAGGAAAACGAGTTGTCGGCTTCGGCCTGAGGTCACTTATATTTAGAGTCACCTGTCCGAGTTCAGTAGTTCTTTATAAATAAAGAAACAAAAAGACATTGAGTTGAATTAATGAAAAGGGTCTGGGGTAATAAATACCAAACCGTCCTTTTAATTGGGACCACAGAAAGCCAAACAAAGACTCCAGTAACTTTGCACACCACTTACTTGAGTCTCTCATGACCCTGACACCCACCACACCCGGGTACTCTACGAGTCTAGTTGACGGGACACTCCCGCGACGACCTTCCGGTAACGGAGCCAGTAGAACGGTCGTACTTGACCCCCAAGAGACTCCTAAGGTCCGGAACGAACCCTTGGACCTTAGGAAGATCCCCCGTTGGGTACCAGGAGACGGACCGAAGCGGTAGTCAACGCAGATACCTAAGGACGACGAAGGCGTCGTCACAGTCGTTCTTCGGACTTCAGTCTTTAGTGGAAAAGAGAACCACGGGGTAGGAGAACCGGGGACGGAGGATTAGGTTTCTATGTCGGTTGCTATGCGTGGGTCCTTTTGTCGGGAGGTAGAGTCCCCGTGTTCGTCTAGGGTGTGGGTCAGGAGATGAAGACCTGTTTCGTGAGATAGGTATAAGACCAAGAAGAGAAAGAAATAAATGGGCTCTAGAATCCGGATACAGAGAGGAAAATAAAAGATTTGTTAGGAGAGTAAAAGATTCTAAAACATTTAAACTTTATATCCTCAGTCCCTCCGAGACACGATGTTTAGTATACCTCTATGTATCTATAAATAATTTGTCCACCTACTAAACTGATGAAACATAATCACTCCCTTTGATTCAACGACATTGCTTATTCGGGGGTTTACGTTACTGTGTTGGTACTATTTTCATAAAGAGTGAACGTATTTGCATCTCCCACCTGTCCACCTGTGAAGGTCAATGGTTCCTCGAGAGTAGGTTCATCACTAAATCCCCGGACTAAGGAAGAGAGAATACAGAGACGGTACAGGGACCTCAGTAGTGTAGGTCCCAAGTCCGGGTTGCCGGTTATTCCTTGTACCTTGTCCGTGGGAACGAGAGAATTTCCTCTACAAGGTTTCTCATAATTAATAAGAGAGTTGAGTAAGTAACCACTAGATTCAGTGTACTGGTGTAGGTCGTCGTTCCCTTCGACCCTTTACATCAGGTCGGAACACAGGACCTTTTTTCTCCTCTTATTTCTATCCACTAATCTTTGACGATTTTTGTGACTGGAGTTGTGAAAGTGTGGTATAAGTCAAGGAGACAGAGTGACGCAGGGGTTCTATTTACATTTATCCATTTTCAATCTCCGAATATTATTCCATTTTACTCCCTGAAGGACGACTGTTCGTCTTGTGAATTCTTTATAAACATATAGGAAGTAGGTACGTTCCCTAAACTATCAATTGAAGTCCCGTCTCCTTAAAGTCACTAGTGTAACCTCGATGGAAAGGTGAGAAAGGAAAACAGAACAAGTCACGAAGGTTTGAAGTCGTACGTACTCTTAAAAAACACGTCCCAGCGTGTGTTATTTGGAACCTTCAACTGTAAAAACTCGTTGATTCGACTAAAAGATTTGAAGAAAACTAATGTGTGTCGAAATAGTATACGTGAACGACTGTATTTGATGGAGAATACATTTTATATTGAGGAGACGTACTCCTTTAGACACACACCTTTAGCTACTAAATCGAAGGATGTGAGAGGAGGGTGAGCACTTGTACCCCACGTACTGGAAAGGGGTCACCTGGTCTCGGACTGAGGTGAATCCGAACTTAAGAATAGAAACCACTTAGACCAGTAAGAAGGGTCCCGGTCGGTGGTGGTCGTCGGGTATACATAGCCCCTTATGAGAACCTTGTGAACCCGTCGAGAGAGTAATTTAACAAAAGTTGTTGGGGTTTCTCTCTTACTTACTTAGTGAGTAAAAGATGTATTCATCTGTAAACCAGATTCTCCCTGGTAACCAGATTCTCGTAAACCCCGGGAGGTCTGTAGGACCTTACACTTCAGTTCACCCGGAATCTTCCGTAGTGATGTTTATTTCGACTACCTCCACTACCTTAAGGTCACCTCAATAAAGTTTAGGACTTTCTACTACGACACTTTCACGACGTGAGTTATACGGTCGTTTAAACCTTTTGTGTCGTTACCGGTGTCCTGACCTTTTCCAGTCAAAAGTAAGGTTAGGGTTTCTTTTCGTTACGGTTTCTTACGAGTTTGATGGCGTGTTAACGTGAGTAGAGTGTGCGATCAGTTCATTACGAGTTTTAAGAGGTTCGGTCCGAAGTCGTTATACACTTGGTACTTAAAGGTCTACAAGTTCGACCAAAATCCTTTCCGTCTCCTTGGTCTCTAGTTTAACGGTTGTAGGAGACCTAGTAACTTTTTCGTTCTCTCAAGGTCTTTTTGTAGCTAAAGACTAAATAACTGATACGGTTTCGGAAACTGACACACCTAGTGTTATTTAACACCTTTTAAGACTTTCTCTACCCTTATGGTCTGGTAGACTGGACGGAGAACTCTTTGGATATACGTCCAGTCCTTCGTTGTCAATCTTGACCTGTACCTTGTTGTCTGACCAAGGTTTATCCTTTTTCCACATGTAGTTCCGATATATAACAGTAGGACGAATAAATTGAATATACGTCTCATGTAGTACTCTTTGCGACCCGACCTTCTTTGTGTTCGACCTTAGTTCTAACGGCCTTCTTTATAGTTATTGGAGTCCATACGTCTACTGTGATGGGAATACCGTCTTTCACTTCTCCTTGATTTTTCAGAGGACTACTTTCACTTTTTCCTCTCACTTTTTCAACCGAATTTCGGATTGTAAGTCTTTTGTTTCTAGTACCGTAGGCCAGGGTAGTGAGGTACCCTTTATCTACTTCTTTGTCACCTTTGTCACTCTCTGAATTAAAACCCCCCGAGGTTTTAGTGACGTCTACCACTGATGTCGGTACTTCAATTTTCTGTGAATGAAGGACCTTCCTTTCAATACTGGTTGGATCTGTCGTATAACCTTTCGTCTCTATAATGAAAAGGTTGTTTCCAGGCAGATCAGTTCCGATACCAAAAAGGTCACCAGTACATACCTACACTCTCAACCTGACACTTCTCCGGACTCGCGGTTTCTTAAGTACGAAAACTCGACACCACAACCTCTTCTGAGAACTCTCAGGGAACCTGACGATCCTCTAGCTTGGTCAGGTAAGATTTCCTCTAGTCAGGACCCACAAGTAACCTTCCTGACTACGACTTCGACTTTGAGGTTATGAAACCGGTGGAGTACACTTCTCAACTGAGTACCCTTTTCTGGGACTACGACCCTCCCTAACCCCCGTCCTCCTCTTCCCCTGTTGTCTCCTACTCTACCGACCTACCGTAGTGACTGAGCTACCTGTACTTAGACTCACTTGAGGCCCTCAACCACTACCTGTCCCTCCGGACCGCACGACGCTAAGTACCCCAGCGTTTCTCAGCCTGTACTGACTCGTTGACTTGACTTGACTTGCAGGAGAAAAATAAATTAGACACGTCTTCATGAGACAGACGAGACCTGGGAATAGTCTCTAGGTCCTTCTGACCTTATCTCTTCCTAAACACGACAACTTGTTTGACTTCATTCGTAAACGGAGGTACGGTAAATGTGTTTACTACTTGACAAAAGAAGATTTCCATTAAGGTTTTCCTTCTCAAAGGTTCTTAAAAATTCAAATTCATATCAACTAAATGTTACAACACAATCAAAGACAACGTGTCGTTTGACTAAGTGTGTGTGTGTGTGTGTGTGTCTGTGTGTATATATACTTATATACGAGTGTATACATAAAAAGGGTAATATCAAATGATTTTCTATGACTTATGTTAAGGGACACCATACATCATTCTGAAACAACAAATAGATAAAATATGTATCATCAAACATAGATAATTAGGGTTTGAGGATTAAATAGGGAGGGAGATAGAGAAAGGAAAAGAGGAAACGAAAAGCGAAGAGAAGAAAAGTGTTGATAAACATTCCGGAGGGGTCTGGGTAAAACAAAAAAACGTAAAGAAAAGGTGCCCTTACCAGAACTAGGGACAGAGGACATGTTACAGTGCTTGGAGTAAGGTATCAAGTAGTCTGTGAGATAGATAGTCTCGATCAGGGAATTTAGATAAAGAGTGAAGGTGACATCTTAGTATGCCCTAAACTAAATCCAGTATGGACTTACCAGATCACCAAAAGGGATGAAAGAAGTAAAATTCAGACTTAAACCGTTATTCCTCAAGTACTAGACTCGGTGTCAGTCGAGGGCCAGAACAAAAACGACTGACATGTCTCGAAGAGGTAGAAACCGACGTTTCTTATATTAGTTAGACTAAAGCCACAACTGGTAGACCACTACAGGTACACATCTCAGAAGAGAACACAACAACCTTCTCCCACAAACGATACTGGTCACGTAAAAGAACCATTTTGAGCTAATCGGAAACGGGACGAAGTAAGACGTAAGGTTCCGGTTTAAACGGACAATGAGGTCTACAAAGAATTGAAGGATGAAAACGTAAGGTCAGGGGATATTACTTTTCCTGTAGAAAAAACCCACAATCAAGATTTTCCAGAACATCCAGAAGTACCTTGTCAAGTTGAAGTCGAAGAAGTCGTAATGACCTTCCCCTGCTGTCTCCTACTCTACCGACCTACCGTAGTGACTGAACTACCTGTACTCAAACCCACTTGAGGCCCTCAACCACTACCTGTTCCTCCGGACCACACGATGCTAAGTACCCCACCGTCTCTCAGCCTGTGCTGACTCACTGACTTGACTTGATGGAGAAAGGGGAAACAATGTTCAAATAAAAGATAAAGACACTCAAACAAAGATAAAACATGCATTCAAGTAAACATGATAAAAAGATCTGAGGTGTATATTTATTATAGTTCTGTTAATAGAAACAGAAAGAGAAAGACTGAATAAAGTGAATCATACTATTAGAGATCTAGGTAGGTACAACGACATGTACCGTAATAAAGTAAAAAGAACCGACTCATTATAAGGTAACATATATACGTAGTATAGGATAAATAGGTAAGTAGACAGTCACCTGTAAATCCAACGAAGGTACAGAACCCATAACACTGATCGTGACAATACTTGTAACTCCAGGTACACAGAAAAGTTTAATCTCAAAATTAGAAAAGGGTTCTTTTCTAGATATGGACTCTCACCCTAACGACTTGGTGTACCGTTAAGATAAAAATCAAAAGACTCCTGGGACGTATGACAAAAGGTATCACCGACGTGGTCAAATGGAAAGTGGTTGTCACAGACTCCCAAGGGAAAAGAATGGTGGGAGAGGTCGTAAACATCCTAAAAATTACTACCGGTAAGACTGATCGTATTCGATTATAGAGTTACATCAAAACCAAACATAAAGTACACGATTGACCGGTAGATAGACAAAAGAAACATCTTTAAAGACAAATCTAGAAGAAGGGTAACAAACTAACCGAACAAACCAAAAAGTAATAACTCGACTTACTCGACAAACATAGTCGACTTACTCGACAAACATATGAAACCCTTAATTTAAGACAGTCAGTGTAGTATAAGGTTCTTATGAAACTCGTTACTTTCTTTATCTACTGAAAGGTGTCCTTGTTGAAACTTCCAGGGTCTTACGTAACGTATAGCAACACTGTATACAACTTGGTAGTCAGAAAAAAGTGACCGGTGTGAGTAAGTCAGTAAGTCGTTTATGTATGACTCAAGGAAGATAGACCGTCAGGGGTATTCTCCACGTCCATTATACCCGGTCCCAGAACGGGTACGGCTCACTGGTTAGAGATACAGACAGCCCCGAGAGTCAACGTTATTGTCTATAAGGGGGACCGACTATCTCTGTCTTTTCCTCAAATTCAATTTTCTATGACTTACCGAGTTTCTTAGTGTCTCCCTTTTGAATCTTGGTGTAAATCTTTAACCTGTCACCCAAGTGTCTGGGTCATCTTTTGTCTACCGAGTGAGTGTAATCCTCCTAGACTCCGTTCAAATTGTTTCTTAAATCGTTTCTACAAGTGGTTGGGGACTCTGAACTGACCTACTCTTCTCTTTTATTGATGGTCCTGACCTTCTGTCTCTCCCAACACACCAGTTTCGACTGAATCTTGATGACTCACTTTTCCTACCGCGGTTGTCCCTGTGGAACGTTCCTCCTCCTGGTCCACGATTGAAGGGAGGTAGTCAAGAAGAGACCACGAAGGGTACCCGGCTTGGGTGGGTCCTTGGTTTGGTCTTCGGGCATTCCGTTTTCCTGAGGTATGTTCAGTGGTGGGTCCAGTGGCTCGTTCCTGTCTTCTTCCCTCTAAGGTAGACCTTCCCCCGCACCCTCTTCCGGCCACCTCCGTCGGTCTTCCTCCGAACCGTCGGTCCTGGTGTCGTTGTGGAGCCAGGGTGTCACTGGAGTACGTAAGTGGGAAGTGTTTGATCACATGAGAGGTCGGGGAAAAACAACCACGGAGGAAGCCCCCCGTCCTGTCACTCATTTGAATATTTACTTGTATAATTAACGCTCATCAAGAGTTACGATTCTTCTGGAAGAAATTCGTTGACATACTACAGACCTACACTGTCCCATGAGATCTATTAGTCTCTAAACATTTCGTAAAATCCCGAAGGGGTCCTTCGTGACTAACATTTGTACTAAAAAGTTCAATTAAGTCATAAGATTTTGTACTGTTTCATGGAGGTACTAACATTCCACTAAAATAATACGAATTACTCGACAGAATATCGCAGCACCCTAGAATCTCTACTCTATCGAAGACATTATGACTAGAACAGACTTTTCTTTAAATTTTGTCTGTAAAATTATTTTCTTTTTTTTTGGGAGAGAAGAGTAATCAAAGATTCAGGAAACACACCGTCATTTATCGGTAAATAAACCAAGAACAAATCGTGAAAGTCACTAAAGATACGAAATGGTGTTACTCCTAAGACTTAAGCTAAAAATTTACTTAGGTAATCTCAACAGAAGTAAAGTGAACATCTTACCTAAAACGTTCCGTCTTGTAGAAGTAATAAAATATTATAATTCTCATAGACGTCGTCGGAAAGTACTATCGACTCAATTAATCACACTCTAGTTTCCTAATATAACTCAAGACCGTGTTTCAACTACCCCTTTAGTTGGTGGACACTGTGTCAAAGTCATAATTCACTTCTTTATGATAAAGAAAGTCGTCTGTAAAGTTGTGTCCATCTAAGGAGTCTCTAGTAGGAAACAGAGTTTTAGTATTCAGTTTTCACTAAGTTTAATAATTCATAAACTTAAACTATACTTCTGTAAAACGGGAAGAAACGTTTCTCTGAATGTCTTCAACAGGTACTATAACTCTGTCTCTTATTGATTTCTAAACTTCACTTAAAATACAATATCAATACTTTTATCAGTTACGTTAGAATAAATAGATAATTCTACAGTAACGATAGAACCTTGAAACAACGAAGTTTCGTGTTCAAAGGACAAGAAGTCCAAAATAGTACTTTTTGACGAGGAACTCCGACTTTCGGAGGTTAAAGTCACTGTGGAAAGATTGGTCCGTTTTGGTAAAACCCAAGGTGTGATCGGTTGGGGTATGGAACAGAACTTTGTAGAGTAGGTGTTACTCCTTTGAAAGGACTCTCGATTACTGATAAAGTCACTAAGATCTATTATAAGACGGAGTAATAAGATCTGTTATAATAGATGGTAATAAGATCTATCTTGACACATATCAATACAAGTTATCATAGCACAGATAGAAACAAGGTGTAAGCATACTTAGAATAGTCCTTTTAAATGCAACTTTAAAACAAGGGACAGACACTTTTTCTTACTCTTCGTGTCTTTTTATAATGTCCTCTCTTTCGTCGAGTCCTAAACTAAAAACACCAGTAGATTTATGGTCTTTTACAGTAAATCAACGGTTTAGGTCTCGTACTGGATAAAGTCATTATGAAATTCTCCGACTATCGAATTATATACAACACTAAGACTTTTGGTCTCTCCCTCTTTGACCGTTAGACCAGACATATAGAGAACATTTACAGTAATAAAATGTACAAATAGAGTTAGGAACGGAAGACGTGTACACTCCAGACAAGCAAATACAGACCGGACTTTACGTCTTTTTGGAGATACTGATTCGGGTTTAGACTTCTTAATCTCTTTATATTGAACTATTGTGACACAGGTGAAGGGCTTCTTTTAGATGGAACTGGAGGCCTAAAAATCGAAATCGCTAAACGATTATTTGTAAAATGTTCTTTCATTTTACTCGATGAATCTTTCAAAAACTTCGTAGAAAAACTAATTCCTTGTTCCCTACATTTGTTTCCTTTAGGTATAATATCGCCAATGTCAAAAGTGTGGAAACTATGGTTGAATTGCTTTTTTTACCAACGTATTTATATATTAAATAAGATCTGGTATTTTCTGGGAAGTTAAGGTCATTTATTTGTCTTGACTGGATAGTCATTATTATATAAACCGTACAGAACCCGTACTCTTGAAAACTAGAATAATACATGACAGAGTAGACACTGGAAAAAAAAAAAAAAAATTCTATGCGATGTAAGTTTCTGTTTTTTCTTCATTCAGGACTACTTCTGTCGAAGAAACAGAAACCTACCTCTCGTACAAAAATAGGGTAAAGAAGTGAAAAGGGGAAAGAACCGGTACGTCGTACACCCTAGAATCAAGGGGGTGGTCCCTACTTTGGAACGTGGGGAGCGTGACCTTCGTGTCTCTGAGTCGGTACCCCACTGGTCCTTCAAGGAGTCGACACTGGAACAACTCGACACTGGACTAGAGAAAGGTATCCAAAGGTACAGAGAAAAAGATGGTCGAGTCCAAACATACAACTTTTCTTTTTCGTCGGAGCCACTAAGACGAACCACGACAGAACGATACCAATGTGGTAAGAAAGAGAAGATCACTAGAAGGGAGATTTTCCTGAATCTCAACGAACTTCAACAGATACTTGTACCATTGGACGAAACACTTTACTTTTGGAATTTACTGACATCTTCAGTCCCCTACGATACTTTTCCCAGTGTGTCCTTTCTACTGTTCAGGTGGTTATGTATAAGATCGATTCTCCTCTGTCGACGGAGAGTTTAACCAGTCGATTACAGGACGGCCTTCTCATGGAGTTCGACTGTATAAGAGGTCAAAAAAAGTTACTTTCAGGGTTAAAGGATAAAAAGACACTTTGAAGGACTAAAAAAATTCAACCGTTCATTGAGAGAACAATTTTTTTTTTTTTTTTTTTTGGTCCGTCCGATTTGTCTTGGGTAGACATCCGGTCCAGACGGAAGACCCTGCGGTCAAGAGTGTAAGACAAAATATAACACAGTCGAAAGAAGAGAGAGACGGTGAAACGGAAGATGACCGAAACATCGGTATCGTTATGGGTCAGAGGACGAAGTGAGTGACAGTAACAGGAAATATTTGTTTGACGCTCGGGGGGAGTTTTATACCCCTCACATTCAGTAATTATATAGTCGACTGTAGTCTTTGACTGGTTCTCCTTTTTGAGAGAAATAGGTCTTTATACAAGATTATATTATTCTTCACTCGACGTATGTTTACAAATATCATCAAAATAAGTATTAACTGGGGATTAACTTTCGTTAGCTCTATCAGAAGTCGTCCACTTATTCAGTTTGGCTCCGTGTAGGTCTGTTACCTTATGATAAGTCCCGAAATTCTCTCAATATTACAATTCAACGAGGATTCTAAAAATAAAAGAACGTGTTATTCGGTTATAAAGATTCGAGTGGGAGAAGTAAAGAGGATCAACGATTAAGTAAAGAACGTGAAAAGATTAAAGAGGTACCATCTAAGTTTTTACGTACGTCTGTCACTTTATAAACAGGAACCAAAACACCAGTCATCACCAGTGAAAGACACTGGTGGGGGGAGTGATAAGTGGTGACAGGAACAGGAACACCCTTGTCACTGACACTTATATCCTCAGGGATCATGAGGAAGGGACTCCCCACACTTCTAAGGGCTACATTTTGATTCGGTCCATGGACGAAGTAAATGGGTTCCGCCCCTTTTTTTTTTTCTTTAGGTAGTTTTACTCTCGTAAAGTTGTCAATTAATTTTAAGGTTCTACGTCCTCAGTATGTTCATTAATAGATTCTACATAAGTTAGCCAACAATCGATTTGGGTAATTTTTTAATTAGTTCTTATTAAACGATAAACTATAACTGTAAAAAGATAAAGAGTAAGTACGATTTCTTTTAGGGTAATGTCTTAGATTAAATGAAACGTAATTTGAGTGGAAATGTTCTTACTTTTGGTTTAGAGTGGACTACTGTTCTTACTCTGAGTGTTTTATGGACCTCTATTTCGGGACACAACTGTTTCTTTAGTCGGTTTCCAGTATGAGAAAGGTCGATAAGATTAGATCCCACGTTTTAGTATAACGAATTCGTCAACGTACACATACGTTTCTCATCCTGAGGTGACTCGACCTAAACGTCGCGGGAGTGGGATCCCCGAAGTTTGGGTATATGCCAAAATGTCGGATGTGTATTCCGTTTATAGTAGATTTATACAGAAATACGTTTAATACGAATAGGTTGTTGACGTCATCTTATCTTTCTCCCGGTGCAACAAGTATTTAGAACCCAAGTAGAGAGAACTGATGATTTGAGCGTTCAGGAGTAGACATTTTACCTGAGTCTTTGGTGACACTTTGTCTTAGACGGAAGGTTCCGTCCCCTCGGTCCAAGTTACGGACCAACCCCTTGATTCTAGGGTATGCGGCATCCCGTTGATTCGGACGTGTAGCGTTGATGACTCGGACGCACCGATCTTGGACACGAGGTGTTATTTTCTTCGGTGGCGGTTACCTTCAGATGTGTGACGTTGACTCACCGGGGGTCAGTGGTGTCGATCTCTTTTCGGCTACCCGTCGTCTTTTCTGGGGTGTGTCGGTTTTTATTTCTTCTTTCTATCTTTTACTTTTTTTAATAGGTGGAACCCCTTTTCGACACTCGTTCATTTTCACGAAAATTGATGTTGATATTCCGAGGTATACGAATATATTATAAACTTTTTCGCAGATCACTAAACAGGATACCAAATAGGTAAGACTGGTCTCCACCGTTTTCATACGTACATTTACACACTTATCCACGTAGGTACACCAACGAATCGAAGAGGTCTGATACGACTTCCCGATTTAAGTTGGTGACCGAAAATTCTCTTAGTACTTTCCTTCAGATCTAAAACGTAGGGTAATTGTCCCAAAAGGTTCCTGAAAGGGACCAACAGGTCACTAATTTTATACGTGAAGGTGACGTCCCCCGTAACCAAGGTAAGGAACAGACCCTTGATTCTAAAACGTGCGGACTACCACCCCGGATTTTTATTTATTTATTTTTCAATTCTTATCACAAAGGTATGTGTTCGAAACCCTTTCGGTCGGAGGTACGGTAGGAACATCTGGGACTAAATTTTGATAACGGGGAGAGGGATTTACTAACACAGGAGTTCCTACGAAATAAATAAAAGTGTAAAGGTCCCAGACCGTAAAGTAGTGGCAAGTCATTGTTAATTTACTAATTTCTTGTTTAGTCACCCGGTAATTTTTCTTTTAGAGACCTCATTAATGACTTTTAACTTTACTCCCCTCTATTCCCATATCTTTTATCTCCCCTTTTTTAACTTTCTTCCCTCTTTTATTGTTGTTTTTTTTCTCGGTTTGTTTCTCGTTCTTCTCCTTTTTATTCTTGAGTTTATGTAAAATTTTCGGATCCGTTTATCTTTTGTATTTTATATAGTTCGTGTTTTCACGATACGAGTCGACACCGGTCGAAAACGCCGGGGTCCGTGACGCCGGGCAGTCGGAGGAGACGGGTACGTTAAAAGGTCCGTTCTTATGACTTTGCGCAATGGTAAAGGATAAGGTCCCTTAGAGGGGTTGGGTTCCTAGTTTCGGCGTAGAGAACACAGAGGACGTAACCGTCCACCTAAGAAATGGTGATCGTGGTGGACCCTTCGGGTTTCGTACTTTATTTACTTAAGTTTATATATCTATTACTATTGGTTATTTTTACTTAATTTGAGACGTTAATTTCTGGTACTAATATTCTGATGAATTTATATTATAAGGTCAATAAACAAAGATGACTTGTGTGTGTAAGTCGTACATGTGTGTTTCTTTCTAACTTTCATCTACCAACCCTTTAATATATATGTCGTTTAGGATCAATTTTCTTTTAATCACAACCATATCTTGATAGATCACTTATCTAAAACTTCGTTTTCACATTCATCTGTATAGATAGATAGGGAGATACATGGGTGTATATACGTAAGATATGGGAAAGACGTAAGTATATATAAAGTAGTTTTTATTGTCCGAAGACTTTGGAATAAGGAGAGGACCCTACTTTTCGTTTAAATAATCTGTAATCCTTTGGAAGGACTTCACCTCCTTCTAATTTGAGATCTTATTCAGTTACCCTCTCCGATATTTTGGGGTGAGAGGTCTCTACCCGAATATAGCGAATTTACACCTTAGAAATTTTTTTTTTTTACCATGTTTACTTGAATAAATGTTTTATCTTTATCTTAGTGTCTACATCTCTTGTTTGAAGACCAATGGTTTCCCTTTTCACTTTCACTTTGCACTTTCAACGAGTCAGCACAGGTTGAGAAAACTTGACATGTCAGGTGCTTTAAGAGGTCCGATCTTATCACCTCAACCTTCGGTAAGGAAAGAAGTCCCCTAGAAAGGTTGGGTCCCTAGTTCGGGTCCAGAGGGAGTAATGTCCGTTTAAGAAATGGTCGACTTACTATTTGACCTTCTCACCCGAACTATATATGTGTGACGTACGGACGGACGGACGATTTAGTGAACTCAACACAAGTCGAGAAACACTGGGATGGTCCGAGGAGACAGGTACCCTAAGAGGTCCGTTCTCATTACCTCACCCAACGGTAAGGGAGGAGGGTGTATGTGTGTGATGATATATATTTTATTCATTATTCCTGGATGACTTATCGTGTCCCTTGAGATGAGTCATGAGACATTACCGGATATACCCCTTTCTTAGATTTTTTCTCACTTATTCACATATACACACACACATATATATATATATATATGTATATATATATATATTAACTAAGTGAAACGACATGTGGACTTTGATGGTGTTTAACATTAGTTGATAAGACGTTATTTTTAATTATTTTTTCTTTTCTTAGCTCGACCGTCGGTAAAAAGTTACTGTAAGACTAACTTTCTGGGATCACAGGGTTAACTCTGGGTAAACTTGTGATCCTTACTAACAGTGTCTCGTGTCGAGTCCTAGTTACCTAGTTAGNCTGAGTGAAACGACATGTGGACTTTGATGGTGTTTAACATTAGTTGATAAGACGTTGTTTTTAATTATTTTTTCTTTTCTTAGCTCGACCGTCGGTAAAAAGTTACTGTAAGACTAACTTTCTGGGATCACAGGGTTAACTCTGGGTAAACTTGTGATCCTTACTAACAGTGTCTCGTGTCGAGTCCTAGTTACCTAGTTAGAAGTTCCGCAGAGAGGGAATAAGACAGACAGAGAGAGTGTGTGTGAGTCTTATCACTCCAGCTTCCCCTATTACGGAAAAAAGAAAGGAACTCATTCAAACCAAAAGAGAGAGGTACGTAAGAAGGAATGAAAATAACCGTGGAAGATACGTAGTAGACATACCCCCGAAGGGTCCACCGTGTCACGATTTCTTAGACGGACGGTTACGTCCTCTATGTTCTCTTACGTCAAAGTCAGGGACCTAGTCCTTCTAGGGGACCTCTTCCTTACCGTTGGCTGAGGTCATAAGAACGAACCCGTTAGGGTACTTGACTCCTCGGATCGCCCGATATCAGGTGTCCCAACACAGGAGTCTGTGTTGACTCCTGTGCGTAGTAGATTAGTCCTTTATAACAACCAATAGACGGGAAAAGGTTCGTGTAACAATGTGCGGTTTCTGTCTTACCTTTTGTCTTGTACGAGCCAGAGACGGGGGCCCCTGGTGTCTTAAGCTACTAGATCTATCTAGGATTAGTTTATTAATGTGTTTCTTTATATTTTTAAATAGTGACTGCTCACGATACTTCCTCTATCTTACACGATCTTCTCCATGTCATGACTCCGACTGGACAATTCTCTTCAGCCTCCTCGAAAGAGGTTCCTTCACTACGAATCTCTAGACTTCCCACCTACACTTCCTTGGTCCCAGGGTCCCCTCCCACGGTACAAGGTCCCACTCCTTTATGGTGTACGTCTCTTGGACTCCGTCCTCCCTCGTAGAATGTCCCAACGACCTTCGTCCTGATTCTGACCTCTTGTCTCTCGTCCCTCTCACAGTATTTGCCTCTGAACACCCAGTCTAGTTCCTTCTAAAAGACAAGGTCCTCGTTAACTTACATGACTTCAACCAAACCCCGACCTCCACGTCTTCCCGTCCCCTTGCCCCTTGGTCCTCTACTTTTCCTCAAAACTCCGATTCCATACAAATCTCCACCCACCCGGTTGCTGACTCAGGTGAGATAACGGGTTTAGGTCCGTCCTTTTGTACGCCCAACCTACTACCACAAACACCCAACCCTACCTATCCTACCCATACCTCTCTTCCCCTACCCTATCTCCCTCTAAGTCTTCCAACTTACCTCTGTCCTGTGTCACTACCTACCTGTCCCTCCACTTCCCTACAGAAACTCGAAGGATCCGACTATCGGACTTGTGGACCTCTCTTCCATTACAGGAAGAGTTTCTACTCTTTTTAAGTTCACACGATTCAAATACCCCCGTCAAGTATCCATACGTATATAACTTAAACTACATCCATGGAATCTCTAACCCGTAGGTACATTTATAATATTTGTTCCGAGTGACGGAGCTGGAACTTCTCAAGTCAGATCCCCTCTTTTATAGGTATTTTTATATTACTTCTGTGTCCACCTAAGTTATGAGTGTCTAGTGTTTCGGAAAAAATTTTTAAGCACTTAGTTCTCCAATAAGGCGTACGACTAAGACTATTGAGGAAAGTAAGAAGACGAAGAACTATAATATCGAATCTGTGTAATGTAACAGATTTACGTATGTAAGAGTAAACCCTGTTAAGAAATAAAAATTAAAAAAAAAAAATAACGAGTCGTATACCCTATAATTAAGGGGTTGGTACCTAGTTTAGGTGCGGGGGACGTAACTTTTACACATCAGAATTGGTGACTTGATGGTCCCTTCAGTAAACCTTGTTAAGATTTCAAGAACAAGTAAGTTATGTTTAACAGACTCTTAACTACTCCAGGGTCGATCGAGTCAGAGAGACACTATATTGGAGATGAACTTACAGTATTAGTAACGATGGGACCCCCTTTAAGTTTGGTTAAATGACCTGGTCCTAACTTCTTTACATGCAATCGTTATCTTATCTTTTACTCTCCGTAGGCGTTCTGTGTTGATCCGATTCCCCAGTAAAATATGTACTTTGGTTGTTTATAAGAATGTATAACCTTCAGGACCTCCTATACGTTACTGTTAATTGTCTCCAAGACAGACCTACCTAAGGACGAATACAGACAAAAGAAGAAATACGAAGGTACATCGAAGGTTTACAAGATGTCAAAAGTACGACTCAGTTGCGAATAGTGATTACCGTTCTCTGTCCTACAGGTAGAAAAACCTGTCCCTCCGTCCGTAGTAACTAGTGACTGGATTACCAGTAAAGATGGAAGACCGACTTTGTTCTGGTTAAAACAATTCGATAACTCTCCTTTATCCAAGTCCTTTAGACCCAGGTCTGGGTCCCTTTACTTTAGTGTCAACAAGTTTTACTTCTTACAATCACAGGACTTCGACGGAACCCGAAGGGCCCACCGAGTCACCATTTCTTAGACGGACGGTTACGTCCTCTACACCCAAACTAGGACTCCAGTCCTTCTGGAGGACCTCATCCTTTACCGTCGGATGAGGTCATAAAAACGGACCTTTCAGGGTACCTGTCTCCTTAGACCTCCCGATGTCAGGGACCTCAACGTTTCTCAACGTGTACCGACTTGTACGTGTATGTGTGTGTGTTCCGACGGAATCGTTTAAGGACGTATAAACCCACCGAATTTCGTTTTCTTCCAAGATCTCTATCTTCAGACTTAAGTCACCTCGGTACGAAAGAGGGACTTCCAAGATCCCTTCTTAGAAAGGAAAGGAGAGATTGGGACTGAGATTGGGACCACCAACGTTAGAAACCGTAAGGAATCGAACATCTAGCCTCTTCCGTTACCGTGGGGTGAGGTCATGAGAACGGACCTTTGAGGGTACCTGTCTCCTCGGACCATCCGACGTCAGGTACCCCAGCATTTCTCAGTCTGTGAATGACTCACTGAAGTGAAAGTGAAAAGTGAAAGTACGTAACCTTTTCCTTTACCGTTGGGTGAGGTCACAAGAACGGACCTCTTAGGATCCCTACCCCCTCGGACCACCCGACGGCAGATACCCCAGGGTGTCTCAGCCTGTGCTGACTTCATTGAATCGTCGTCGTCGTCGTCGAACATCTACGTAATCAGGTCAGAGACGGGTTCGACAGCACACCGTAAGGGGGAAAAGACACAGTCACGAGTTTAAAGGGAAAGTAGTGTTCCTGTGGTCAGTAACCTAATCTCAGGTGGGAATAAGTCAGTCCCGAAGGGAAACATCGAGTCTGTCATTTCTTAGACGGACGTTAGCCCCTCTGAGTCCAAGCTAGGGACCTAACCCTTCTAAGGGACCTCTTCCCGTACCGTTGGGTGAGGTCTTAAGAACGGACCTCTTAGGGTACCTGTCTCCTAGGACCGCCCGACTTCGGGTACCCTAACGTTTCTCGACCTGTGTTAACACGCTGATTGTGAAGAGTGAAAAAGAGTAAGTCAACCTCGAGTGGAATTAAGGTATTTTTAATGGAGTAAATGTTTATTCGAAGTATCTATTGACTCCTAATCCTAACCTTGTATAGAAAACCCCCCCACAAGAGTTTGAGTCAACGTATCATGTTATTATGATGTACTAAGGTAAATATATTTTGAGATCTTTTAAGTGTGATTAGATATCCCTGTCTATATGAACGGTCCTCTACCCCACCCCTTGTCTCTACAATCGTTTCTCCACATTCAATTTTCACTGGTTGTCAATGTTCCTTTAAAACTCCGACTACCTATACAAGTAACATAACTAACGAACATCTCTACCATATATGTCACTACCACATATAGTGACCACATATGTATGTTGTGAGTTGTCACCTGAAATTTATATACACCAACCAAAGTACTGTATATACCCGAGGGGTCCACCACGATCGTCATTTGTTGGGTGGACGGTTGTGTCCTCTGTGTTCTCTTCGTTTAGGCTATGGACCCAACCCTTCTACGGGACCACCTACCGTACCGTTGGGAGAGGTCATAAGAACGGACTTCTCAGGGTACCTATCTCCTCGGATCACCCGATGTACACCAACGTACCCCAACGTTTCTTAGTATATGTTGACTTCATTGAATCGTACGTCCTTGAACTGTATATGTGGGGTTCTTTCCACAAATTAATTTTTTTTGATTATGGTTAGATACTAGGAATGTTTCTAATTTTTATTAAAAGGTAAAATAAAATGTTCCGGTCCTAAAAATGATTATGACATCGGTGTGTTTCTGTGGTTTCCCTGAGTCTTTTACTGTAGAAAAACTCTTGAACATAGGTAGCAGTTAGGATATTTAGTCTTATGTCCTGTTTGTTAGGATATCTTTATCGGTTTGAAAAACTTGTTGTGAAGTACTCTCATCTATATATTCACTGGTCATTCATACATTTTTGTATAAGTTGTAGTAAAAAAATCCATTTACGTGTCATTTGGGTGTTACTCTACGTTGATGTGTGAACGATTTTACCCATTTTAAACTTTCTAGTTGTTATAGTTCACAACCTTTCCGGCACTTCTTTGATCTTGGGTATAGAAAAGACCACTCTTACATTTACCATGTCAGAACAACCTTTTCTCAATCGTCTTAAAATTTCAATGTATTTGAAGGTATTCTAGGTCGTAAAGGTGGGTTGGCTTGTTTTTTTTTTTTACTTTCGTATACAGGTGTGTCTCTGAACATACACTTATAAGTTTATCCATAATAAGTAGTATCGGTTTACCGTTAGGTCATCAGTTCTGAGGTTTGAAGGTGACTTCTCCCATACCCAAGGTAGGGACCAGTCCTCGATACTCGGGTGTCCGACGTACCGCGTCCGGAGGAGGGGGGTTGTTTTTGCAATAGTATCGGTTTCCTCCGTCGGCTTATAAATAATTGACTGTTTACATACTTGGTCAACACTGTATCGGAGTATTACTTTATAATGAGACGTCACTTTTTCTTTTACTGGAAGTCTGTATGTGTCGTTGCTTTCAATGTAATGTGTCTAATGCACTTCTATAATGTGATTCTATTTTGATCAGTGTTTCCCGTTATATAACATACTTCTGTGTATATTCTTTAAAGGTCTTTTACGTTTCGATCACTTTTTTTAGTCTCAACACTCAACCCTCAGTTCTAACTGATGATTCCCTCGACTTCCTTGAAAAATCCCAACCCCTTTACAAGACTTTAACTACTATCCCTAACAACGTTTTAACATATGAAAATGATTTTGTAGTTTAAGAAATTTCAGTAACTGAATTAACATACATCACTTTCATAACCAGCGAATCAACACAGACTGAGAAACACTGGGATTCCTGATATCGAGCAGTCCGAGGAGACAGGTACCTTAAGAGGTCCGTTCTGATGACCCCACCCAACGATAAAGGAAGAGGTCCCCTAGAAGCGTTGGGTCTCTAACTTGGACCCAGAGGACGTAATGTCCGTCTAAGAACTGGTAGACTCGGTGGTCCCTTCGGGAATAGTATACATTTAATACAGATTTATATCTTCGATACTTTATACATAGTACCGGTCCTGACCAGGAACACCTCTTTTTTTTTGTTTGTCATAAGTTCCGTCATAAGACAAGAGTTTCGATATCATTCTGACTGGTATTTAAGTTCAAAATTAAACTGATCTTAAAAATAATTTCAGAACGTCATTTCAAATGGTACAGTGAGAATTACTTGACAGAGTTTATACTGAATTTATGTGTAAATTACATGTAGATTACTCTAAGAAACCGGTTGATTAATAATTCGTACAAATTACCTCAAATTGTCAACGTCCGTTCTATGTATCGGGAAAGAGGTATCTAAATAGGAATAGTTTTATGAAGATTCTATTACCTAAAGTGAGTGTATCTAACGGAAACACTTATTTTTAGTAATATAAGTAGGTATTATTATCATGAAGATAACGATAGTCAATAATTTTTGGATAGGTTAATTTTGTTCTTCAGTAATGATAACCGAGAGAAATGCCTAAACACTAAGACACACGGATACCATAAAATTTCTCTAAATCTATTTCATCCTATAAAGTGTTTTACATGAAGGAAGACCATTTCCTCGTCTTTTCTTTATGACCAAAACACAAGTCCCGTCCACTCTTGTTCTAATGTCCAGTAATATTTAGTCTAAAACCTCTTTACATCTAAAAAGTTCCGTACCCGAATTTTCGGTTTCAGTTCGAGTCTAAATAAAAGAACTCGTGTATCACTCGTAATTGCATTTAAGAGAACCTTCGTCAGCCTTTTCTACTCGATCAATTGACAACGACGTCTGGGATGTTACTCTTTCCGAACGTTCGGAAATGAACGTCCTGAAAAGATTCTTACAATAACGTTCTGTCTAAGACAGAGAAGTATTACCGAAGAGGTCAAGGGGTAAAGGTTTGGAGGGATCTAAACGTTTATTGGTCGTCGTACTAGAGATATTAAAAGGGAATAAAATTAAAGGTAAGAAATTAAAGACTCGTTGGCAGGACGTACCGTTATCTCTACTATACCTCACCCAAATTAAAAGAAGATGTTAGTGAAAATCTTTAAACAGAGTTGGGAGTTTGAGGATTTCAGCACAAAACGGTGTCCGACTTGCCTCAAATGTAAAGTTTTGGACATAAATACGTGTATAGACTGAATCCCCAGACCTTTTGTTTCTTGGGAAGTGTTGGGAGTAATTTCTAAACCGAACTTTCAGTACCCTGTGTAAATATAGGTCACAGTAGAAGAAAGAAAGACAAAACGAATCTGATGAATAACATTGTTAATCGGTCCAACACTAAAAATTTTATACATGAAACGAGAAAAATAAAATTAGGTAACTGGGAACCTTTGGATCTCTGAGGTAGTGTTACTTTATTTTAATCATGATAGTGAAACACTAAAGTCAGACAGGAGGGTTCCATGTAACTATAGATAGTGGAACAAACGAAGTCAAAGAGGTCATATATCACTATATCACTTCAGTGAGTCAGCACAGGCTGAGAAACACTGGGGTACCTGACATCGGATGGTCCGAGGAGACAGGTACCCTAAAAGGTCCGTTATCAGAACCTCACCTAACGGTAAAGGAAGAGGTTCCCTAGAAGGGTTGGGTCCCTAGTTTGGGCCCAGAGGGTGTAACATCTGTCTACGAAATGGTAGACTCGGTGGTCCCTTCAGATGATCCTTCGTATAAAGTATCTTATTTAGGACGAGAGTGGTTTTTTATATAGGACATTACTGTGATCTGTATTTCTCGAAAGTTTTGGTGATTTTGTCCTGTAGTAAAATCTTAAAATTTTCTATTTAATGACAAACCCCCTAGACTCATACTTTTTCTTCATATTCGGATCCCTCCTTTTCTTAGAAAAAAAGATTTTTGACACCCTTGTGAGTAGGTAGGTAAGTATGTTCCTACGAACTTTCGGTCGTGACCCATACCCTAGTCTCGTCACTCGTTTTGTGTGTGGTAGGAACATGAGTGTGTAAAATTTCAGATCTTATCTTCCGTCTGTTGAAAGTTTCAAGTTTATTAAGTAATAAACTAATAAAATTAATGAAAACACAAAGTCAGTGAAGTCAAGTCAAGTCAAGTCAGCGAGTCAGCACAGACTGAAAAACGTTGGGGTACTTGACGTCGTGCGGTCCGGAGGGACAGGTAGTGGTTGAGGACCTCGGATGGGTTTGAGTACAGTTAACTCAGCCACTATCGTAGGTTGGTAGAGTAGGAGACAGCAGGGGAAGAGGAGGACGGAAGTTAGAAATGGTCGTAGTCCTAGAAAAGTTTACTCAGTCGAAAAGTGTAGTCCACCGGTTTCATAACCTCAAAGTCGAAGTTGTAGTCAGGAAGGTTACTTGTAAGTGTTGATTAGAGGAAATCCTACCTGACCAACCTAGAGGAACGTCAGATTCCCTGAGAGTTCTCAGAAGAGGTTGTGGTGTCAAGTTTTCGTAGTTAAGAAGTCGCGAGTCGAAAGAAATATCAGGTTGAGAGTATAGGTACGAACTGATGACCTTTTTGGTATCGGAACTGATCTACCTGGAAATTATTATAAATTAAATTACTTAATGTAAAATTTTGATTTATATACATTTTCATTCTGGTAAAAGTTCCATTTTACTTTTTCCTCCCTAGGAGTACCTCCCCGCCACCAACACTCGGTCTCCGTCTCCCGTTGATTGTCATCTAGTCAAACTCTTCGGGGAGACTCCGTTACTATAAACTTACTTTTGCACTTATTTCCTGACTCCCTTCCTTCGTTACGGAGCGGGGACTGTAGAACGGAGGGTTCCTACGTAGAACCTTAGAGACCTGGTCTAACCCACCCTGACCGTTCGGGCTCGGGTGTACTAAGAAGGACTTAAATCGAGAGACGAGTCGGTTGAGAGGAACGGGGACACAAAGGAAATACCGTGGTAGTGAGAGAAAATTATAAGGAACGTGTAACTCGTCATTTGGAAGACGGAGTGTGACGAAACGGCTAACGGGAGAGACAGTTCAGTAAACAGTACCCGGTACAACCACACACGTGCACAAAATATTTAACCTGACTCACCCGACCACTTCACTGGTGGGAAATACCTGTCTCCACTAAGAGTCACCCAGAGTACTCTTGAGACCCCTCTCAACTTTGGAGAGTCTTAACTCTGACTTTGGGTATTGTTAATTTAGTCTTAGGGATTCATGTCCTAGGTCGTAGTCATATAAATCCGAGGGGTCCACTAAGATTGTACGTCGTTTCAAACTCCTGGTAATCCAATCTTAGTGGGTACTTCTATATTCTTCTACTGACCACAGACTCAGAGACAGGGAGCACGAACACGAGTTAGTATAAACTGAGAAACACTGGGGTACCAGATGTCGGGTGGTCCGAGGAGACAGGTACCCTAAGAGGTCCTTTCTTATAACCTTTTATGACCCAATGGTACGGGAAGAAGGTCCTTAGGAGGGCTGGGTCCCTAACTTGAGCGTAGAGGAGGTAACTGTCCGTCAAAGAAATGGTGAGTGGACCCTTCGAGGAGAGAAGGATCTCTACCACTATATTGACCAAACTCTACCCAAGAACCGAAACCATAAAAAGTGTGGAGGGACGTCCTAATAGAAGGTACCGGAACCAACTCTTCGTCACGAGATCTGGGTTGAAGTCCACGGGGTCTCGGAATTCTTTCTGTACTGCCAAACCGAGAGTACACAGGTACGAAGGAGAAGATACGTAATTCGACAACCGGTCTCAATGACAATAGTAGAGTCGACCGACTAAAACTCGTTTGGATATCGGTCCACCCCTACCTGGGCACCGAAACCCGAGTAATTGCGGCACGAGACTGGTCGACTTGAGTAGTTGCTGTCTACGAAGGAACCGACGGGTAGTTGACCTTCTGAAGACGGTTTCAGGTCGAGTTAATTTATTTTTTATTACTATTACTACTGTGTTTGACCACTATTACACCACTAAGGTCGTTTACTCCATTGGCACGGAATTCAAGAACGAGACTTAACCTACTTCAGACCAGCGAAATTTACACACTAAGTAAAAAGTGAAACTCCACATACCTACACTGTTCTAAAGGGTTGAGGTCGGTCCTTTACACCTCTCGATCTCTACAAAGATGTTCCCAGGTGATTCCTACATAAATGGAAAGTGACACCTTGTTTTATAGGTTCTCTTAGACCGACCTGAAGGGACCACCAGGTCACCATTTTAGAGGGACGGTTACGTCCCCTGTACGTAAACTAGGGACCAGGGCCTTCTAAGGTATACAGTATCTCGTTGATTCGGACACGTGGTATGGCACGTGTGGGATCTCAGGTACACGGTGTTGACGACTTCGGACACATAGGAGTCGGACACGAGGTGTTGTTCTCTTCGGTGACGTTCCTGTTCAGGTACGTGGTGTTGAACTTTTTCGACCGTACGTCGGTACTACTAGGTTCCGTCGGTTTTTATTTATTCATTTATTTAAAATTTTATGGGTAGTAAATTTTTTGTTTTCTCTCCCCCTCGTCTTTTGGACTAACATTATGTCTCATAGACGACTTCTACCTAACTCCGTTCCTGAAGTCTACGACTGAGGTCCGTATGACTACTCAGGACGCAATTCGTCCACTGTGAAGCTTCAAACTGTACACTCAGGGTAAACGGAGGACCCCAGTCGAGACCTAACGCACACCTCAGTGTGTTTTCGGAACGGGAAGACCTCGAAAATACGACTAGACCAGTTTGTCCGTTATTTAAGTATCCCCTTTTTTATTAAAGACTCTCCCCGTTTATGACAGCATTTACCTCACTTTACTTGTTCTACTCACCAAAGTTTCTGAAAGAGTATTGGAACCTAAGTGTAGTACCACGAATTAAATTCAACTACCATCACCTCCACCTTCCTTCACCGACCCGACTGTCTTACACAACCCTGTCACGAGTGTCCTGGAGTACCTAACTACTCCATACCCTTACTCGATTTCTTTCACTTCCTACTGAGGACTCCAAAGACCGACCTCGTGGGTGCACGGGTCACCGTGTCAAACGACAATTCTTATGACTTTCTCCTCGTCCAAACTCCCTCCGATAGTGCTCAAGATAGAACCTGGGTCTACAATCCTCTTTGTGGTTGGTTTTGACGGATGGGATCGGTCCATGGTATCATTGGTAAACGTACTCAATAGAATGTTGTCCTCCAGGACCATTCTTTACGTCTCGATTTTTAATTATGGTTGGTTCTCTTAAGTCCTTTATAATTTTCTTCTTTCCTCTACGGTCAAGTTACAGGATGATTGGAGGGTCTTAGGAGGACCGACTCGCTACGTGCACGGTCGTCCTTCCTGGGACTCAGTCTCACTAACCGGTCTCTTTTGGGTCTTTGATTGGCTTAATGGTATTTTGGACTCTGACACTCGGTACACCGTCTCGTCAGGAGGACCCAAGGGAAGGGAGGACAAGAGACAGACCCGATGGGAAGGGTTACTTCAGAGAACGAAACAGTCGTGCATACAGAGGAGTCTGTTAAGTAAAGGTTCACAATCTGTTGTCGAGTGAGAACCCGAGTCCTTCCCTAGACAGAAGATGTTGTGTCTCTCAAACTCTGTGGGACCCTCTCTCCAGTTTATCGGTCCCTTGTTGACTCAGATCTCGAGTACCCTCTCCAGTCTCGTCCTCTGTATTAGACCTTTACTTGTCTTACACTTATAACATCGGTTTTTAAGTCGGAAACATGTGATCATGGTTCGACTTAGAGTCTCTATCTCAAAGTCACTTTATGTTTTCTTATCGAAATAACGAAACGGTTTGTTTCTGTCAGTGTCACCCAATTACGGGAGTTTTGACACAAACGTGGACCCCATCTCTCCACCAACAGTCCTCAAAATATCAGGTCCCCGTTCTAACGACTAGTCAGATCTCTAGTAACCCATAGTCCACCACTACAAGTTTGACACTGGAAAAGACCGAACTTCTTACGAAGTAGTTCTTTAATTGTAGAATTGGGGTGAACCCCTTCCAAAATAAAGACGTCTTCTCGAGTTACTATAGCAAGACACATAGGAGATTCCACATTGGTCCTGGGACGGTGTTCCGACGTGACGACAAAGAACTGACGAGAAGGGCATAGAAATATACGGGAAGGAAAGGACCAACCGTTGACAAACTTGGACGGGAAACCTTGAGTTCCTACCCTTGTCTCTTCCCGAAAACGCTAGTCCTCTGGGTGTTCCAAGACAAACCAAAGTTATAGGACCCTGATCTACTAAGTGGAAGGTACGACAGAAGGTACCGTTACACCGGGTGTTTTCTAGTGTGTAAAGAGACGTAAAAGTCTGTCTGACTCCCATTCTAGTCACAGGTACTCGAACTAGTATCTCGAAGGAAAACTTTATCCCAGACATTCGTAGAAATAAGCGTAGATCGAGGACACTAGGAGTAGACAGAAAGACTAGACTCCTGTCGGTGTGGGTCCTTAGTATCTTAGGCTCCGAATGTATGACTTTTTTCTGACTTTCTATGTTTCTGCTTTACTCTTTTATGACTAAAACAAGGAGAGTTTCCATCATGGCTGGTGGCGGTGGTTACGGACTTTTCGTACAAGTACCGGTTCTGTAATACCCTGACTTCAGTTACGTACCCACTGACATCGGTTAAATTTTAGGGTTTACCTCACAGGGGACGGAGGGTTTTATTACAATTAACGTAGGGGAGAGAAGGATTAATCAAACCCGAGTTCTGTACGTTTAAGTAAAAATATAATCGGGTTCTTTTTGTATTAATTCTTCAACAGACGACCTTTTTTTTTTCTTTCTTTCTTTTTCTTTTTCGTGTATTACATAAGACCCCGGTTTGACGTTTACTGAAAACCTGAAATGTGGTAGAGTTTAATCCGCATGACGTCTTAGGAGTAATCGTATCTAGTAGTTCCGACCCGAGGTTCGGGGTGGTTATTCAGAACAACTCTAGGGACATCGAACGTCCAGTCTTTACGTGAGTCTTGGTGAATGTCAGGGAGACCTCCCAACTCTAAGATCTGGGTGAAAATCCATGTGGGTGAGTCACTTTAATTTAGGAAAGTACAAAGAATTAAAACATACAGGTAAGGCGTGATTGACTTAATTAAGGAATCAAAGTCTTTTGGTCATCCGAAGAAGGTCGGATGTCTTTTAAGACAACGGAAACTGTTAAACTGTACGTAAAAAGATATCGCTATCCCTTTTACCAGGTTTTCGACCAAAGTAAACCCCGATGTCCGTTTTGAGGGGATCAAAGTTTTTCGTTTATGAAATACTATAGTTCTCCTAAGATAGTTGTCTGTATTTAATTTATAAGTACGGTTCAAAGTACCTTAACGACAAACCTCCGATATTTACTTCATTTACTTCAAATTCAAAGAATCTTCTTGGGAGTGATTGTAGGTCTCAACAGTTAGAAACTATTCACAACTCACATGAGTCATCATAAAAACAGTATACAGTCTGGAAAGAATGGTCTCTCCCGTTACTTAGTGACCTAAATATTAAACAAAACGTTTTTTTCACAATATTTCCTTCAACTCACGAATTGAGAACACGGAAAGTATGAAAGGATATGTAAAATCGAAATCAACAACCCGAACCCGTTATAAACATAGGACCGTAACGACTTAATATGTGCAACGGTCAGAGGTCTGTAGATTTGTTCACTGGGGTCGAAGTTTCGGAGGTTTTTCGGTCGATACAACATGTTTCCTCTTCACCTGGAACCACTTTACCTCTCAACGATGAAGTACGGGTGACTTTCTACAGGGTCTTAACGGACGTGAAGAGTAAAAAGTTCTGTTTAGTCTTTAGGTCTAAAAACGTATAGAGGGTTAAAAATCTACAACACTAGATAATTTTTCTTAATTTAGACATGTTAGGTTCGTTTCATATAGACACCCGACCTTAGTCAGGTGTCTCGGGTTTAAATGTTTGAGATTAAACTTGTCGTAATCTTAACTGGAAATGTTTTACCTTCTCTCATTTTGAGGTACGGAACTCCTTATAATAAGTCGGTACTTTCCTTATTTAACGCCTATGTGGGACGTGGTGTCTACTTTAAACTACCGTAATACGAACCATTTTCTTCGGTCAGTTTTCCTGACAGTAGTTTTCCTTGTGTTTATTGTTTACAACCGTCTTACACCTCTTTTCCCTTGGGAGTATGTAACAGTCACTTCAGAGAGTCATCCCAGGCTGAGAAACGTTGGGGTACCTGACATCGGATGGTCCGAGGAGGGAGGTACCCTAAGAGGTCAGTTCTCATGACCTCACCCAACGGTAACGGAAGAGGTCCCCTAGAAGGGCTGGGTCCCTAGCTTGGGACCAGAGGTCGTAAGGTCCGTCTGTGAAATTGGAGACTCGGTGGTCCCTACATTTTACCACGTTGGTGGCACTCTTTCTTATACTTCCCAGGAGTCTTTTGATTTTTATCAAAGACATACTAAGTCGTTGAGGTGAGTGAGAATCCATGAATAGGTTTGTTTTCGTCTTTCTTTTCGTGATTAAGTTTTTCTATACACGTGGGATTACAGGTATCGGGGTAATAAGTGTTATCGGTTCTATACCTTCGTTGGAATCACAGGTGACTGTTTACTTATCTTTTTCTTCTACACTATGTATATGTGTTACTTTATGACGAGTCGGTAATTTTTTTGTTACTTTAAGATGGTAAACGTCGTTACCCCTACCTAGATCCCTTATAATACGAATTACTTTATTCAGTCCGTCTATTTCTGTTTATGGTATACCACAGTGAATATATATTTTAGACTTTTTATGTAGTTCGATCACTTACATTGTTTTTTCTTCGTCCAAGTGTCTATATTTGTTGTTTGATCACCAATGGTCACCCCACTCCCTTCCTCCTTCCCCATCCTGTCCCCACCCCCTAATTCTTTATTTTTGATGATCCATATTTTATTCGATAGTCCTATATAACATATGATGCTCCTTATAAGTCAAGTCGAGTCAGCGACTCAGTACAGACTAAGAAACGCTGGGGTACCTGACGTCATGTGGTCCGAAGGGACAGGTAGGGGTTGAGGACTTCGGACGAGTTTGAATACAGGTAGTTCAGTCACTACGGTAGGTTGGTAGAGTAAGAGACAGCAGGGGAAGAGGAGGACGGAAGTCAGAAAGGGTCGTAGTCCTAGAAAAGGTTACTCAGTCAAGAAGTCACTCAGTCATGTTCCTTATATCGGTTATAAAATATTATTGATTTTACTTCATATTGGAAATTTTTAATACTTAATGGTATAACATGTGGACATTGAATACATTATAACATGTAGTTAAGAATTTTTAATTTCTCCTATTTTCAGTTCATTTTTTTCGTCTTTGTTTTCTAGTGTGTAACGTATTAAGTTAAGGATACTTTATAAGTCTTGTCCTTTTAGGTATCCCTGTCCTCCGTCCAATCATTAACGAATTCCAGTCTCATTCCCATCACTAACCTCCTCCACCCCCCTTTTCGATGTCCTATGTCCCAAAGAAAAACTCCACTGTCTTTACAAGACTTTAACTGACTTTACCATTACCAACGTGTACGGACACTTATATAATTTTTGATTTCTTATCATGCGAAATTTACCCACTTGACATATTACACACTTAATGTAGAGGTACTTCGACAGACTTTTTCATGACAAGAAATCAGCGATCAGGACAGACTGAGAAACGTTGGGACACCTGACATCGAGCGGTCCGACGAGACAGGTACCCTAACGGGTCCGTTCTTATGACCTCACGTAACGGTACGGAAGGAGGTCCCCTAGAAGGGCTGGGTCCCTAGTTTAGGTGTAGAGGACGCAACCGTCTACCTAAGAAATGGTGACTCGGTGGTCCCTTCGGGTAAATCTTTTATTTATTGTTGTGTCTGGAGAAACGGAACTCGTTCCTTGACTTTAGAAGTCGTATGTTTTGGTCGGGTGGTATAGGTGTAGTATGGTGCACAGGAGTTGGAGCATCTTTGTAGGAAGATTTCGAGCTAAGTTTGGGGTTACAAGTAGCGTCGTGACAAATATTATCGGTCCTGTACCTTCGGTGGATCTACAGGTAGTCGTCTACTTGCCTATTCTTTCGACACTATGTATATGTGTTACCTCATAATGAGTCGGTAATTTTTCTTATGTAAACTTAGTCAAGATTACTCCACCTACTTTGACCTCGGCTAATATGTCTCACTTCATTCGGTCTTTCTTTTTGTGGTTATGTCATATGATTGCGGATATTTACCTTAAATCTTTCTACCATTACTATTGGGTTGGGTATACGTTCACTTGTTTTCTCTGTATCTACAAATATTGTCACAAAACCTGAGACACCCTCTCCCTCTCCCACCCTACTAAACTCTCTTACCGTGACTTTGTACATATTATAGTATATTCTTTACTTAGTGGTCAGGTCCAAACTCCGTCCTATGTCCTACGAACCCCGACCACGTGATCCTACTGGATCTCCCTACCATATCCCTCCCTCTCCCTTCCCCCCAAGTCCTACCCCTTGTACACATGTGGGCACCTCCTAAGTACAACTACATACCGTTTTGGTTATATTATAACATTTCATTAATCGGAGGTTAATTTTATTTATTTAAATTTAATTTTTTTATTTAATTATTTAAATTTAATTTTTTTTTTCAATTTGAATGTTGTCTATTTTCGGTAATATATACCTTACCTATTTGTTCTGTTGTTCCAGGATAACATCTCGTGTACCTTCATATATGTTATAGGACACTATTTGGTATTACCTTTTCTTAAAAATTTTCTTTTGTACATCTTTCGAAGGGACCACCGAGTCGCCATTTTGTACACGGACGTTACATCCTCGGTGTCCCCTACACCCAAGTTAGGGACCCAGCCCTTCTAGGGGACCTCCTCCCGTACCGTTGGGTACAGTCATAAGAACGGACCTCTTAGGGTACCTGTCTCCTCGGACCACCCGAAGTCAGGTCTCCTAGTGTTTCTCAGTCACTTCGCTGACTCAGACGTACATATGTACATACTGACTTAGCGACATGTCGTCTTTGACTGTGTTGCAACAGTTAGTTGATATGAAGTTAAAATTTTTTTAAATTTTTAACTTCAATTTGAATAGAAGATAAAGACTTTTCAAATCCGTTAACTCTTAAATGAGACGATCGGAGAGACAGACGTTCTAGAAACTGTAAGAGAAGTGAGGTACGAAATAACAGTAGACGAGTTACAAGGGGTTTATCCCTAATCTTTTACCCTCCCCCCACTTAGGTAGCAAAACATGGGAAAGAGGTTCCGATCCTACAGGTTGGTTGGAGTCTGAGTGTACATTTTAGTCCACTTTTACTGCTAAAGAAGAGAAGGAATCTTTAAAGTGAAATCTTTGTCTTTAGAACTCCTGTTTTAACCGAATTTCAGAATTTCAAAAATTATACGAAAATTTAAAAAATTATACGAATATTTAGTCCTCCTCCTATATGTTGGGTAATACACTCCTTGTTCCCAATTAGGTTTAGGAAGATTTGTTGTGTTGATTTGTGAACCCTAAAGACACGCAGAATTTCACGAAAAACTTTTGGGGGTTAAGTAAGGAAAAACAAAAGAAAAAGTGTACGTCCTTTGCAAACGAATTGTCTATATTTATTCAAGTACAATAAAAATAGTAAACGTCACAAGACATCGTGAATTACATTATTTATTTTTAGAGACAAACTGGTGTAGGAACCCCTACAGTCCTTGAGAACCGGTTAAAATCGTATAAAGTGTTAAATTTGTCGCCGCCGTCGTACCAGGACCCAAGAGGTATGTCAATACGTAAGGAGGAACTCCCCTAAAGTCATTACGACAGATTAGTCGAATTCCTCAATTAATTTGTCGACAGTGAATCAAAGAATTAAGACTTTGAACTACGATTTACTCTAAACTTTCATCACTACGTTTTTATTCGCCACGAAAACACTATGGTCCCCTAAAGAAGAGTATCGGGTCTTATTTCCCCTGGAATAAGGGTCGGTCATCCCCAGTACCCCACTAGGTCTCTCTACTTAACCCCAGGACCCTTTTACGAATGGGGCGACCCCTCATACCTGTTCAGTTCAAAGTTGAAAGGGGAAAAATAGGGTTTCCCTGAAGAGACAATCCCTACTAATAATAGATGATCCTGTCTTCAGTGTTTAACCTCGGGTATCCAGTTGTATTGACCATTTACACAAAACAAACCCGAAGGGCCACCAAAAGTGGTTTCCATTTTTTTAGTCTAGAGTGTATTTTTGGTCAGTCAGGATTTCCTTGAGTTGGGACTTATAAGTGACCTTCTTGACTTCGACTTCGAGGTCATGAAACCGGTGGACTATACTTCACGGTTGTGTGACCCATTCTGGGACTACGACGTTTTCTACCTTCCGTTTTCCTCTTCCCCCACCGTCTCTTATTTTACCAATCTATCGTAGTGGCTGAGTTACCTGTACTTAAATTCGTTTGAGGTCCTCTACCACCTTCTGTTCCCTCGGACCGTACGACGTCAGATACCGTAACGTTTCTATGCCTGTATTGAATCTCGAACTTGTTGTTGTGTATTTTCATAACTAAGAACCACAGAGAACCTTTTAGTCTTTTGTACGTTTGGGGTCCAGATGTCAAAATGTACCATCGGGAATCGACCTCGATTTTGACGGTGGAAACTAGTCTAAACTTTTGGTCCCAGGAGTACAATGGTAGTAGTGGAGGGTCCGACCAACTTTGGTCTCGAAACTATGGTACAGGGCTCTGTGGTCCCGAAGGGTCCATCACGTCACCATTTCTTGGGTGGACGGTTGAGTCCTCTACGGTCTCTGTGTCCAAACTAGGAACCCAGCTCTTCTAGGAGACCTCAACCTTTACCGTTGGGTGAAATCATAAGAACGACCATTTTAGAGTACCTGTCTCCTCGGACCTCCCGATGTCAGGCACCCCAGTTCTCCTCAACCTGTAATGATTCACGTGTGTGTGTGTGTGTGTGTGTGTGTGTGTGTGTGGACTCAATGGTTCAGGCCCCTGTCAACAGACCTAGTTCTCTGTTACGGTGAGTTCCATTCTCGTTTGACATACTCTTAAAGGGACAGGGAACTCTATACACTCGAGAGTGAACCTCCGAGACTTTTAGAGTTATCCTTTTTACCTTTACTCATTTTTACGAGGTCCAGACTCGTGTGCCAGGACGTCAGGACGGCTCTACAAAAGAGGTCTCTATTTGGACTACACCTAAACGTTCTTCTTATTTGTACCGGTATTTAAGTATTAAAACAAAATAAAAAATTTAACATAACTTCACATCAACTAAATGTCACAACACAACTGAAGACGACATGTCGTCTCGTTAAGTCTATCTCTATCTGTCTGTCTGTATCCGAAGGGTCCACAGTGTTACCATTTCTTGGGTGGACGGTTACGTCCTCTACGGTCTCTACGTCCAAGTCAGGGACCCAGTCCTTCTAGGGGACCTCGACCTTTACCGTGCGGTGAGGTTATAAGAACGGACCTTTTAAGGTACCAGACTCCTCGGACCACCCAATGTCAGGGACCCCAACGTGTCTCAACCTGTGTTTACTCGTTGATTCGTGTGTGTATAAGAAAAAGTATAAGAAAAGGTAATACAAAATAATGTATTATAACTGATAGCAAGGGACACGATATGTTATTCTGGAATAACAAATAGGTAAGAGGTATATTATCAAACATAGGTGATTAGGGTTCAAAGGTTAGGTAGGAAGGGGGTGGTGAAGGTGTGCTCGTTGGTTTTCAGACAAGAAATACAGACACTCAGATAAAGACAGAACATTTAATCAAGGAAATACAGTATAGAATCTAAGGTGTACTATAGTATACTATAAACAGAAAGAGACTGACTGACTAAAATTAATTATACTAATGGAGAGACGGGTGTAACGACGTCTACCGTAACAAAACAAGAAAAAGTACCGACTCATTATAAGGTAATCCGTGGTACAGAGGAAATAGGTAAGTAGAGAGTTACTTATAAATCCAACGAAAGTACAGAACCGATAAAATTCATCACGACGAATACTTATATCTCCCCGTACATAGAAAAACTTAATCTCAACACAAATTTGTATCGATCGTACGTAAAAACGACCGGTGTTCGGTCAGTGTCTAGATTCATGAAAAGTACGTATGTCCGGAGTGTCGTTGAGTTATTATACCTTTATAAACGGTGAGGGTAACATGTCTACTCTTTGACTCCGTGTCACGTCCGTGACCAAACAGATCTCGGTGTCTCGATCATCCCTGTCGTTCACCTCAAGTCTCATCGGACAGACCGAAGTCTCGACCATAAGAAATGAAAAACTAAATGACAGAGGTATATATTAAATAAAAGATATAGACATTATTTGAAATGTGTTATCGTGTGACTAACAAAGATGGGTCTCTCTAATTCTTTCTACAGGGTAAACTCGACCTGGAACTAGAATCGTAAAATCCCAGTAAGAATTGTCACTCGAGGTGACCGTGTTTTTCATACTAAAAAGTTGAAACAAATATAAGTCAAAAGTTTCCGTGTAGAGGATGTCTATTGGTCACGATAACATTACCAACGACTGTACTTTTTTTAGTTCCTAAACGGAGGGAGGACGAGATTGTTATTTGAAAAAAGATAGGAAACCACGTTCATAAATAATTTCGGACTTAGATCCTTTCCTTTCAGGGGTTTAATTTAGATACGTCATCCGAACCTCCTACAAAATCGTCCTTGTCTTTCAAGACGACCCTTGTGAGGGTCCTCTTACCTCTTCAGTCACTTCTCGAACTGTTGTTAATTCCGATACTATTTCTCTTAACACTTTCCGTTCTCTTCTTTATCCGCGAGTCTCTGTGGGCGTAGACACTTATGACCGAACCGGGTTTTCAAGTAAACTCAAAAGGTAGGGTAGAATACATTTTGGGTTTGATTGAAAAACCGGTTGAGTCATAATAGTTATCGTACCTTTCGTTACTTTGCATCACGTCATAAAACGGTATGGTACCAAGAGTTGACTGCACTGTAGTCTTCAGACCTCTGTAAAAACCAACAGTGCTGTCCTCTTACTGTGAGACACGACTCGGGTCCCTACACCGATTTATATATTTCACGTGTCTTATCGGACTCGTGTCTGAAAAGATCGGGGTTTGTAGTTGTCAGATCTACCTCTTAAAGACGAAGGGTTACTTGTTATAAACATACTCACATTATCTAGGTAATGGTCAAAAGTTGAACATCTAAATTGGAAACACGGTTCGTTTCCTCCGAGATAATATAAAGTCCTTTGTTGTTTCTATAATAGTTGGACTTCTCCTATTTTCCTTGTCAATCTTTACTCTTTTGAACTCTCCAGTTACACCATAATGCTCGACTTCCCCGAAATTCGGCACGTTATAAAAGTAGAATATTTCACGCACCCCAGAGTCAATGGAGAGAGACGTAATCTTTCTTGTCGTAATACCACACCGTATTGTACCACTAACAGTAAGTATAACAAAGACAGGACCAAGACCCTCAACCGTCCAGAGTGATGGACCGAGGATGAGTCGAACCCCTCACGGGAGCTTCCGAAGGAGTGACTACATCGACCACCCAGTGACGACCTAAAAACGACGACTGAGTCGGCGAAGGTACGGTCACCGGAGAGGTACACCGGACCCGAGAACGTGTCGTACCGCCAACTCAAGGTTCTTGTTCCTAGGGGTCCCTCTTTTGATCTTCAATATAACGAGATCTACTGACTGAGATTCTTTTTTTGTATAGTGAAGGAATCGTAAGAATTGAAGTCTTGCACTCAGTGATTCAGATCCGACATGAAGTCCCCTTCGAGGGATCTGAGGTGAAGACGTATCCGTCTCAGTTTTGGACTTGTCCGTCTGAAAATTTGGTGAACCCTTAGTTGCGAAACAGAGAACTACTCTCCATACAAAGCGAATTTTATTTTTATTTTTATTTATTTTTATTTATGAATAGCTCCCTGAAGGGACCACCAGGTTACCGATTCTGAAACGTAAGAGTTACGGTCTCCGGACTCAAGTTAGGGACCAGTCCCTCAATCTAGGGTGAACGGTTTAGTTTCTGGGGTGTACGACGTCGATTCCGGACCGTATCAGTTTATTTATTTATAAAAAAATTTTTCTTCAATTACAACGGTATGTCGTTCCAAGACAAAAATTTTTCCTTTTTCTGTCCATTATCTTCTTAGTTTGGTCCTTGAATTGACACACCTGACCCTGTCCTCTTTAACTCTCCCTTTCTCTCAAGTAGGTACAGTAGGGTCTTTTAGTCACCTATTATAAACTCGTATGATACAGTTCTTTAACGTTATCTCGCACAATAAATCTATATGTCCCCTTTTCGGAAGGATTGTATCACCTTCTCAACTTTCACCCTGCCTACTCTACTGAAAAATACCATAAAATACTATTTGGAAAAGTGTTTACGTTTTACAATTGTTACTCCAATACATTGGAACTATTCTAAAAAATTAAGTGTATTTTTTCATTTGTGTGGTACGTGACCCAAACGTAGAATTACAGTAGGCTTTCTGTCGGATTGCTTGTTCTGGCGGTCAGAGGACACCCGAGACACCATACTGTAAAGAGACGAAGGGGTACCCTCCCTCTTTTAAAAATAAAAGAATCGTCGGACATACCGACGATTTTATTAAGAGGTAGGTGCGATATGGTAATTCGGACTCCCGACTACATGGAAGTTTTTGTCTCACCAAATATTTAAACGAACGTTTCGTCCACGGTTTAACTGACTACGAGGGTGAACAATTTTCTTCGTGTCTCCAATAAATAGTACTACGTCGTAATAGTGATTACTCTATCTCATAAAGGTACCAGTAGATTACCGAGAAGACAAATTACACTATACTTAACCGGACAAACCATAAGTAATTCCCACGTCCACCCCCTCGACCTTATTGTCTGGAACAGGTTTGTTCGTTCTCTAGTTGTTCTACTACTCAGTGATAAGATAAATAATCCAACAACTAGAAACAACCCTTCACTTAACTTTTCTAAATTCTTTAATTGATGTCACTTTCTTAGTGTAACTCCTCTTCGTACCGTAGCCACTACAATCAAAGGACAAAACACAGACGGGGTCGAGTAAAGTTGTTTTTAGTCCTGTCAGTCGGTCCTCTACTTCTCGGTCGGGGGGTCGTCACAACTGAAAAGT
Source organism: Capra ibex (assembly GCA_006410555.1). NCBI lineage: Eukaryota > Metazoa > Chordata > Mammalia > Artiodactyla > Bovidae > Capra > Capra ibex. The sequence continues at coordinate 20,291,942 of SJYO01018169.1, read as the reverse complement.
ATGGACTCGACAGATAATTTTGTGAAGCCGGACCCCGTGTCAGGTCTTGAGTTACTTATATATAAAAAACTTTACTTCAACTCTTCACAACACATAATCAGTCTCACCTAACACAATATAACGTCATTGCTCAACGAGGTGGTAGAACAACGGAATTCTGTTCCTGACGTAAAAATAATGAGGACGAAGCACAGAATGTGCCCCGTGATCCTTCGAGAAGCGGTATACGACTGAATCTAAATTGTACGAGACGGTAGAACCTCGACTTGGTTGACCCTTCACATCGGAAAAGTCAGTAGTCCCGTCCACTACTCTTTCCTGTCTATTAGCAAATACTTCCGAAATCACGGAGTTGGGTCTTCATCGTTTATTGTAACTGAGAGCGTAAAATCACCGACATTCACAAGCGCACCGAGATAGACGTTCCCATCTTTTATGCCTTTTATCTTTTCTCGTCTACTGCATAACCGACTCGGAACAAAAAGACCGTATTTGACCTTAAGTGAACGCACCGTACGAATGGTTGTAGGTCAGATTGACCGGTCCGTAGGGAAGACTAGTCAACCATGGGTACGGTATGGTCACAAAATCCCAGGGAGGTGGGTCACTGAGGGTTAGACAAACCGTGGTCCCTGACCAAAGTACCTTCTGTTTAAAAGGTACCTGACCCCAACCTCCCCCACCAAAGTCCTACTAGGTTCAAGTAATGTAAATGACACGTGAAGTAAAGATAATAATAAGGTAGTCCAAGTGGAGTCTAGTAGTCCGCAATCTAGGGTCTGCAACCCTTGGGGACGGGGTCCGGTTTAAAATTAACAGTGAAAACTTATACCATACAAAACCGTCTTCCCCTTTTAGTAAAGCTATGGACTAAACCTGTAGGTAGAAATTGAGTTGTCACACGAATAAAATCACACATTGGATTTAGGAGTGAGGAATATAGGGAAACTGTAACTTCGAGGATCTTAAGTCAGACGAGACCTGTTTCTTAGTATTTTGTGACAAACAAACACAGCAAGTTCCACAGTGGTTCTCGTCTCCCACTTAGTACGGAAATATCTTATAAGTAAATTCTCACAATTGTCTGAATTATCTTATGAGAAACATAAAATTGTAGTCCTTTTATGGTCACGTACATCACACCTTTTGATAGTAAACATCAACGGGGTTTCCATGGAAGAAACATGGGGTGTCACATTTAGAGTAGAAGACATCCATTTAAGGATTTTGGACGAAGTACGTCGGAGGGAACTTTCTACCTCTCTCTCTCGCGCACACGAGTTTCACAGGTACCCCTAAATCCTAGTACTAAATCAGAGACGGTCAACCTACATGTCCCTTCCACTACCGTCGGGTGAGGTCATGAGAACGGACCTTTTAGGGTACCTGCCTCCTCGGACCATCCGACATCAGGTACCCTAGCGCTTCTCAACCTGACTCGCTGAAGCGAAAGTGAAAAGTGAAAGTACGTAACCTCTTCCTTTATCGTTGAGTGAGGTCACAGGAACGGACCTCTTAGGGTCCCTGCCCCCTCGGACCACCCGACGGCAGACACCCCAGTGTGTCTCAGCCTGTGCTGATTTCACTGAATCGTCGTCGTCGTCGTCGTCGTCAACCTACATGGACACTACGAAACAAAGGTTACGACACTACTCTTTCGTACACACGGACTCTAAAACCTTCTCCGTCACTCTAAGATCTTGTTAGAAGGACTAAACAGTCGAAGGATTAGTTCCGTCTTCGTCGTTCACCCGGTTGAGACACAAAGGTCTGCAACTCGAAGCGTCCACCCCGACCGCGGACAAGGAAGTTAGGACAGTTGTCACGTCCCGAGACAGGTGTGAGTTGTTTGGGGAAAGTCGACTTAACTCGATATAGCCTAAGACAACACACGTTGATTCTAGGGACTGAGTGTATCACAAAGAGTTTTGACTTGTAGTAAAGGTTCTATGAAACTCCTTGCCCATTTATAACATTCTGTAGTTCATTGACAAAATTTTTAGATAATCGTTATATCCTTCAACGTCTTCATAGTCCTCCTCTCATTCTTCCACCGTTTAACATCCATCTAGATTTGACACGAGGTTTTCCTCGGTACAGTTGAGGAGTCTACCCCGGTTCCGAAGGTTACACCTAGGAATTAAGTCCGACACACTTAAGAAGTAGAGGACTACTGGGTATTCCTGCGGTAAAACAAACACAGAAACGAAGTCACCTCATAAACTATGTCAGAAAGACTCATAAAATCAGAGAGGTTCCCACTATTTGTCTGTTCACTTCTTCAAAATGAAGACTTTGGACGACAAAGTCAAGTCATGTCAAGTCAGTGAGTCAGCACAGGCTGAGAAACACTGGGGTACCTGATGTCGTGTGGTCCGGAGGGACAGGTAGTGATTGAGGGTCTCAAGTGAGTTTGAGTACAGGTACCTCGACCACTACGGTAGGTCGGTAGAGTAGGAGACAGCAGGGGAAGAGGAAGACGGGGGTTAGGGAGGGTCGTAGTTTCAGAAAAGGTTACTCAGTCAAGAAGTGTAGTCCATCGGTTTCATAACCTCAAAGTCGAAGTTATAGTCAGGTAGGTTACTTCTGGGTCCTGACTAGAGGAAGTCTTACCTGACCAACCTAGAGGAACGTCAGGTTCCCCGAGGATTCTCAGAAGAGATTGTGGTGTCAAGTTTTCGTAATTAAGAAACCACGAGTCGAAATAATCACATTAAAGACCTGTGTATAGAGATACGTTTGCTCTTACAGGTCCACACAAAGAAAAAATTTTATAATTCACTTTACGAACGGGGTCTCAACTAGGACCCTTTAAAGAGTGGGTTGGACCCTCATTGAAAGATTGTCGACCCAGGTAAAACTTAGACGACGGAGACGACCGGACCGTGTACGGGAGTCGGGACGAGACCCGTGAAGGGACTGACCAGGGTGGAACTCAGCAAGTCTGTTGAAGGGTGTCCAACCAGGTCCCGTAAAGAATGTAGGGTCCTCGGAGACGGGTCCACACGTCAAATATCGGGACCCACTACACTCGCAGATAAGGTCATCGGTTAATACCCTCCGGTCCGGAGACGTCTTAGAACGAGGGGGGTGGGTGTCGACGTCCGACGGGGTGTGTGGGATGTCAGTCGAAAGGGAAGAAAGGATGGAGGGTACGGAGCGGGGAGTGAGGACGGGGGACGGTTATTTAGTTGAAGTAGGTCTCGGAACCGAGTCCGAGACGAAACCCCTTTTGAGTCTGATTACGTTATAGGTTAAACGTGTAACCGTTTTACTCGAACTATTACCAATTTCTTTGTGGTTCAGACGTAGAGTTACTCTTCATCTTCCTTTGAAACATTTGGTTCCACGAAAGTAGATTGATGGACGGACCAGTTGAAATAACTAATCCTAAGAAACATTGGTTTTCTTTTACTACGACCAATTAAAAAGAAAAAATTGGTGTGAACTCCATACTAACTGTACATTTTTCGACATGTATAAATTACTTATATTGAGTTACTCAAACCCCTATTCATATATGGATCTGTCGTACAATTTTCCGTCTCTGTAATTTTTCTTATGTAAACTTAGTCAAGATTACTCCACCTACTTTGACCTCGGCTAATATATCTCACTTCATTCGGTCTTTCTTTTTGTGGTTATGTCATATGATTGTGTATATATACCTTAAATCTTTCTACCATTACTATTGGGACATACGCTCTGTCGTTTTCTCTGTGTCTACATATCTTACCTGAAAATCTAAGACACCCTCTCCCTCTCCCACCGTACTAAACCCTCTTACCGTAACTTTGTACATATGATAGTATATTCTTTGCTTAGCGGTCAGATACAAGCTATGTCCTATGTCCTACGAACCCCGACCACGTACCCCTACTAGGTCTCTCTACTTTACCCCACCCTCCACCCTCCCCCCAAGTCCTAACCCTCGAGTACATGTGGACACCGACTAAGTACAGTTACATACCGTTTTGGTTATGTCATAACATTTCGTTTTATTTCATTTTTATTTTTAAATTTTTGTTTTGTTTGTTGTTTTTGTTTTTTCCGTCTCTGTAATGAAACGGTTGTTTCCAGGCAGATCAGTTCCGATACCAAAAAGGTCATCAGTACATACCTACACTCTCAACCTGATATTTCTTTCGATTCGTGACTTCTTAACTACGAAAACTTAACACCACAACCTCTTCTGAGAACTCTCAGGGAACCTGACGTTTATCTAGGTTAATCAGGTAGGATTTCCTTTAGTCAGTACTTACAAGTAACCTTCCTGACAACAAGTTCGACTTTGAGGTTATGAAACCGGTGGACTGTACTTCTTGACTGAGTGACCTTCTAGGACTACGACCCTTTCTAGCTTCCGTCCTCCTCTTCCCCTACTGTCTCCTACTCTACTAACCTAAGTTGGTAGTGGCTGAGTTATCTGTACTCAAACTCATTTGAGGTCCTCAATCACTGTCTGTCCCTCCAGACCGTACGACGTCAGGTACGCCAGTGTTTCTCAGTCTGTACTGACTCGCTGACTTGACTTGACTTGACTATACGGAAACTACCAGTACGTTACGTCCTCTGGGACCAACCTAAGGACCCGGTCCTTCTATGGGACGTCTTCCATATCCGTAAGATGAGGTCATGAAAACCCAAAGGGACCATCGAGTCAACCATTTCTCAGGTGGACGTTACGTCCTCTGGGGTCAAACTAAGGACCCAGTCCTTCAAGGGGACCTCTTCCCTATCTGATGGGTGGGGTCATAAGAACCAGAAGGGGCCACTGAATCTGTCATTTCTTAGACGGACGTTACACCCTCTGGACCCACACTAGGGACCCTTCTAGGAGACCTCCTCCCGTACCGTTGGGTGAGGTCATAAGAACGGACCTCTTAGGGATTCCTGTCTCCTTGGACCGTCCGATGTCAGGTATCCCAGTGTTTCTCAACCTGTACTGACTCGCTGATTCGTTTCGTGTCGTGTATATGGACACTCCCGAAGGGTCCACCGTGATCACCATTGCTTGGTCGGAAGGTTGTGTCCTCTGTTTTCTCTGCACCCAAGTTAGGGACCTAGTCCTTCTAGGGAACCTCCTCCCACATCGTTGGGTGAGGTCATACGAACGGACCTTTTGAGGTACCTGTCTCCTCGGACCACTTGATGTCAGGTATCCCAACGTTTCCCAGTCTGTCCTGACTTCTTCGAATCTTACGTGTGCATATGGACACTGCGGTAGCTGTGGTGATTCTAGTACCTGTCTCGGCTGTGGAGAGTCACAAAGGAAGGAGGGGGAAATAATAGTAGTAACAGTAATAAAAATGAGTACATACACCACTCCTGTAAATTGTGTACGACATGGGAGACCACCAAGTCTACCATTTCTTAGACGGACGTTACGTTCTCTAAACTAGGGACCCAGTCCTTCTAGGGGATCTTTTCCTGTACCGTTAGGTGAGGTCATAAGAACGGACCTCTTAAGGTACTTGTCTCCTCGGACCACCCGATATATCAGGTACCGCAACGTTTCTTGACCCGTTGATTATGAAAACGAAAGTGAAAGTGATGGGAGACTTTTCCATTAATGGTTACATATGTCCGAGATAACCTCGTACATATTGTGTCAAATCTTCCGTCCTTGGTCCTGAATCACCTTTATGTCTACTGTCCTGTTTACTGTCTGAAAGGGTCCACGGGGGTTACGTTGTTTATCTTAGGTTTGTAAGAACTGAGAACGGAGTCAGAGGAACTTACTTTAAGTTTAGGGTCCCAAACTCTCGAAGAGTCTCGAAGTCTCTAGTGGCCCCCGTCTCCCAATACGACTAAGAGTCAGGATTTTTTTCCCTACCAAAGTCGGTCAGATCGGTAGGGGACCTATAAAGATTTAACTGGGTACAGTACATGGTTAAAGATCATTTATCTTTAAATAAATATAACTATGATATGTAACGACAAGTATTATCTTTAGACAGACATCCGAGAGATCACACAATGTGTCTACATGAACAGTCAGGGATACAGTCACGATTAGGTATCTTACTTCGAGGTCTTATTTAGTACAAGTCCCCAGTCCTACCCCTTGTGCACATATAGACACCGCCATGTACAACTACATACCGTTTCGGTTATGTTATAATATTTAATTGGAGGTTAATTTTATTTATTTAAATATAAAAAAATTTTTTCCTTCCCTAACATAAAGGTTTTCTTTTGACTTCAGGACAATACGTCTTCCTGAACCCCGTCCACTTTTAGTTCCGACAGGTAGGTTCTTTGAGTAATATAAAGAAATTTTTATAATGACGTAACCGATTTTACAAGTAAACCGAAAAAGGTTTTCTACAATGTCTCTTTAGGCTTGCTTAAAAAACAGTTATATTCCTTTAACTATAAAGTGAGTTTGGGGTAAACAACCTCTCGAACGTGCGAGAAGAAGACAGGAGTACTCGGGGGTCTCCTTTACGATAGAAACACGTTTAGATTCATTTTAGTTCGACTCACACGGTCAAGTGAGAATAACGGTGGAGGAGTATTGCGGGTAGAAAGTTTAAAGAGAGACTCAATTTTTCTACACTTTACGGGACGAACCTCCATTCCCCTACCCTAGCACACGTGGGACTAGTCTATTCGGAGACTAAAACATTTACGACTGGGATTCGGTCCGAAGGGTGTAGTGTCGACTCTCGGCCCGAAGACGAACACGAAGTAGGACAAACGAAATATCCTACAAACGGGAGGAGACGGGACGAGGTCACCCCGTGGACTTCGAGACAGATACTACGAAGATAAATCTCTTCTTCCTTACTTGGGTCGATTGTGGTGTAAATAAGATAAGGTTGGAGTAAGTAACTCAAATTGTAAACACCCTAGTGAAGTTTTGGTGTATAATTTTACTAAAGGGTTTCGGTGTCATTACAACTTCAATGGTTTAGTAAAGAAGAGTAATCCTTGTTGTCCGTTAAATTGAATGAAGAAAGTCGGGTTCTGGACACTTTTGACTACTTATCAAGAAGAAAGGTTCCACACAGTCTATTCTGACACTAATAGACTCACTGTCCCTGGGTGTGTGTGTTTCCTACTTTCTCCGTCCTGGAGTCAGAGGAGAGGTCTACACAAGTCTCCTTCGTCAGGTTCAAAGTACGACACTCCGTAGAAGGTAGTCCGACGAAGAGAAACTCTGAGTCGGTACCGTGAGCAAAGAACCCCGACGACATTGTTTCATGGAGGTTGCACCACCGAAGTTTGTTGTCTTTAAATGTACCTTCGTTGGATTTACAGATAGCTGTCTACTTACCTATTTCTACACCATGTATATATGTTACCTGATAATAAGTCGGTATATTTTCCTACTTTAGAACGGTGAACGTCGTTGTCCTCCGTTGATCTCTACTAGTGTGATTCACTTCATTCAGTCTTTCTCTTTCTACTTATAGTATAGTGTATGTACACCTTAGATCTGCTACTGTGTTTACCTTAATAGATACTTTGTCTTTGTCTGAGTGTCTACATTTCTTGTCTGACCACCAACGGTTCCCGTCTCCTTTTTCTTCTTAACTCTCAAAACTTAATCGTCTACGTTTGATGATATATCTCTTACCTATTTGTCGTTCCAGGATGAAATATCGTGTCCCTCGATATAAGTCATAAGACACTATTTGGTAATACCTTTTCCTATACTTTTTCCTACATACATATACACATTAACTTAGTGACACGGTATGTCATCTTTAATTGTGTTACAACATTCAGTTGATATGAAGTTAATTTTTTTTTAATAAGAGAGTGTCAAGTCATTAGGGTTTTAAGTCCACAGTTGTTCCCGGTGTGAGGGAGACTAACAAGAACTTCTCCTGCAAAGGACGAAGGAGGTGAAAAAGTGTAAAATAGGAACTCTTTTAAATCCGTGGTTCTCAATTCAATCAATCTGAAGGGACCGCCAGCTCACCAATTCTGAGACTCGAAGGTTAAACCCTCTACACCCAAACCCCTCGATTCTAGGGTATACGACGGTCGTAGAAACTACGAGGAATCGACCATCGACGTAGGGAGAGCAGAGACTAAAACAGAAGTGTCCTGGTAAGAGGGGCACGGAGAACTGGCACAAAAGAGAAGGATACTCCTGTGACTAACAACCTAATCCCGGGTGAGTTTGGGTTGTACCGGAGTAAAATTCATTAATATAGACGTTTTTGACAGAAAAGTTTATTTTAGTCCAGGACTCCAAGACCCATCTTTCCTTGAGACCCCTTGTGACAAGTGGGGGAGTGTCAGTAGTACGTGGAAACCCATATCAGTCAAGAGATGTATACTTACTGAAGACAAGACTCTCGTGTAACGAGAGTCTCGTGTTTCAGGTTAAACAAGGATTCAGGATGTTTTAGTCGATCCACGGGTTGATTGTCGTAGCCGATATATCATGATATGGTATTACCCAAATATTATGAAAAGTGTGTTTATTATGTAATTTTTATGTGTACGTTTTTTTTGTAAAAATTAGAATATCCTGACCTGGAACTTTTCATGTCATCATATCATGTTGTCGACCGTATCTTCGCGACCGTAGCTCACTTGCCCGTTCTTCTCGATGACCGACCTCCTCCCTCTCTTCCACCCTCTATCGTCTCGACTGCTGACAGTCGTTGTCCTCTACCTCCCGTTTGACGTCAAAATGAGAGTGGACTGTAACTACCTTACGTGCAATCGTAGAAACTTTCAAAGGTTGAACTTGAAGAATCCGTGACCCGTTAAGAATTGGGTGACTTTGGGTCCAGTTTTCGTTCTCCACCCGTGACAATAGGAGTAAAATATCAACTCTTTTAAATCCGTGGTTCTCAATTCAATCAATCTGAAGGGACCGCCAGGTAACCAATTCTGACAATCGAAGGTTAAATCCTCCACACCCAAGTCCCTTGATTCTAGGGTATACGACACTTCGTATCGGTTTTACAATTTTTTTTTTTTTTTTTTTTCTTTTCTTTCTTTCTTTCTTTTTTATCGTATGAATTATTCTCTAAAAATTTTTTTCAATACATCCAACGGACTCCAGTGGGTCACCCAACACAGTTTTTACTCTAAACTTGGGACACCAGGATGTTCTCTGAGGGACGAGAATTGGAAACATGATGTGACTTGGTACACCCAGAATTGTCGTTCGAGGTGGAAACCCCCACGTTCTCTGTCGGGGTTGACACGTACCACCCGACCTTCTTTTCCTTTTACGTTTTGTTTGGAAGTCTTAGACGAAAAAATTTTGTCTGAAGGGACCGTTGAAGTGGGTCTCTGACGGTAAATATAGAATACCTGGTTTTGGTATAGTGTCTAATTCCCGTCGGTTTTTCTACATTATTAAAATCGACCCGTAAAATGTCGGAATTTCCTTTAACCGTAAAACAATCCATTCGTCCTTCCGTCCTATACGTGACCTACTCAATGTTTGGCGGATATTGTGTGTCTAGGTAGAGAACTACACAAAAAGAAAAATTTAAAAATAACTTTATCTTAATCAAATGTTACAACAATCAAAGTCCGTATGTCGTTTCACTAATTTAGTACGTATATATAAGAAAATCTTAGAAAAAAGTAATATCCAATAATGTTTTATAACTTATATCAAGGAACACGATGTGTCATCCTGGAGCAACTGATAGATAAAATGTATATCACCACACATAGACAACTAGGGTTTGAGGATTAAATAAGGAGAGGAGGAAAGGGGAAACCATTGGTATTCAAACAAAAGATACGGACACGTAGATAAAGACAAAAACTGTACAAAATCTCCCTGGGGAAGTTTTCATGACAAAAGGACATAGGTAATAGAAGGAGAGGAGACAAAATTTTTATTAAAAATTCTCACGTGTACTTCTTTACTGACACAAGTATGTGTTTTAGTCTTGGGATCTTCGTTCCTTTAATTTTTTTTTTGTTGTTTGTGAGATTGCAACTAAGGTTGGGCAGTCTAGAGGTATACTGTTTCATAAAGTGTGAATTCAGTGTCGTCTGACAGTCCCGATACACGTAAAGGGAATGTAGGACGGTCTCACGAGGTCTGGTTAAGGATCGCAGTGGCAGACGGTCCTAGAAAACGACTCTAACAGACAGACGTGTGTGTCGTCCGACCTGCTCGGTCTCTTACCAGTCGAACGTCCTCGACTACCTATTTTGAGGTCGAGGGAGAGGGAAGGGACATTCATAAAATTCGACAAATAAAACCACGGAAAAAAAAAAATTTAAATAAACCGACGCGGTGATCCCAAGAATCAAACCCCATATACCCTAGATGAAGGGACTGGTCGTTAACTTGGACCCGGGGAAAGGTACCCCTCGTACCTTAGAATTGGGGACCTGGTGGTCCCCTCGGGGAGTGGACACAGAAAATCTATCGAAGGGGACGTCCTTTTATATACTATTTTGTAAAGTTGTGCAATTTGATACATTGTATGGGTTATACAAAGTAGTATCCCGAGTTCGGGCCGTGTTAATCCGAGGTCGGGGGTTGAGACCAGAGGCCGTCCTGTACGTAGGAACAACCGACGGATGAAAAGGAACATAGTGAAGGGATGAGGGAAGAACTTCAAAGGACTCAGAGACTTTGTACCGAGAACTTAGGAGAAAGGTCGTAGACAAAGACCCCGGAAAGGTTTGATTCTACACCCAGTAGCAAAGAGTTCATTTTACTCCTGTCAGTAACAACGGACTGTTATCTCCTATTACTCAATGTAAAGTTCTTTCCTAGACATGGGAATGAGTGCTCCAGCAGGGAAAAGGACCACGGTGTCAGTCGCAGAGAAGGGGCGAGAACGGGAGAGGATCGGAGACGACCGGGAGTTCAAGACGTCGGTACACCAGGTTAAGCGTCTTTCCTGAGTGACCGTTCTTGTATCACAGGTTTACCGTCTTCTGTTCGTACCTCGCTGGTCATTCTTGACTCTGTCCCGAAAGAGTTCTGTACGGACGGAAACAAAGGCTCCGAGTCCCCGACACTATTCCCCTTGAGTGTCGTTATTTCGTTGACTCGGAAGTTCCCAAAATACCCTAGTGTGGAGTTGGGTGCGGTCCGGAGACGTCCGTAGAAGAACAGGTCTCTGAAAACACTCGGCAGGTGTGTTGTCAGTGGAGGACCTCTTTCAGTCGTTACGTGTTCTCTTCCGAGAGAAGAAAAAAGTAGAAAAGAATTAAAAAACGTGATGAGTCTTGAAAGAAATACAACGGAAGAAAGAAAGAACAGATACGACCCAGAAAGACACCCTGAGTCCGAAGAGAACGACGCCTCGTACCCGAGAACTCGTCCCTGAGTCTTCAACACCGTGTGTCCGAAGTAACGGGGGTGCCGTATACCCTAGAAGGACCTGGTCTCTAGCTTGGGAACAGGGGACGTGACCTTTCGTCCAGGAGTTGGTGACTTGGTGGTCCCTTCAGGAAGTCAAGTCGAGTCAAGTCAAGTCAACGAGTCAGCACAGACTGAGAAACGCTGGGGTACTTATCGTCGTGTGGTCCGGAGGGACAGGTAGTGGTTGAGGGTCTCAAGTGAGTCTGAGTGCAGGTAGCTCAGTCACTACGGTAGGTCGGTAGAGTAGGAGACAGCAGGGGAAGAGGAGGACGGGAGTTAGGGAGGATCGTAGTCTCAGAAAAGGTTACTCAGTTGAGAAGCGTACTCCGCCGGTTTCATGACCTCAAAGTCGAAATCGTAGTAAGGAAGGTTTCTTTAGGGTCCCGACTAGAGGAAGTCTTACCTGACCAACCTAGAGGAACGTCAGGTTCCCTAAGAGTTCTCAAAAGAGGTTGTGGTGTCAAGTTTTCGTAGTTAAGAAGCCGTGAGTCGGAAGAAGTGTCAGGTTGAGAGTGTAGGTATGTACTGGTGACCTTTTTGGTATCGGAAGTAATCTACCCGGAAACAACCGTTTTATTATAGAGACGAAAAGTTATACCATAGATCCAACCAGTATTGAAAAGAAGGTTCCTCATTCGCAGAAAATTAAAGTACCGACGTCAGTGGTAGACGTCACTAAAACCTCGGGGGGTTTTATCAGACTGTGACAAAGGGGTAGATAAAGGGTACTTCACTACCCTGGTCTACGGTACTAGAAGCAAAAGACTTACAACTCGAAATTCGGTTGAAAAAGTGAGAGGAGAAAGTGAAAATAGGGAGTCTTGGAATGATTATGTTCGTTTTCTTGGTTTGCATTGATTAAGGTTTTTTGTGTCGTTCTTGCAAAAAACAAAAAACTTCGTGATCCTTTATATAACGAAACATATTGGTACTTCAGGTACTTAATAACGTACCTAATCTAGATCCAAAGAAAAAATTAAAGATAAAATATAACTTCAACCGAAGGGTCCATCGAGTCGTCATTTCTCAGACGGACGACTACGTCCTCTGTGTCCAAGTTAGGGACCCAGTCCTTCTATTGGACCTTATCCTTTACCCTTGGGTGATGTCATAAGAACGGACCTTTTGAGGTACCTGTCTCCTCAAACCACCCGATGTCAGGTACCCCAGTGTTTCTTAGCCGGCACTGACTCGTCGACTCGTGTGTGTGTGTCGACCAATTGCTACGACACAACCAAAGTCCACACGTCGTTTCACTAAGTCACTGTGTATACGTACACAGATCAGAAGAAGTTAAGGAAAAGGGTAAATCTAACAACGACTTATAATTCGTCTCACTTCTCTTCAAAGAACTATAGTTTCTTAGTGTGTCTCCTCCGTCCTTTTAAGGTCCGAACTTTCGAACCAGGGGTCAGGGGTGACTCTAGAACGTCTGCCTGGCTACGTAAGACAAACGATGACGATTCAGTGAAGTCAGCACAGGTTGAGACACGCTGGGGTGTCTGCCGTCGGGTGGTCCGAGGGGGCAGGGACCCTAAGAGGTCCGTTCTTGTGACCTCACCCAACGGTAAAGGAAGAGGTCTACGTAAGACAAATCTCCTATTCTTTTGTAGGGTCTGGACACCCGAGTGTCGACGAGTCACCAATGGGGTCCCAGTAAAGAGTGTTACGACTGGACTGACGTTTACGCAATGTCCGGAAAACTCAAAATAACAACCTCGTCTCTACGAGAAATGCAAAGATGGTGACCACACGTTTTAACAAAAGGGACTTCGACTACAAGATTACGATAAAGAGATCAGACGAAAAAGGGAATCTCTACTCGGTCAAACCCGGGTTCTCAATTTAACGTAAAAAGGTGAAGAAGAGCTTCATACTTGTCCAGGAAAACTAGAGATGGGAAATCTCACCTTTTTATACGGACCGGAAAAAGGAGGGGTCTCCGTCGCCCTTCATCGTTGTGGTACGACTAACCCAAGGAAGTAAGAAAATGATACAAACATGGGTTTTATTTTATTTTTAGGCGACCTTTGGGTGTCTCTTCCCTTTTTTCCACGTACTCGTTACCTCGTAAACTTCCGGATACGTATAAGTCTGTCAAACTCCGTATCAGAAACTTTAAGTCCTTGTAATGTTTGACATCAGAACAGAAAATCTTAATTTCTTTGTTATATATATATATATATACATATATATATGTGTATGTATATATAGGTACATACACATATATATATATATAATAGTATAGGTTTCCGATTCGGTTTACTTGATTAATATTTTGCTTGACTCAGGATATTTCCTTTTCATTTTAGAATGTATTCTTTATCTTTCAATTGTATTCCCTTTGCCAATATATTAAAATTCGACTATTTGAAGATGCGGAAGAAGACCGTATGTCGATTTACCCGCAAAAACTAAAGTGTACTTTTGGTTTAATTGTTCTTAGAGACGTTCGGACAGAGATTTTCTGCATTTTCCGAGTCGACCAGTTCAAGTCTACTTATCTTCTTTGAGTCGCACGTGTGAGTGTATTCTAGAGAATCCTTGTGTTGACTGTACACTACTTACCCCTAACTTGGTTCTTACAGCTCCCGATCTTGAGCTTACAGAACAACGTGTTTCTGACTCCGAATATACCCTTAAAACTAGAAGTACACCAATCTCCTCCGTTTACTCTCCTTACTCTAAGAATAACGAACCCCGAGTCACAAGAGGTGGACTCTTTGTCCGAGTGTCCTAGGGTACCCTGATGCGTGTTTGACGTTCTCACACTGTCATTGGGATCTTCCGTACCCGAACGACCTCTGTCTTCACGTCTCACTCCTACGAACGAGCTACGGGTCCTTTTCCGCGCACGTACGAGTCAACGACTCAGCATAGGTTAGGAAACATTGGGGTACCTGACATTGGGTGGTCCGAGGAGACAGGTACCCTTAAAGGGTCCGTTCTTATGACCTCACCTAACGAGAAAGGAAGAGGTCCCCTAGAAGGGCTGTGTCTCTTTTCCATGGGTAACGGTTCTTCTCTCTTGAGTCTGTCTGTTTACAGGGTACTATAGTGAACATACACCTTAGATTTTTTTTACTAAGTTTACTTGAATGGATGTTTTTCTCTTTATCTGAGTGACACTTTTGTTTGACACCAATGGTTTTTCCTTACGTCCCCTTCCTATTTGATCCTCAAATCCTAACTGTCCATGTGTGATGTTATACACACACACGTACACACTCAGCGAGTCAGCACAGGCTGAGAAACGCTGGGGCACCTGACATCGGGAGGTCGGAGAAGACAGTTACCCTAAGAGGTCCGTTCTTATGACCTCACCCAATGGTAAAGGAAAAGGTGAGATGATATATATTTTCTCTATTTGCTGTTCCTGGGTAACATATCGTGTCCCTTGATATAAGTCATGGAACCTTATTGGTTATTACCTTTTCTTAGACTTTTTATTATATATATATATATGTATATACTTAGTGGAACGGTACATGGTGTTTATTGTGTTGTAACGTTTCGTAGATATACAGTCATTTTTTATTTTTTAATTTTCCTTCCCTGAATGTGTGTCTTCCGATTGTATGTCTTGTTCCTCTACTTCTACGATCACACCTAAGGTCAAGGAAGGAACGACCCAAGAAGAGGTACGGAAGGTGTCCGAGACCCACTCCAAGACGACTCGTCCTTCGTCTCCGTCGGGGTGTCTCGAATGGCACAGCTTCTTACTTTCCTAACTTGTTGATATTCAAAACGATATTCCTTATCGTTTTGACGTCACCACAGTCTACGGGGTTTCTTGTCGGGTACGGAAAGAAAGGACCCGAGAGTCCCTGACAGTACAAGAACCGAGACTTTCGTTTATTGTCTCCGTTTGTCCCTCCAGGGTTTCCTGGACTCGACTCGACACCTCCTTCACAAATCGTCCCTCTTACGTACAACCCCACTCACACACACACACACACTCACAACACACACGCACACAGTGTAGCTACCCCGAGACACCCACAGTGACCCCAACAGTATCGTAAGGTCTGTGTGTGTCCCCGACCCTATTGGAACCTCCTCACTGTCCTTCACTTTCCTTCGTTCTCCGTGTCGCATGTCTCACTGTCGGAGAGTCAGAGGAATACAGGGCGCGTAATCCGTAGGACGAGGGACCGGTCGTCAACTGACGAACGTAGTCTTAGGAAAACACACTCAAATCTGGTTAACCTTGTACTTGTGCACCTGAGCCCAACTTGTAGGACCCAAGATTAGGGTGGAAACGGTAAAGAATCGACACAGTTCATCCTCTTGGAGAGACACGGTGGGTGTCTCATCTCGTTTAGACTCACGTGCACTTTACTAAGACACTCTGAAGTATACAGGAATGAATGTGCACGATCCTGTCAAGAACCACGTACCACTTCAACCCGTTTATGTTATAAGTACTACTTAAACGAGGGGCGGGGGGCGGCGTAGGGTATGGGGGAGAGGTAGTACAAGTAGAGGAGCTTTCAGACCCACTACCTCCTTGTAATGGACCCGGTAGTCCTGGGGAGTCGACCACGTCTTACGGTCCGAAGGACTCGGACTCACCCCCGTCCAAGAAGTGTCCCTCGGACTCCCTTCCGCCAGACGTACTCACAGTCCTACATTACCACCTTATGCAAACGAGAAGGTCCTCCGCCTTTAGGACTTGTGTCGGTAGGAGTGACCCTTCTGCCACCGACACGGGCACTTCCACCAGAGACACCTCCTCCTACCGCGCCACTGTCTGGAGTTCAGACACCTCACAGCTAGCAGACTACTTCTGCAGTAATTCCGTTCAACTGTGGGGCCGAGGGACGTCTTTAGGTGACAGCCCAGTCGTAGTGACGAGGAGTTGGCCGACCCTGGTGTCCCAGGGGGCTCTAGGGGGTAGGGAGTAGGGTGAGACTAATAGGACGACGAAGGTAAGGGACGGGCTCTAATCTAGTCCTACTCTTCCTGTACCACGAAGTCCCCCACCAGCCCCCAACCACCCCTTACAATCAGGAGCAACCACTACTAGGACTGGTAGACACAAAGGTTTACGGCACTGGAGAAGGTGCGGGGATCCCTCCTACCGGCTCCCTACTCCCTGGTGGTAGGTTTATCTCGAATGACTGGGGGCGACTGGCGTGGCCGATCCTTCCCCTCTCTCCCGTCGTAGTCTATGATCCAACTACACATACGCCGGTGCGAGATCCTACTAAAGTATCGTGTTTCGCAAAAACCTCCTAGCCACTCCTAAGTGTTCACCGAGGTGAGGGGATCGATTGGTCATCCTAAGAGGTACTCAATCCCTGCCCCACTAGTCGAGAGGGGTAGGGACCAAATTTACGACTTCTGGGGGAGGAGAGACCGACGAAGAAAGTGGAAAATTTAACTTACGTTTTCACTAGATTTTGTTTCCGGAAAACCCCCTACGCTACGGACCCCTCCCTCCCCCGCGGATCAAACGAGACGGTTCGTCGAACATGACACTACGGTCAGACGTCCCCTCTCCCCAAACAGTGCGACAGTGGTGGGTGACACGTCTGTCTCGAAGGACCGTGGAGGAGACTCGGTCGGAGGGTCGTTTGCGGGGGTAGGGCCTTCCCTACGTCACCCCTCCCGCCCCCGGAGGGTAGGAACACCAGGGTCCTGAACAGTCTCGGGTGGTCGGAAGGACGGACAAGACGAGTCCCTGACTTCCCGGAGAGACTGGGGTGTACTTGGGGTCCCTCGCAAAGGTGAGTGTTCTTTCGTCACTTGTTTACGTCTAACTCAGCAGCGACTCGCGACCCAGGTCAAAGTCCACAACCCCGGTGTCCAATCTCCGTGCCGGGACAGGAATCACAGAGACTCTCTTCCGTCACGACACTCTTCTACTGGTTCGGCACACTGTCATATGTTGTGTAGGGTGGGTCTTAAGGGAAGTAGAGTCATGTACCGTGTAAGTAGAGGGGTCACCGAGTCTGGTCTTAGAACCATGTAAGAAATTCGGTCGCAGAATCGTGTAGGGTATAAGGAACAAGAGAGAGAGAGGGGTGTAGGTCAGGAAATCGTTTGGGGTGACCGTCACGAAAGATTTGTGTGGGTCCTCGGTTCGTCAGGAGTGTCGATGGTGGGGTCGGGTTCGGTCGTATTGAGAGGACCTAGTTTCGTCACTGGAAGAACAACCGCAGGGTCACCGGCGGACGCCGTCGACCCGACTAAGTATACCTTCGGATCACTACAGTAAGGAATCGAGTCTTGGTAGGTGACCGGAGGAGGGTGGAGTTTCCATTTCGATTTCCCAAATGGTCCTGTCCCCTTCATGTCGGGTCGGCCGATACGGACGGAGTTGAGGTTGGAGTGAGACCAGTACGACGGAGAGCGGTGGAGACAAGGGTCGTGGGACACCTGAAACGAAAAGGAGATTGTCCAGTCTGTGGGAAGACGAGGATTGAGAGAAGGGGAGCTACCAACGGTCCGTACGAGTGGGGAAATAGAAGAACGATTTCAGAAAGGACTCGTTCAAAATATATCTATATATATTTCAAAATATAGTATATATATATACTACAATAAATAAAATAAGAACCGGATCGATCCAGAGACAACCACACGGGACCGAAAGAGGTCAACGTCGTTCGTCCTCGATGAGAACTCAACACGACGTATCCGGAGAGTAACACTACTGCAGAGAACAACGCCTCACACCCGAGATCCCGGACGTCCGAAGTCACCGACGTCGTGCATACGAGTCATAGACGGTAAGGGTCCGAGATCTCGCGTCCGAGTCCTACACACCCCGTCCCCGAAACAACAAGGCGTCGTGCACCCTAGAAGGGCTCGGTCCCTAGTTTGGACACAGAGGACGTAACCGTCCACCTAAGAAATGGTGACTCGGTGGTCCCTTCGGGAGACTCATTCACAACATTTTAAAACATTTTTGGTATACGGTAAGCTAGATCGAATAAATGATTCCTAGGAGAGGTAGTACCGAGGTCCTTTTGTGATTCCTTTGAGACTTCTACTTGGACGTCTTCTCCTTCTAGTGCCTTTGGTATTTATGGGGACCCCTCCAGACAACGATTTTGAACGTGGTCGAAAGTCAAACGTTACAACCCCCACCGTAAAATATAAGGTCTGTCAGAA
The DNA here is from genome assembly GCA_006410555.1 of Capra ibex. Classification (NCBI taxonomy): domain Eukaryota; kingdom Metazoa; phylum Chordata; class Mammalia; order Artiodactyla; family Bovidae; genus Capra; species Capra ibex. The sequence goes on along the minus strand of SJYO01018169.1, from coordinate 20,273,503 downwards.
ACAACCAATAAATAATACTTAATCCATTTAGTAAGTGACACTCAAAGAAAGACAAACACGACGAAAATCTTTCAGGATGACTAAGGATGTCTCCTGTCCCTCGAAACAGGACGTCGAAGGTAAACGAAAAAAAGACTATTGTTATTCGCCTATAAGAGATTTTTAGAGAGGTGACTTAAGTACGTTCAAAAAAAAAAGAAAAGGGGGGGATTAAGAAATAAAATAAAAAAATTAAAAATAACCTCATATCAACGAAATGTTACAAAACAATCAAAGACGACATGTCGTTTCACTTAGACAATATACATATGGATGTAGACGAGAAAAAGTCTAAAGGTAGGGTAAATCCAGTGGTGTCTCGTGACTCATATCTCAAGGGATACGCTATATTATCCAAGAGTAATCAATAGGTAAAATATGTGTCATCACACATATACGGTTAGAGTCAGAGGGTTAAATAGGATGGGTGGGAAAACCATAGGTATGCACACAAGAGATGTAGACACAAAGACAGAGACGAAACGTTCATTCAAGTAGACATGGTAAAAAGATCTAAGGTGAATATGCACTAGATGCCATAAACGAAAGGAGAAACACTGAATTGAAGTGACATACTCTCAGAACTTAAAAAATGAAAAATTTTAAATAAATTTAAAAAAGAAGGTCAAACTAACCCTATAGTAACTATATGTCGTGACATATCCAAATTCCACAGGTCGTATTACTAAATTGGATCCATGTAATGCTTTACTACTGGTACTATTCAAATCACTTACAGGTAGTGAAGTGTACCTATATATTAACACACGAGTCGACGAGACTCGGGCGGTCCAAGGGGACAGGTACCCTAAGAAGTCCGTTATAACCTCGCTCAACGAAGAGTGAGGTCCCCCTATGTATTTATTTCTTTATCTTTTTTTTAAAAAAAAGAACACTACGAGTGAGAATCCTAAAAGAGAGTATTGTTGAAAGTATACATTGTATGTCGTCACAATGAAGATAAATAGTACAACATGTAATGTAGAGATCGTGGATAAATAGAATCTCGATCCTCAGATAGAAACCAACGGAAGTAGGTTAAGGGAGAGTGGAGTGGGGTGTGGAGACTATTGGTGTTTAGACTAGAGAAAATACAGACAAACAAACAAAAACTTCATATCAACTGGACGTTGTGGTACAATCAAACACAATACGTCGACTCATTAAGCTCTAAAGATATATAAAGTTTTACTAGTGGTGTGATTCACATCAGTGATACAGTAGTGTATTTCTATAATGTATCAATAACCGACATAAGGGTACGACACATAAAGTATTGGTACGGAGTAAATAAAATTTAGATACGTTAAATTTACCATACCACAGGTTGGGTCGAAGGTCACCGGTACACTGGGTGTCACCGGTTAGTGTCGTGACGTAGGGAGGTCTCTGAAAGTAACCGAGTCCCCCTCTGTACCATAAGTTAGGGTTAGTCACCCAAACCGAAACCGACTTTGAGGACATTCTCTTGTAAAAGAGAGGAAAGCAAGAATGACAAATAGGAACTCTCCTATACGGTCTCAATAATTCAAGGTAGAAAAAAAAAAAAAAAATTTAAAAACCAACGGGACCCAGAGACAACGATACACGTCCGAAAGAGATCAACGACGTTCACCTTCGATGAGAAGTGACGTCTCGTATCGGAAGAGTAACGTCACCGAAAAGAATGACACCTCGTGTCCGAGATCCGTGTGTCCGAAGTTGTCAACGTCGTGTACCCAAGTCGTCAACGTCGAACACCCGAATCTTCGACACCACGTGTCCGAAACAACGAGGTGTCGTACACCTTAGAAGGACCTGGACCTTAGTTTGGGTACAGGGGACGTAACCGTCCGTCTAAGATTATGTGACATGGTGGTCCCTACAGGTCTAAGGTAGAACTCTTTCCTTGAACGATCCCTTAATCTTTGTTATCTCCTTCAGTCTTGGTGACACGTCTTTTTAGTTCTTGAATGCTATGACGAGTTCTGGAGCTTAGGGTGGCGTGATGACGGATTCGTCTTTGGTTACCTTAGGAAAAGACACATTTCGTTAAGACAAATAGAATATTATGGTCAGTGGTTTCTTCAGACACAAATATAAACACGGGATTTCTCATGTCTTACTGAACCCAACAGAGCCCTCAGGTACTTTAGTAACAGTCTTTACGTCTCTGAGTTCCTTTCACCTTTTGGAAGGACACAAGTCAAAGTGCAGGTAGGTGTCCGGAGTGGTGGACCACTTATTGAACTTTTATTTTGGGGTGTCGGACGTGTCGACAGTGGCACGACGAGATACTTAGTGTCCACGACTCTCTCTATTGCAAAACATCTATTACAAAACCACGGTAAGCCTTCGGGAACTCTTTCTTTCGGTTCTTTAGGAACCTCTTCGTAGAGTTGTGGACGAGTCTCCGAGGACCCTTTAGAGATTCGTCATCCAGACAGAAATTTCGGGTAGAGAGGGGTGGGGGTTGTAGAAAAATAAAAGTAAACGAAAGAGAAGAAAGAGGTCGGTCTCTGGGTTATTGGAGAACGTAAGAGGAGGGAGGTATGGTTTGGTAGAGAGTCCTCTAGGTGACCTTTTGAGTAAACCAGACTTAGTATTTAATGTACTTCCGTACAATGGAACACAGAGGGTTCCGACGACCCAAAAATTCTTCCGTCGTCCAGGGAGTGCCTACGTAAAGTCTATAACTACTCTTATAGATAACACTAAGAATCCTCGACCTTTATTGTCCTTTAAGGTGGGTGTGACTGAAGTCAAATTTATCCTTTTTTCACACCGACTGCAGTAACCTCTCAAGTCAGTCCTGATTAAAGACTCCCTAAACAAGTCTTGGTGTGCTTGTAAGAGAGAGAGAAAGGGTGGGGGAGTGTATATCGGTGTGAAAGAACACCCACTCAAAGTAAGACTGTCTCCGACGGGAACACCCTCGTTTTACCTACGGAGTCTTGGTCAAGTTTAGGTTGTCCTTTCTTAGATACAGACGACCCGGTCAGGTCACATTCTGGACCCTATACGAGAGTACCCTGGACAAATCCAGTGGAGGAATAGGAACTTCGAGTCTGTCGGATTTTGTGGCTAACAGGTTTCGGAGTCAAGTCAAGTAAAGTCAGCGAGTTAGCACGGACTGAGAAACGGATGTAGTGAGGTTTCCTGTGCTTGATTTTTTCCTCCCCAAACCCCCTCTCCCCGTCCGGGAGAGGTCGGGGTCCTTGAGACACGAGAGTGGTGTCTTATGCCACCCCCGGAGACTCTTTGTCTTTGTCGTATATGACGGACATCGGTGAATCCTGACCGTCTCGATACCTCCAGTCCCTTGAAATTCTCGGGGTGTCAACGGGACACCCTTCACCGACATGACGTTTCGGTTTGATATGAAAATGTGTATCGTTTCTTCTGACTAAACCCGAGTTCTCAGTGAGGACTTTACGAACGACTCAAAACAAAACAAAAAAAAAAATGAACTTTGTGCCTGTACTTTCAACCTGGTATTTATTCCGACTTGTGACTTCTTAACTACGAAAACTTAACACCACGATCTCTTCTGGGAACTCTCAGGGAACCCGTCGTTACTCTAGGTCGATCAGTTAGGATTTCCTTAAGTTGGGACTTATAAGTAACCTTCTTGACTCCGACTTCGACTTCGAGGTTATCAAACTATGGGGGAGTACGTGTTTCTCGACTGAGTAACCTTTTCCGGGACCCCTTCTGACTTCCGTCCTCCTCTTCCCCTGTTGTCTCCTACTCTAACAACCTATTGTAGTGGTTGAGTTACCTGTACTCAAACTCGTTTGAGGTCCTTCTATCACTTCTTATCCCTTCGGACATACGACATCAGGTATCCCAGAGTCTCTCAGCCTGTGCTGAACAACTTGTACTCAATTACTGACTTGTCGTCAACTAAATGTTACAACGCAAGTAAAGACAACGTGTCGTTTCCATAAGTCTATATACCATTATCTTATATCTCTCTATGTATAAAATATCTATAGATATCTCTTTAAGAAAAGGTAAATAAGGTAATATCCAATAATGTTCTATAATTTATATCAAGAGACACGATATGTCATCCTAGAGTAACAAATAGACAAAATATATATCATCACACATAGAGATTAGGGTTTGAGGATTGAGTAGGGAGGGGATGGGGTGTACAAGGGAAACCATTAGTATTTAAATAAAAGAGATAGACACTCAGACAAAGACAAAACGTTTATTCAAGTTTTCAATCTAAAGTGTATATTCACTACAGTACACTATAAACGGAAAGAGAAAGAAAGGAATCACACTATTAGAGAACCAGGTAGGTACAACGATACCTACCGTAATAAAATAAGAAAAAATTTATATAAGGTCACATATATACCTGAAGGGGCTACCGAGTCTTCCATTTGTTAGACAGACGTTACGTCTTCTGGGTCCAAGTTAGGGACCCAACCTTTCTAGGGGACCTCTCCCTTTACCTTTGGGTGAGGTCATAAGAACGGACCTCTTAAGGTACCTATCTCCTTGTACCACCCGATGTCAGGTACCCCAGTGTCCCAGTCTGTCCTGACTCGTTGATTGTGAAGTGAAGTCACATATATAAGGTGTAGAAATAGGTAAGTAGACAACCACCTGTGACTCAACGAAGGTGCAGAACCGATAACATTCATTACAACGACACTTGTAAACCCACGTACATAAAAAGTTTAATCTAAAAAGAGACCTATATACGGGTTCTCACCCTAACGACCTAGTATACCATCGAGATACAAATCAAAAAATTCCTTGGCGGTATGACAAGAGGTATCACCGACGTGGTTAAATGTAAGGTTGGTTATCACACCCTCCAAAGGAAAAAAACGACTCAACAAAAATTTCGCGAGTAATTGACGAGGATTTGTCTGTTCATAGAAGGGGTTTACCGTCTTTTCAGGAGACAATGGTCACTTCCCTCCAGTCGGGGACGTGTAGCGTCGACCTAAGTCATTCGGACGAAGTCGTAGAAGATTATGACACTGTCGTAGTCCTGGATGGGACGAAAGGTCGTCTTTGAGTGTTCCCACCCTTTGACGAATTAGTTCGGACTACACAAGAGGGTTCCGACTAGGTCCGTCTTCACAAGGACGGTGTCCTCGTCTGGCGGCGACGACCCCCTTCCTCCCACTAAAGTCCTGACCTTACTCTGTGAATTGTTTGGGTTCTCTCCTTTCCTCATCGTCTCTAACGGAGGGGTCACCCCACGACACGACACCCGACGTCCGATACCGAACAGAACCGTCACCGGAACGAGGTCTCCTCCTCTCCTCCCATCACCCCCGGGACGGGCGGTACGTCGGACGAAACCCCTGGGGACGACTTGAAGGGTAGTGGACTAGTCGGTGTCTCTCTCGGTACTCCTCTCCCGTAGGAGAACTCAGGGAAAAAAAAAAGAGTCAGACGACTAGAAAATGACCCCGAGTAGTAAAAACAGGAGAGGGTCCCTCTTCACCGGGGAAAAAACAACAAAATAAATAAATGAATGAACCGAGAAAGTCCAGAATCAACGTCGTGCACCCTAGAAACAACGTAATACGTCCTATAAAGTAACCATATTTCTAAGAGAGATCAACACACACCCAAATCAACGAGGTACCGTGCACACTAAAAGAGAGAGGTTGGTCCCTAGTTTGAGTGCAGGGGACGTAACGTTCCACCTAAGAATTGGTGACCTGGTGGTCCTTGCAGGGGATTCACCAAAGAATTTATGGTCGGTTCCTTAGCCCTTTAGCACACCTAATACGGACAAGTTAGTCGGGACGACGGAGGAGAAGTCTGAGAGGACACAATGAACGTCCCCTTCTCGAGGACCCTTCGCCAAGCCGACATCCTGTACCGTAGGAGGTTCTTCCTCGTACTACGAAAAGTCCGCGACTATCTCCGCTGTGTGAAAAGTAAACCACTTGTGTATAGGGAACTCAAGGAAGTAACTCGTTCCGACAATCTAATCTTATTGGAGAGTTTATAAGGGGAAGAAGTTAGGTAAAACGTACGTTACCCATCAATAAACAACGACAACAAAGGAGTTATAGGAAAAAATCGTAAACAACAAAAAATTAAAATAGAAATAACTTCATATTAACTAAATGACACAACACAATCAAAGTCCACATGTCGTTTGACTAAGTCAATATACATATGTATACATATACACACACACACACACACACACACACACACACTCTAAGAAAAGGGAACGTCTCAAAATATTTTATAACTCGTATCAAGGGACACGACATGTCATCCAGGAACAACCAATAGATCAAATATACATCATCGACATAGACAATTAACCCGAAGGGTCCACAGAGTCTCCAATTTTAGGTGGACTGTCACGTCTTCTGTATCCTCTGTACCCAAGCCAGGGACCTAGTCCTTCTAGGGGACCTCTTCCTTTACCGTTGGGTGAGGTCATAAGGACGGACATTTTAGGGTACCTGTCTCCTCGGACCGCCCGATTTCAGGTACGCCAGGACTTCTCAACCTGTACCGACTCACTGACTCGTGTGCGTAGACAATTAGGGTTTAAGACTTAAGTAGGGAGGAGGGGAGAAGGAAGAGGGAATCTATTGGTATTCAAGTAAAAGATACAGACACCCAGATAAAACACATATTTAAGTAAACAGAGACAAAAGACTTCGAAGGTGGATATTCACTATAGTATACTATGAACAGAAAGAGACGTACCGAACGAAGTGAATCATCCTATTAGGGATCCAGGTACATACAACGACGTTTACCGTAATAAAGTAAGTAAAATACCGACTCATTATAAGGTAACATATTTATAGGGTGCGGAAATAGGTAAATAGACAGTTACTTGTAAATCTAACATAGTCACCAATAAATCTTTCTACCATTACTATTGGGACATACGCTCTGTCGTTTTCTCTGTGTCTACATACTTTGTCAGAAAACCTGAGACACCCTCTCGGAGTGTTTCCACCCTACCAAACCCTCTTAACGTAACTTTGTACATATAATAGTATACACTTTGCTTAGTGGTCAGGTCCAAGCTACGTACTATGTCCCACGAGCCCCGACCACGTGACCCTACTGGGTCTCCCTACCCTACGCCTCCCTCCTTCCTCTCCCCTAGTCCTTGTGTACATGTGGATACCGTCTAAGTACAGTTACATACCGTTTTGGTCATGTTATAACATTTCATTAATCGGAGGTTAATTTTATTTATTTAAATATAATTTTTTTTTATTTGGAGTGTATATCCTTATCTTAGACATCGATGTCTCACCCCACTTCGGTGGACGACCTACGTCTCAGCCCTGAGTATAAACAGGGGGGCGGTAGTCATCTCTGTGAGAACCTACGTTTACTTTGTCGTCTCCGTCTTTTTTTCGGCTATCCGACGTGTCGTAGTAGAGACGGACGTGTAGATGACGGCAGAGAGAAGTACACCGTCGTAGGATAAACCTGTGGTTTATTGCCACAAGGAAGGGACTTCAACTGAATGATCACAGTCTTGTAAAAATAACGAACTAACTCTCATTTACAAAGTCAAATCTCTTTTGTCATGAAGAGTAGGAGTTTGGACCTGGGTCACAAATCTGGGACTAAGAGAAGGAAAGATGGGTGAACGGTCAAAGATTATATATTTCGTAGCAAAGTCTCAGCAGTCATCCAGGACTGAGGCCTAGGTCCAATTTGTACTCTTCATAATATTATTATTATCTTTATCGTTACAAAAGTACATAGGACCTACAAGTAATGTGTCGTCCATCGTAAAGAAACTAGGAGTGTTACTGGGGTTCTTTATCACAAAAAAATTAGAATACAAAGTCTATTCTTATAACTCCGTGCGTCTCCAAAAAACAAATTTGACACTGTTTTATGTATATACTAATGGTAGAATTACTAAGGTTTCATATGTCCCGTCATAACAGTTCATATAAGTGCAACAACTCGTCGACAGTGGTGGTAGGTAGAGGTCTTGAGAAAAGAAGAACGTCTCGACTTTAAACCATGGGTAAATTTGTGATTCAGGGTTAATTCGTGATTAAGGGAGACGGGGACCATCGGAGATAAGATGAAAGACAGAAACACTTAAACTGGTGAGATCCACGGCGTATAATCACCTTAGTATGTCATAAACAGGAAACATAGACCGAATAAAGTGACTGACATTGTAGGAGTTCCAAGTACGTACAAAAACGTACCCAGTCTTAAAGGAAGGAAAAGTTCCAACTCAGTATAAGGTAGCATACCTGTCTGGTAAATAGGTAAGTAGGTAGTCACCCTTGAACCCAACGAACTCGGAAAACAGTTAACCGACGACACTTGTGTGTCAAAAAACCAAACAAAAACCCCCCTAAACCTCCCCCTCAAAAAATTTACCCATCCAGTAAAGGTTTACTTTATTCTATGATTTCGTAATTAATAACTTATAACCGAAGGGAAACGACTCTCTAATTTCCATAGATCCTTTGACTTCCATGAAGCACGGCGGGACTCTATAAGAGATTTCTTTGGTGTACAAATTTTAACATGTACGAGTCCTAAAATACTCTAACCTAATTTAGACCAACCTAAAAACATAAAGATTTACCTAAAACAACCCTCACCCGATCCCGTTCTAAAGACGGACGTTTCAAGAGAACCTTTTACTTACGTTTCTTAAAATTGTGTAGTAGTCTTTGGTTCTAGGTACTATGGGTAAAGGTTCCGGACAAAACGAAAATAAAGATAGTGAGTAGTAAGTCCTATACCCAACCGTTTGATACCGACGGTATCATTGTCCAACCCTCGTATGGTAGGTAAATAGTCACGACGAAATCGTGACGACACCGTCTGAATTCATCGACACTCTCGTTAACGTGTCAGGTGTTTCGATTTTTACGAATGGTAGGTAAAGAAATGTCTTTTATAAACGGGTGGAGACAAGTTCCTGAGACTAGTCCGAAAGGAAGACACTCACTAGTAAATGGTCCCGTGTACCTTTCGGGTGTGAGGGTCGGTTTTTATTGAGGAGGTGTGTACCTACGGACGTTAGGGAGGTTGTTCCGTAGTATGATGACGTGATTGGCAAGTGAGAGGGATGTGAGGAAACAGTTTGACTTGTATGAAGACCCTCTCTGACATATAAATAGGGAAGGACTTTTAAAACAGTCTTACTTGAACGAATCTAGTTGAAACGATAAACCATCAGTTTTAGTCCTGTTCGTTTCTAAGACAGAAAACCCCTTTACCCTATCTAACCCAGTCTCTCCCGTTTGGTTGGAACGGAAGGTAGGACCCAATCGGTTCTCGTCGTAGTCGTTTGTATGGAGTATGTTTTATGAGTCGTGGTGGTCAGTTTATATCGTGTAGAAAGATAATACAAGTCTATAAGGACCCTTGAGAAGAGTTGTGGTAGTTAGTACCTAAATTCTCTACTTTGGAGAAGTAGTAGAAACTGGATCTTAAATGTGTTTCCTAGAGTCTTTTGTAAATCTGGTTCCTAGTAGTGGGGTCTTTTGTCCTAGGTGTGTTATTGAATTTGCACATTTCCTCTATCCTTCATCGTCTCTGACGTCGTTTGACTCGGCGAATATAGGACAGATTTCCACGTCGGTCACGGTGTAGGACACACTAATAACGTACCACCTGTGTACCACCCGTGTACCACGAATTCTCAAACCCGAGAGTACAGTCTAACAGACCTAAATTTAGGATCGAGAAATATTTACTCTAGCTCAGACCTATACATTTGAATGGAAAGGAGTCAAACAACATTCTACCTATATTGTAAGAATATTGTTCAAACTAAGACGTGACACGACCCTTTCGTTAGATAGTCTCGGTGAAGCTAGTGAACATATAAACGAAATATTCATCCTTAAGCGGAGACTCGACGTCAGAATTGAAGTCCTCATAGACGTGTTTTAGAAAAGTTCAAAGTAAATCTTGAATCATTCACCCCAGTTCTAATCTTCCATTTTACTTGAAAGATGTTGAAGGAGTTCGTACAATGACGAGAACTAAAACAGGATTTTGATGAGAGGTTTTGATGGGGGTTTTGATGAGAGTTGAGTAGTCACTTTCATAAGGAAATCTTTACACTCTGTGTAGTGTAGTGAGGAGGTGAGTTTTAACAGGACACCGAAGAGGTAAAAGAGTTTTATTTTCGATTTTACGGAATGTTAACGGCGATTCTGGTAGGTTAGAGGGGCAGGAGTCCTAGAAGTGGTGGACTGGAGTAAAGGACGGAGAGGGAAGTCGGTCTGACGGAAGACTTCTAACGTCTCTGGAACGTCCGTACGAGGGCGGATTCTGGAAGTTTGTAGACAGAGAAGATGGTCTAGGTGTGTGTCGAGTGGGGAAGTGAAGGAAGTCCAGAATCGAGGTTTCTGGGGTCAAGTGTCCCATTATTCGGTCGAGGTAGTGAGGGGTTGAGAGGTGGGGGGAAGGGACCAAATAAAAAGAAGGACCTTGAATTAGTGGTATTGGAACAAGTAGATAAACGACAGGTGGAAATACTCCGGTTCTGGAAGAACCAAACTAGCAACTACTAAAACGTTACGGATCTTGTTACGGACGACGAAACAGTTATTGAAAACTTTCCTTCCCAGATTAGATGCCTCAGTGTTACACCTATTTCCTCTTCTCGAGGTAGATAAAACTAACACTGTACCTTTTAAGTCTATAGGTTCTCTTTGAAGGGATGTCATCCTTTTTAGTCGTTCATTGGGTCGAGTCGTAAGAGGAGAAACTTCACTCCTCGGTGGATATATAAGTAAACACGTCGTCTTAAAGAGGTTTGAAAATATACTTTTTAGTTCCAGTAAATTTCCTACCACCCACCCTTAAAAGAGATCCTGGTTCTCTTTCGTACGTCCTCAAGGTTGACTACTACCTATTACTCAACTACCTGTTGAAAGTCTTAACATAAATTCACCGAGACAATCAAACTGAGTCTTTTGTCATTTCTATACTACTCTCACCGATATCTCTCTATGATGGAACCGATATTTCCGTTCCAGTCTTTCTTTCCCTAGGTCGAGGTAACGATGAGGGTATAAAAGACAAAAGATGTACTTCTTCCTTGACACTGTCGATTAATCCTAAGAAACCGTCGAATTTACCATTGTTCTTCGGTCCCCGACTCGCAAGAAAGAATCTATGACCCATCCGTTAATCTAACACGTTCTCTTGACATGTGACAATGAAGGTTCTACGATTTCTAGTTTTACTGTCTTCAGTCTACAATCTTCAGTTCGTTATGTAGATACCAGGTTTTTTTAGGGTCAAATTTTCTAAAAGTTCCCATTACAAGTGAAATCCACCTACGTGGGAAGAAATCTGAAATTGAGAATCAATTCTACACTGAGACACTCCTTACACCAATAGGAGTCAATAAATGTACAATCCAAACCTCTGTAAGATCCAGCCCCTGAAAAGACTGAATAAAGACAGAAGGACCTGTATGGACTCTCAGACCACACATTGTCAAAGAATTATTTATTTACAGACACCTTGCTTAGGTGCCATCTTATTTGGGTATAAACAGGACTCGTAACTATTTGTAGGTCACTCCGTGTTTCATAGTCTAGGAGAGGCAAGGGAACGGTATCGTAAAAGACAATGTGACAGAAAAACACTCGTGTGTATGAACTACTTTAAACCTAAAACCTACATAGGAAACGACCTACGGTTCTCTGTAGTAGACAGATGTGGACCTCGGTCTACAAGTAATACTCGATTTCCAGAGAACTACTCGTGACGGACCAGTCCGTCTTCGGGTTTAACGTCCGTATCATGGAAGGTCCTAAGATTTTACGGATATTCCCACTCTCATTGATTAAGGGGAGGTAAAAAGATAAAAATCAATCTGATATTAACGAAATGTTGTAACACAGTCGAACACGGTCTGTTGTGTCACTTAGTCGGTATACATATGGGTATAGGGACGAGAACTCGGAGGGAAGGTAGGAGGGCAGGGAGGGGAGACCCAGTAGTGTGTCGTGACTCGACTCGAGGGACACGAGACGTCGTCGAGGGGTGGACGAGAGACAGAATGGGTACCATCACACATATTCACTGACGACGAGAGAGTCAAGTGGTGAAAAAGAAGGGGGAGTGGTACTGGTGTTCAGGTAACAGAGACAGACACAGAGATGACGACGGGACGTTTATCCAAGTAATCACGGTAAAAAGATCTAAGGTATCCATACGTTATTATGTATATGCTATAAATAAAAGGAGAAAAACTGAATAAATTGAGACATACCGTCCGAGATCTAAGTAGGTGTAGTGAGGATGCCTTAGTTAAAGTGAGGAAAAATACTGGCTCATTATAAGGTCCCATATGTACATGACGTAGAAGAAGTGAGTGAGTAGACAGCCACCTGTAGATCCGACGAAGGTACGGGACCGATAACATTTATCACGCCCAGTGAGTCCCCAAGGAGGACGGGTGGACCAACAGTCTCCGGGGGGTGGTCGTAGACCACTCACAGGATCCACACCCCTCTGTGACTGGGGCCCAGAAGGGAGAGACGGTAGGACCGAGTTGGAGGGAGGTGAAGACACTATCTTTAATAATGAAACTGAATGTTAAAACACTGATGTTCATGTAACAATATACTTCTTCCTTTTGTATAACTGTTGTCCACGTAATTCCGTACTCAATCTCCAGGATTCGGGAAAATTTAGGAGACTCAGTTACGAGTCTGTAAATTTGCGACAGGACGTGTCCCACGTACAACAACCGTGTTCTCGGTAACGTGAAAAGAAGACTTTGGGTTGTATTCTTGCTACCACAAAACGTGCGACTAACTCCTCAGTTTGGAGGTAACCATCATTTTACTCCGTACGTCGACCGTCGAGCGTGTAGTGTAGATTTTACCTACACTCACTTGTGTGACGACACTAAGTTTGGGGTTGAGTGTAGTCTTTAAGAGTAGTTACTTCTATCGTCCTCTATTAATCATGGTTGGGTAGTTATGTAGAAATGGAAGACGAAGATATCTCAATTTTAATTATCTCCCCCTTTACTACCGTTTTCACATGTATGTTTTAGACTGTAAACTATAATATGCATCGGTTTTCAACATCTCAAACAAAAAACAAAAAAAGGTAATAAACAGAAAGGTCCGGACTGTGACTCCCAAAGACGGAATATTCTTGAACTGTGTCTCGGAACTGAAATTAAAATCCCACTCAATGTCTTCGAAGACGACCGAAAAGGGGTTCCCTTACTAGAAACTAGGTTCTCCTCCTCTCTTTTACGGTCCTCGTATTACTCACAAACACTGACTCTGTTTTTGGGTCGAACCCCGGGAACGTTCATTTTGATCACTCAGTCTAAAGAGTCAAACCTCCGTCACCCGTGTCAGTTTCTCATCTTAGTCACACCAAAGTCTAGGGTGTACGTCTGAAAGAAACCTGGGAGTTCAGAGACTCGTTGTGACTTGACCGACCTAAGTCTCTAGGTAGCGTCCAGGGTCCGGAGAGGTCAGACCCGTGTTGAGTCCGGTATTCTTTATCGTCTCCGGTCGGGTCCATTACGAGTCTATAACTACTTTTGGTCTCCACTCGTACCAAAGTCCGATGGTGAGAGGTACCTTTATGGAAAAAAAAAAAAGGGGTCTCAGTCTAATTCTGAGATCTCCGGGTTTCAAGTCTTTTATAACACCTTCGATGGTATACCATAAGTTTTAATTTTGACGTGACTTTCCGAATATTGATCAGATTACTTCTCGAATTAATATTTGTATTTAGTAAGTCGTTTATTAATGACTCAAAAACTACGTGTCTTCCGTACCAAAAGTCCTCGACATCTAAGTCTTCACTCGTTTTGTTTCAGGACGGGAGTACTAATGTTCTCCTTTTTTTCTTTTAGGTTAAAAGTGCATATATATGATATAGGGGATATAGAATATGTATAAAGAAGTGTTTATATTAAAGTATATAAAATGTCTCCTCATTTCATCCTCTATAAAAGAATATTAAAAATATCGACTATGTTGGATATTATATATCAAAGTATATATTCGTCTATGCCCGAAGGGTCCCCCGTGATCGTCATTTCTCGGGTGCACGGTTACGTCCTGTGTATTCTCTGCACTCTAGCTCGGGACTCAGCCCTTCTAGGGGACTTCCTCCGGTACCGTTGGGTGAGGTCATAAGAACGGACCTCTTAGGGTACTTGTCCTCGGACTACCCGATTTTAAGTATCCCAGTGTTTTCAGTGTGCCGACTTCGTTGAATCGTGTGTGGGTACACATCCGTCTACATATAGGATATATGTATGAAAGTATATATACTTCAAAGTGTATATATCAAAAGAGGTACCTCCACTTTTTATCCTATATATACATTTATAGGATAAACGTATAACAAATAAATGTCAACGTATAACGTATAAACATATATATAAGATATATATTTGATATATATATATTAGATAAATATAGGACATCTTTCAAAGTAGAAAAAATTAGTTAATTAAAATTCAAAACCGATTCAGTCCCAGAATCAACACCGTACACCCTAGTACACAGTTTAGTAGTACCAACATACGGAATTTGAATGTGTCACAATGTACAACTCATGTAGAGGAATTTCGTTCCTCCCCTTTCGGTCGTTTTTAGTCCAGATTATAACTTTGGTCCCCACTAAGACCAAAAAACAGAGACACTTTCGTTTTCCATATTTTTGTCCTTCCTAATGCTATCGACATTATTGTTTCATTATTTCATGTTATTTGAATTTATTCCGAAGTACTACGAATATTTTTACTTTCTTATTTAGTTAAAAGTATAAAGTAGGCTGAATTAGGTAGTAACTAAAAGTGTGACTAAAGTTTATGGCGATTCTTTCTTTTTATGACCTCCATTTTGCACTGGGTTCCGACTGTGACAACTAGCACTTCGTGGCGGACCAAAGCCACTACAATGTCTCTCTTCCGCTCTCTTGTCAGATTCCTGTCTACTTTGAGTCAGGAAAAGAATCCCTGTCTTAGGATGATCCGAACATTTCAGACGAAATCCGTTTACGATCTAAAAAATTTCCCAAGAAAGACGAACAAAATGAAAAGTCATAGGAATCCCTTCCACACAGATTTGCGAGTTTCGTCCTCCGTATAACCGATTATGAAGTTTCTACAAGGGTGAATTTTAACTTTTAGACGGAAATTCTTTCACCGATTTCTGGTGCGAGTAGAGGAACAGACACCGGGGAAGGAGGGAGGTAGTCACTTCAGTCGTCTCAACGTATAGACACGAGCGAGACTAAGGGAAAAGGACGGAGACAGGAGGTGAAGGTTCCCGGGGGACCGATGCGACCCGGGAGGACTTAGTGGGTCCCACCAGAAACACAGAGTGTCAGCCGACTAGTGTCTGAACATCTCCAAGGTAGATGTTGGAGGCAGTACGTTGGGTTAGACACGTCAAAGATCCTTCCTCCTACAACTGTAGGAACCCCCGTGCAACAGGACGGGTTGGGTCCGGGTTGGAACGGTTGTAGAGTCGGTTGGACTCCACGAAGAGAACTATGAATCTGTTGCTTCACAGTGTATGTGGGAAAAGAGGATTACTTGTAGAGACCGAATTTCCACTGTGTTGTCCCCTCTCTTTTTGGTTTGTACCAGAGGACACCGAACGCTACCGGTGCGGGTGGAAGGAGGTCTAACTTGTAGTGTGCAAAATAGGTAGTCATCGCCCCTGACCCAGTCGGGTCGGGTCGGGAAGTATAGGTCGATGTGAAACGTCCTCACCCACCACCGGTACACGGTATTAGGAAACGTACAGGGAGAACGGAGAACGTTCGAGTGGGCGTTTTAGTGGATTAGGGAACCGAAATTAAGGTTTCGGACTCGTCCTTGGGAGAGGGAATGAAGAGTCGTCAACCTCTGGACTCTTAAAAGTGGAGTTTGGTGGGAAAGTCCGAGTGAAAGTAATAGAGGTTCGTCATAGTCTGTGAAATAACCAAGTCCCCGAGGGTGTGAAAGTCTCATACCCAGTGGTCGGAGACTGTAACAGTTCCCCCTATCAAACCTACGAAGGTTTACGACATCCATAAACCCCCCGAAGGAAGACTACCAGACTACCTGTCATTGGAGAGTTCCTGAAAGGAGAGGAGAGGGGACCCCCGGACTCCTGGTCTTTCTAAAAGGAGAGTCTTTGTGATAGGAGGGTGTTATTTTGTTGGGAAATAAGGCGTTAGGGTTAGGGGAGTAACTGGTCGGGACCGACTGAACTCGCATAACCTCCTGTCACAAAGGTAAGTGGTTTTATGACTTTTCGTCCAAGCACTCCTGTCCTCCTCTACACTTCAAGTTTGTCATATCGGTGTGGTACAAACTATAAAGTCTACGACTTCCTTATCATATTAGTCCTGTCGATTATCCATCTTACATTAAATCATATAAAGAATGTGACCCGGTGAAAACTCTTACCTCCCTCTACCATAAGTACTACTTTCTACATTTCGACTGAACAGGACCCGTTTGGTCCCACACGTTACTGGGGTTTATCCTCGGTTCCCCGACACGAACGAAGTGACCCACCCCATGTAGACTATAAATCCCGATCTTAAGACTCGAGTCTCTTTGACTTGGCACTCGTGACTACACAAAAGACACCGAGTCTCGACCTTTCGTCCGAGAGTGACTTATCGTTAGATATTAACTTACGGTAAAGGTTTCCTTTTCAGTGGGGACTCCAATCTGAACCTTCTCTGTGCTATCACTAAGACCTTCCGGAGACCCCAAGTGTGTGATTCGACAAGTCAAATTCCTTTTAAGTGTAGGACCTAGGAAAGTACGTCACAAAACATTCCATCTTATATATTGTAAAAAGATCTCCCACTCTTCTTGTGAAAGATATAATCGTCAAAGATAAATAAAATTACAAATGATCCGATTGTATACAGACCCTGTAGGTTGACACTAAAATACCTATAAGAAGGAACCCTGGTCTGATTTAAAATTTTCAACAATCATATTTCTTCTACATTTCTTTGTATAATCATTTACTATTATGTCCACCATGCACCCTTCTTATTGTTTGTCACTTCAACCATGTGTTCCCTAGTCTGTTACGGAGAAACTGTATGCTAACGTAATTTCACCTCTTTGACAATGGAAGAAGTTATTCGCACCCAATGGGAGAAGTACCTCTGCCCTCTACCGAGACAACACATGAGTAATTTTCATACTAAGATATCCTTTTCTGTGTTCATTCCGGGGCCACAGTATGTTACTAAGTAGCAGTGAAGGATCTTACGGTCTTGATATCCAATAGTAAGATTAACACTCCTAAGTCACCATGTTTTTTCTTTGGAGGTGAAAGATATCTACTGAAATAATCATAAAAATTTTTCATTTCCAAGACCCCTAAAGGGACTACCAGGTGACCGATTCTGGTGTCAGGGTTTACGTCCCTCGGGTCCAAGTTAAGGACCAGTCCCTTGATCTAAGGTGTACGGTGTTGATTTCTAGGACAAACGACGGAGTTTCTGACTTCTAGAGTACACGGTGTTGATTCTGTGTTCCGTCGGTTTATTTATATATATAAAATTTTTAATTTTCAAGACCAAAGTACTAATACTATCTCCAAATATTGGATTCGATTTAAATTTTATGGAAAATTCATTATGTTAGACTCTGAAAGTGAGGTCAGAGAGGGACAAGTGGGAAGGTAGTGGTGGTGGTGTAGGGGCTGTGGGAACGGATTTAGGGAGGTCGGGGTAAACGATTCTGGAACTTGGAGTCAAATCAGTGAGGTACCACAGGCTCAGAAACACTGGGGTACTTGACGTCGTACGGTCCGAAGGGACAGGTAGTGGCTGAGGACCTCGAACGAGTTTAAGTACAGGTCTCAACCACTACGGTAGGTTGGTAGAGTAGTAGACAGCAGGGGAAGAGAAGGGTGGAAGCTAGAAAGGGTCGTAGTCCCAGAAAAGGTCACTCAGTCAAGAAGCGTAGTCCATCGGTTTCATAACCTCAAAGTCGAAGTCGTAGTCAGGAAGGTTACTTATAAGTTCTGACTAAAGGAAATCCTACCTGACCAACTTAGAAGAACGTCGAACTTCGAACTTGGAACTGAGATGTGTGAAGTCAAGTCAAGTCAGCGAGTCAGCACAGCGCTGAGAAACACTGGGGTACTTAGCGTCGTGCGGTCCGGAGGGACAGGTAGTGGTAGTGGGCCTCAAGTGAGTCTGAGTGTAGGTAGCTCAGGCACTTCGGTAGGTCGGTAGAGTAGGAGCCAGCAGGGGAAGAGGAGGACGGGGGTTAGGGAGGGTCGTAGTCTCAGAAAAGGTTACTCAGTTGAGAAGCGTACTCCACCGGTTTCCTGACCTCGAAGTCGAAATCGTAGTAAGGAAGGTTTCTTTAGGGTCCCGACTAGAGGAAGTCTTACCTGACCAACCTAGAGGAACGTCAGGTTCCCTGAGGGTTCTCAGAAGAGGTTGTGGTGTCAAGTTTTCGTAGTTAAGAAGCCGCGAGTCGGAAGAAGTGTCAGGTTGAGAGTGTAGGTATGTACTGGTGACCTTTTTGGTATCGGAACTGATCTGCTTAGAATCAGCCGTTTCATTACAGAGACGAAAACTTATATGATAGATCCGACCAGTATTGAAAAGAAGGTTCCTCATTCACAGAAAATTAAAGTACCGACATCAATGGTAGACGTCACTAAAACCTCGGGTTTTTTATTTCAGACTTTGACAAAGATGACAAAGGGGCAGATAAAGGGTACTTCACTACCCTGGCCTACGGTACTAGAAGCAAAAGACTTACAACTCGAAATTCGGTAAAAAAGTGAGAGGAGAAAGTGAAAGTAGTTCTCCGAAAAATCGAGGAGAAGTCAAAGACGGTATTCCCACCACAGTAGACGTATAGACTCCACTGACTATAAAGAGGGTCGTTAGAACTAAGATCGAACACAAAGAAGGTCAGGTCACAAAGAGTACTACATGAGACGTATCTTCAATTTATTCGTCCCACTGTTATATGTTGGAACTACATGAGGAAAAGGATAAACCTTGGTCAGACAACAAGGTACAGATCAAGATTGACAACGAAGGACTGGACGTATGTCTAAAGAGTTCTCCGTCCAGTCCACCAGACCATAAGGGTAGAGAAAGTCTTAAAAGGTGTCAAATAACACTAGGTGTGTCAGTTTGCGAAACCGTATCAATTATTTCGTCTTTATCTACAAAAAAGACCTTGAGAGAACGAAAAAGGTACTAGGTCACCTACAACCGTTAAACTACAGACCAAGGTCGAACTTGTAGTCCCTCAAGTGCCAAGTGCATAATGACTTCGGACCGAACCTCTTAAAACTCGTAATGAAATGATCGCATACTCTACTCACGTTAACACACCATCAAACTCGTAAGAAATCGTACCGGAAAGAGACCCTAACTTTACTTTTGACTGGAAAAGGTCAGGACACCGGTGACAACTCAAAAGGTTTAAACGACCGTATAACTCACGTCGTGAAAGTGTTGTAGTAGAAAGTCCTAAACTTTGTCGAGGTGACCTTAAAGTAGTGGAAGTGATCGAAACAAACATCACTATGAAAGATTCCGGGTGAACTGAAGTGTAAGGATCTACAGACCGAGATCTAATCACTAGTGTAGTAGTACTAATAGACCCAACACTTCTAGAAAAAACATGTCAAGAAGGTACATAAGAACGGTGGAGAAGATTCATAGAAGACGAAGACAATCCAGGTATAGTAAAGACAGGAAATAGTTCGGGTAGAAACGTAATTTACAAGGGAACCATAGAGATTAAAAGAACTTCTCTAGAGATCAGAAAGGGTAAGACAACAAAAGGAGATAAAGAAACGTAACTAGTGGCTCCTTCCGAAAGAATAGAGAAGTACGATAAGAAACCTTGATACGTAAGTCTACGAATATAGAAAGGAAAAGAGGAAACGAAAAGCGGAGAGAAGAGAAGTGTCGATAAACATTCCGGAGGGGTCTGTCGGTAAAACGAAAAAACGTAAAGAAAAGGTACCCCTACCAGAACTAAGGACAGAGGACATGTCACAGTGCTTGGAGTAAGGTATCAAGTAGTCCGTGAGATAGATAGTCTAGATCCGGGAATTTAGATAAAGAGTGAAGGTGACATATTAGTATTCCCTAAACTAAATCCAGTATGGACTTACCAAATCGTCAAAAGGGATGAAGGAAGGTAAACTCAGACTTAAACCATTACTCCTCAAGTACTAGACTCGGTGTCAGTCGAGGACCAGAACAAAAACAACTGACATATCTCGAAGAGGTAGAAACCGACGTTTCCTATATTAGTTAGACAAAAGTCACAACTGGCAGACCACTACAGGTACACATCTCAGAAGAGAACACAACAACCTTCTCCCACAAACGATACTGGTCACGTAAGAGAACCGTTTTGAGATAATCAGAAACGGGACGAAGTAAGGCGTAAGGTTCCGGTTTAAAAGGACAATGAGGTCCACAAAGAACTGAAGGATGAAAACGTAAGGTCAGGGGACATTACTTTTCCTGTAGAAAAACGCCACAGTCAAGATTTTCCAGAACATCCAGAAGTCTTTTGGTAAGTGGAAGTGAAAGAAGTCGCAATGAGCAACCCCGTATCTGAACCTATTGACACTATAACTTACCAAACGGAACCTCTGCTTGTCTCTAGTAAGACAGCAAAAACTCTAACGTAGGATCATGGCGTAAAGCCTGAGAAAACAACTGGTACTACCGATGAGGTAAAGAAGACTCCCTAAGGACGGGCGTCATCATCTATATTACCAGGAGACTCAATTTAAGTGGGTAAGGTCAGGTAAAATCAAGCGACTAAGGATCTTACAACTGTAAGTGAGAACGGTAGAGGACAAACTGGTGAAGGTTAAACGGAACTAAGTACCTGGACTGTAAGGTCCAAGGATACGTTATAACGAGAAATGTCGTAGCCTAGAACGAAGATAGTGGTCAGTGTAGGTGTCGACCCATAACAAAAACGAAACCAAGGTAGGGAAGTAAGAAAGACCTCAATAAAGAGGTGACTAGAGGTCATCGTATAATCCGTGGATTACTGGACCCTTCAAGGAGAAAACCATAGGATAGTAAAACGGAAAAGTATGACAAGTACCCCAAGAGTTCCGTTCTTATGACTTCACCGAACGGTAAGGGAAGAGGTCACCTGGTGTAACAGTCTGGAGAGGTGGTACTGGGCCGGCAGAACCCAATGGGGTGTCCGTACTGAACCAAAGTGACTCAATCTTTTCCGACACCAGAATCACACTAATCTAACTGATCAAAAGACACTCATACCAAAGTCACACAGACGGGAGACTACGGGGGAACGTTGTGGATGGTAGAATGAACCCAAAGAGAATGGAACCCACACCCCATAGAGAAGTGCCGACGAGGTCGTTTCGTGTCGGCGACGAGGAATGGAACCTACTTCCCATAGAGGAGTAGCGGCGGGAAGGACTGGAAGTTGTATCCTATCGAGGAGATCCGGGAGGAACGTTGTGGATGGTAGAATGAACCCAAGAGTACACAATATCTACTCCTTGGTCCCCGTACACGGGTTCGAACCTGAGTCCGACAGACTGAGGTCCGAAGTGGTCCTACGAGTAGTGACTACTTCTGTTAAACACTGCTTCCTCCTCTGTCTTCCCTCTCCGGAAAAAGTCCTCCGCCCCTCCGTCATTGTCACGTCGGACGGCTCCTTACCCCACCCACTAGTGTGTTTCCTACCCCGTCCCTCCTTCGTCTGGGGAAACGACGTGTCCTCTAAGGACCTGGGGAAGGTCACCTCGTGTTGGTATACGTCTCCGGACCCTCATTACTTCCAACCTCAGACCGGGGTCATCTCGTCTGCTTCGACTCGGTGTCCGTCCACGTGGGTCTCCCAAGGACTTACACCGATGTTTTGTGTTGGCGGGTTTAGTCCGAGCTGTTCGTCTTGAATTTGGTCTCCGCGTGGTCTGTCCCCGGAAACCGAGTGGACCTGAAGTCCATACGTCTATAAAGACGTGAGACTTATCTCCTTGTTCGTCTTGGGGGAACCTGAATGAGGGACGGGGAAGTTCCCCGAGGGTCGTCGAGGAGTTCTGGGATGTCTTCCCAGACCGGAAAACGTCTGAAGTTCGGAGAGACTTGGGACGACAACTACCCTCAGTCCGAGTTGCGAATTAGAAATGAAAAATCACGTTGGGAGGTGTCCAGACTCGTAAAGATCACCGTTGAGGTAACTCTCCAAAAAGTACCACAACAGTCTCCTTTTAGAGAAATAATTTTGTCTTGTGTAAAGGTCCCGGAGACCTAACAAAGTCAGATACGTACCGACGTATGATTCAGCGAAGTCAGCATAGATTGAGAAAAGTTGGTACTTGACATCGGACGGTCCGAGGAGACAGGGACCCTAAGAGGTTCGTTCTTATGACCTCCTCCAACGGCACGGGAGGAGGTCCCCTAAAAGGACTGGGTCATTAGCTTAGACACAGAGTACAAAGGACGTAACCGTCCGTCCAAGAAATGGTGATCTCGGTGACCCTTTGGGGGATACGTCAGATGAAGTCTCACTTCAACGAATTTAAGTCGTTACACTTACACTAATCTACCTATCTATCTATCTATCTATCTATCTATCTATCTATCTATCTACCCGAAGGGACTATCGAGTCAACCATTTCTTAGGTGGACGTCACGTTCTATGGGACCAACCTAAGGACCCAGTCCTTCTAGGGGACCTCCTCCCATACCGTTGGGTGAGGTCATGAGAACCCAAAGAGACTACCGAGTCGACCATTTTTTTAGGTGGACGTTACGTCCTCTGGACCTAAACTGGGGACCAAACCCTTCTAGGGGACCTCTTCCCTTTCCGATGGGTGAGGTAATAAGACCGGACCTCTTAAGGTACCTGACATATCAGGTACCCCACCGTTTTTGTTGACTCGTTGAAAGTGAAAGAAAATCTATTTATCTTACTATCTTTCTTTGATATTCGTAAGGAAACCCTTTAGAATTTGGTTGTCTAAAACTCTTTGTTTGAATCTTACAACATGTATGAGTTAAGGGTCAACAACTATATAAACCTTTACCGATCCCCCTTTTCGAACTCAAAGATCCACCTCTTTAAGTAGCTCTTAAACGTTACACTACGGAACAGAAGTAGTCAAAGAAACAAAAATAAATGCATAAATAAATCCAAACCGAAACGACCCAGAAGCGCCGACTCGTCCGAACGGGACCGACATCGTTCGTCCCCGATGAGAGCTCAACGTCCCGTATCCACCGTCACCGAAGGGAACGAGGTCTCCTGTCCGAGGTCCATGTGCCCTAAGTCATCAACGTCGTGCACCCGAGTCGAGAAACCGTGTCCCCCGATGAACAGGGTACCGTACACTCTAGAAGGACCTACTCCCTAGTTTGGGTACAGGGGACGTAACCGTTCGCCTAAGAATTGGTGACCTGGTTGTTCCTTCAGGAGGAAAGAAACAAAATTTACGAGAAAACTAACTTTTACACTAAGAAAAAAGACATGACGATATGGGAAACAGGATCACGACTGTCTATTATCTTTGGCAGAAAAGAACTTTGGAATCTTTACGAAAAAGGAGATATCCACTAGGAGATGGGAGGGGGTACGAGACACATAGGAGACCAGGAAAGGAACGCCGTTACAGTTGTTCGAGGACGTAGAAGAGAGAGACCTCCATCTTCACCCTTAAAATTGGACTAGTCGAAGTTCAAGTTAAGGTTCTACTAAGACATCAAAATCTTTTATTTGTTCAAGTCGGGTCTAAGTTGGGCCGAGCGCAAGTAACCACAATCTGAACTCCAAGACACTTTATTAAAGGTAGGTCCAAGACAAACGAAACAAATCGTTTAATCAGGGGAGAGAAGAGGACACCCCGAGTCGGAACCCAGTCGAGTCCAGTGGACTTCGTCTTCACGTGTGAGGGTGGAGGACCGAAACGGGTTTGCGAACAGGACAAAAAGTTGGTTTAAATTACGTACTTTGTAAAGACTCCTTTGTTGGTTTCCTCTAAAAATATCCTTTCTCCTTCATCCGATTCCCCCTCGTCCCGTACTTCGGGGGAGACTCAGTCTGAGTCGTGGAAGAGAACTAGTGGTCTATTATGTCCCGTCTTCTCTTGTTCAGTGACCCTTTTCTTCCTTTTTTTTTATCAGGGACTCTATACTAGTGTACACATATAAAAATCTCACCTAACACGGACTCCTACCTACCAGAACTTGAAGTGTATATTTCGGTACTTCTCTGTTTGTAGGTCATACAATTGTAGGTAGAGAAGACATACAATGCCCCTACGGTACTTATACGGGTCCTGACTGTATCGGGGACTTGGGGGGTAAGGACATTCGTAAAACCGGGGTGTTTTGGGGTAGTCGACCATGAGAAGAGAAAACGAAACCTTGTCGGGTGTGTCTCCTGACGGGCGTCTCCTCTCCTCGAGCCTTCTCGAGTCAGGAGATGACTTTACGTTGTCGTCTACCCGTGAGGACTTTGTTCTGGTCGAAGACGCAAGTCAGGACCAATAAACACCCTGCACTCCTTAAGACTATCTCTCTCCGTACTTTATCCTCTCGTAGGGATCAGAAGAACCTCGGGCAGGTCTAGGAAGATAGAAGGAACGGGACAACGACCACACTATGTACCAACGGACCGAGGCAATCTCAGACGGAACGGCTCCTGGTGTCTGAGTCACCACCGTCCCTCGTGCCACTGTACTCGCCAACCCCTCGTCGCTACACCTCCCGTGTACACACGTGTCAAGAGGGTTCCGTCGAAAACAACAGGGAGAACATTATTTTGGTACAGGCGTCCCTTTAAATGGAGATACTTTTCTTTTTGTAGTTGTAATTGAGTTGTTATTTACCGTTGGTCGTACATTGAAGAAAATTCTCCCTTTTGTACCTCCCGAAAGATATTTTGACCCGTCTTCCAGGGGTGATTTCCCCCCTTCGGTGGTGGCTATCGAATGCTACTCGCTACAGACTGAGTACTAGAGACTTCTTCTAAATCAAAGTCCTGGTCTCTGGTCCGAACTGGTGAGTTCCGAGAACACACCGTCTTCACAATAATGTTACTTTTCCCTGTTTCTTTCAAAGACTGTATCTGTAGTCGTCCCCCTACCTCTTGTGAGGGGAACGATCTCAGTCGTTCCTTCCCTTAATGTATGAAAAAATAAATCAATAATGTTATTTAGTTTTCTTACAGAGTTCTAACATTTTTAAAATGGTCTGGGTGAGGATGTTAAATGTAAAATCCTATTGTCCTAATCTTGAGTTGTTATCTTTCTAGGATGGTCTGGGTGTGGGTATTATATGTAAGATTCTTTAGTCCTAATCAGTCTTCCAAAAGTCCTTCCTCTATGACAGGAGTTCGCCCTATGTAACAGCAATATATTAGGAGTCATGTCTCAAATTTGTTGTCTCAACAAACAACAATTAGTAGTCAAGGCCCGAATTTCTTTTTTTTCTTTCAAAATTACACTGTTCTGATTCCTTACATTTCTTCTTTTATTTAAAAACAGGAAAGGAGGACCTCTTAAGGTCTGGGGATAGAGGGGGAGCTCTTGGGGTCTGGGGAGAGGAGTCCCTGGGGGTCTAAAAAATAGTTGGACGGATCCTTAACTGAGAGAGTGGTGGGCGGGGGTTTATTAGTAGGGACACTGGTCTGTGACCGGGTCACGACGGTCTCGATCATTGAGAAGTTCTCTTTGATCTTTAGGTCCAAGAACCCATCTTATAGAGAGAAAACCACCCATTGTCGAAATAACCACCGGAAAAGAGGGACGAGTCACGATTTCTTAGGTGGACGGTTCGTCCTCTGTACCCAAACTAGGGATCAGCCCTTCTAGGGGTCCTCTTCCTTCACCTTTGGGTGAGGTCACAAGGACGGATCTCTTAAGGTACCTGTCTCCTCGGACCTTCCGATCAGGTAACCCAATGTTTCTCAGTCTGTCCTGACTCGTAAGTGTGTTCCATATCTCTCGACTATATCTATAGACGACTATAGATATCTTCATCTATACTTACATACACATGTTTGTGTGCCTCTGTGTGTAACAAAGAGATCTCTTGGGGCTAACTATGTGGTAGGGTGGTTCCGTTCACCCCCACCAAAACCAGAACGAAGAAAACACCAACGTCCTACGTGGGTGGTAAGTTGTCCTTCCAGTTAACGAAAACGAGGTGTAAAGTAAGTATACCGACGTCTCTTTAGGAAGTATGGAAGCGAGTACGGATGGGGGTGGATACAAGACACAAACTACACACAGTCTTCGAAACGATCCATGATCCCTGTGACTCTACTTATTTTGTGTACCACCGTCATTCTTTGTCTCCTTAGACAGACGTGATTTTCTTTTTGTCGAAAAGTTTAGTCACGTGATTTCATAATGTACCCTCTACTATCTTTTTACTTACCTCGCATTGTCCAGACGTGTCCTCCCTTGTCAGTGTCGACGTGTCTCCTTCTCCCACTAGTTTCTTACTCAGACTTCGACCTAGTCGACTCTAATTTGTCCCAGAGTAGGTCACACACGAAATCTTCTCTACGTAGGACTCGTTTCCTTTACCGAAAAGTGTTTCGTCTCTTTGTCGGACCTAGGATGTAGGCCGTCCAATTGGATCTCAATCTCGACCCTGGAGTGACTCTTTAGTCCGTCCTCTTCACCCTTCCCTAGTAGATCTCTCGTTTTGTACACGGGACGATTTCAAACCAGAAATAGGACGTCCCTACCCTCGGTAACACATCTAAAGTCTTTGCGTTACCGTAGAAGTCTAAAGGTGAAGTCTTTTGAGAGGGAGTACAACGTCTTAGTCGGTTTCGTCTCACTCCTTAGTCTCCGTCTCTCTAGTTAGACCTCCAGTAACATTATCAGACCCACTCTGTACTATTTCATCCCTATGTCTCTTCTCCTGTATAAAATCTCCGAGATAAGATCTACCTCAGACGGTCGAACCTACTGCCTAGCCCATAGTCTTTACTTCCTCCTCCTCCTTAAAGTCAGTCGAAGGTGTTAAGACCTACCTCTCATCGTGGACTGGAGATTCGTTCTCTTCTTTGTTTAAACTTCTCTTTACTTGAATCAAACAAATATTACTCATACACGACGGACGTCGCAAAGGACACAGACGAGTGTTTGGGGTAGACGTGACGATACTGGACTCAGGTCGTGGTAGTAGGAAATGGACCTATTAACGTTGTAGGAAGAATACCCAGAGGTATAAAGGAAGGTACTAGGGTATTTCAGGTAGTTTAGTACAGGAGAGAGACGACTTCGGGAGGTCATGGAACAGTATGGGCGGTTCCCCTTTTTTTTAGATTTGACGAAAGGTACCAAATATTCCGAGCTACAGTAGACTGGGATTGAGAATGGTACGAGGGGAATGGACTAATACTGATGGGACCAGACGAAAGGAAAAGAAAACCTCCCGTCACGAACTACCCGGTCCTCTGTTGTCTTCCCCGAAGATGAGAGACGGGAAAGACGAAGGACAGACGCCGTGAGAATGGGGTGTAGACCCCGACCGATGGAGGAAGGGTAGTGAACTGAGAGTTTACAGTGAAAGAGTTTCTGGAAAGGACTGGTGGGGGTAGAATTCGTCAGAGTAACGAGATGAATTAGAAAGGGTAGTAAAGGAAGTGTTTGGAAGTCAAGTGAAAGTCAAGTCAGTGAGTCACCACAGGTTGAGAAACGTTGGGGTACCTAATGTCGTGCGGTCCGAAAGGACAAGTAGTGGTTAAGGGTCTTGGATGACTTTGAGTACAGGTAGCACAGTCACTACGGTAGGTTGGTAGAATAGGAGACTGCAGGGGAAGAGGAGGGTGGAAGTTAGAAAGGGTCGTAGTCCCAGAGAAGATCACTCAGTCAAGAAGGGTAGTCCATGGCCTCAAAGTCGAAGTCCTAGACAGGAAAGTTACTTATAAGTCCTGACTAAAGGAAATTCTAACTGACCAACCTAGAGGAACATCAGGTTCCCTGAGAGTTCTCAGAAGAGGTTGTGGTGTCAAGTTTTCGTAGTTAAGAAGTCACGAGTCGAAAGAAATATCAGGTTGAGAGTGTAGGTATGTACTGATGACCTCTTTGGCATCGAAACTGATCTACCTAGAAACACCATTTCATTACAGAGACGAAAAATTTTACGACAGATCCAACCAACATCGAAAAGAAGGTTCCTCGTTCGCAGAAAATTAAAGTACCGACGTCAGTGGTAGACGTCACTAAAACCTCGGGGTTCCAGAGAGCGACAGAGGTAACAAAAGGGTAGATACACGATACGATCGGTTTTCGAAGGGACACTATAGGTACTTTCGTTTCTGGACTGAAGGAACCGAGGTCGTAGAGGACCTACGGATCTCGTCACGTCTCGTACGTCATCCTCGAGTCATACAGTCACGACTGTGTCGGTGTCACGCTCCCGAGAGATTCGACACCGCGAGTCAGAGTCGTCAACACACACCCAAATCAACGGGGTTCCCTACACTCTAGAATCAAGGGACTAGCCCCTAGTTTGGGTACAGGGAATATAACCTTCCACCTAAGAATTGGGGACCTGGTGGTCTCTTAGGGATGAGTAAATTTTGGTGCACCCGAGAGGTAAAAGACCAACTAAAAAAGTATAGTAAGTAGTAAAAGGTTGGATGATGTATCACATGAATAAATAGTATAACTAACAAATAACAGAGATGGGTGTAATCTTATGTACGGGGTGTTCTTCTCCTTAAAAACAGAATAACTGACTACCTCGGGTACATCCTTGTAAAGAGTAACTCGTGAGTAATCCAGGAGTTATTTTATAAACAAAACTACTTACTTAAGTAACTGTTGCATGTTCCCTCTCATTTGGAAGGAACACTAAGGTGAACATTCATAAATTACTATAAAAAAAGAAAGTAGGATAATTAAGGGGTAAAGTACTCTTAATTTATAGTGGACAACACCAAAACGGTTTTCTATTAAAAGTCCTGAATCCTTAGAGGTTTGGCACACGGTACAATTTCTCTTCCGAGATCACCCTGAAGGAATCACCAGACCGTGAATTCTTAGGTGGAAGGTTACGTTCTCTGTACCCAAACTAGGGACCAGGTCCTTGATTCTAGAGTGTACGGTACCCGGTGAATTCGGGTACGCGATATTGACGACTCGTGTGTTTGGTGTTCCTTTCTAGGACGTACGGTGTCGATTCTGGATTACGTCGGTTTATTTATTTATGTATAATTTTCTCTCTCTCTTTCGATACCATAAACCCGTTTCGGTAACTTCCGTTGGGAACCGAAATAACCGTATAAAGGGAAGGTTACACAAACTGTCTGACAAAGGGTTTACCGTCGAAAATAGGAGTCGGACTTATGTGGAGGTACGGATCGTGAAACGAACCAGTGTCGACCCTGACCCGTTACGGGCTCTACGTACAGCTCCTTTCATCGACATAAAGAGTCTGTGATTAACGAGTTAAACCAAGAGTGTGGACACTGCCCGTCCCGGTCCGACGGTAGTGACAGACGGGAAGTCGTTTCGATTAATGACTGTCACTCTAGAAGTGTAAAAGAGTCTCCAGGGTCGTTTTCGGAGTTTTACCTAAAATTACGGACATTTCTCCTCGATTTTTCGGAGAACTACTTTCACTTTCTCCTCTCACTTTTTCAACCGAATTTCGAGTTGTAAGTCTTTTGCTTCTAGTACCGTAGACCAGGGTAGTGAAGTACCCTTTATCTGTCCCTTCGTCATCTTTGTCAAAGTCTGATAAAAAAACCCGAGGTTTTAGTGGCGTCTACCACTGACGTCGGTACTTTAATTTTCTGTGAATGAGGAACCTTCTTTTCAATACTGGTTGGATCTATCGTATAAGTTTTCGTCCCTGTAATGAAACGGCTGATTCCAGATAGATCAGTTCCGATACCAAAAAGGACACCAGTACATACCTACACTCTCAACCTGACACTTCTTTCGACTCGCGGCTTCTTAACTACGAAAACTTGACACCACAACCTCTTCTGAGAACTCTCAGGGAACCTGACGTTCTTCTAGGTTGGTCAGGTAAGACTTCCTCTAGTCGGGACCCTAAAGAAACCTCCCTTACTACGACTTCGACTTTGAGGTCATGAAACCGGTGGAGTACTCTTCTCAACTGAGTAACCTTTTCTGAAACTACGACCCTCCCTAACCCCCGTCATCCTCTTTCCCTGCTGGCTCCTACTCTACCGACCTACCGTAGTGCCTAAGCTACCTGTACTCAGACTCACTTGAGGCCCTCTACCACTACTTGTCCCTCCGGACCGCACGACGCTAAGTACCCCAGCGTCTCTCAGCCTGTACTGACTCACTGACTTGACTTGACTTACTGTTCTTTACATAAGAGAAATCCCAACATCTTTCAGTAGGTTCGTTTCACTTATCCCCTACCTCTCAAGGTCTTCTGGTCCTAAGTGGACCAAGATCGTGTCTCTTGCTTTTTCACTACAAAGATTATAAATCTACAGAGCCCTGAAGGGACCGTCAGGTCACCAATTCTGAGGTACTAAGGTGACGTAACCCGTGTTCACGTCGGGGACCAACCCCTCACTTCTAGCACGTACGGAAAACCACACCGGTTTTTTATTACAAAGAAAATTTTTAATTTAATTATAAATCTGAAGAGAACCTCTGGACTAAAGAAGATACAGAAAACGGTGCACCACCCTTCTAGAAGACTTCAAGTCCAACAACAAGTTGACGATTCAGCACAAACTGAGAGACTGGGGTACTTGACATCGTATGGTCCGAAGGGACAGGAAGTGATAACGGGTCTCAAACGAGTTTGAGTACAGGTAACTCAGTCACTACAATAGATTGGTAGAGTAGAGACGGTGGTGGAAAAGGAGGACGGGAGTTAGAAAGGGTCGGAGTCCCAGAGAAGATTACTCAGTCAAGAAGTGTAGTCCACCGGTTTCATAACCTCGAAGTCGAAATCGTAGTCAGGAAGGTTACTTATAAGTCCTCAATATTTACCGTCGACGCAGACTGGGGTCATCTTGGTATAGCACACACTTAAACAGTACCTTTAAGTTCATGTGTGTACTCGAATCTCTCTCTTTTTTTTAAATAAATAAAAAAACGGTACGGTACTCCGGACACCCTAGAATCTAGATCCTGGTCCCTAGTTTGGACACGGGGGACGTAACCACAGAATTAGTACCTGGTGGTCCCTTCAGGGAGTTTTCTTTTCAGAATTTATTATTCCTCTAAAGTGTGGAAGATCCACGTCTCCTTGAAGGACCCCCGTTACCCCTCTTCCTTCGGTCTTAGAAGAGAAGGGACTACTAGAGGGAGACGTCTGTCAAGAGTCCTACACTCGTAGAGGGACGTCATCGAAGACTTTTACGGATCAAAGTGTGTCGTACCAGGGACTGGGTTCGGGGGAGTAACCTAGGTCGCAAGTTAACTTTTTACTACTGGTTAAGATCTCGACCCTCCCACGGCCTGGCACAACTTTAATGACTCTGTCAGAGACCCAGGTTACGTTACGAAGAGTTTCCTCAAACGTTACTCCCCCCTCCCCTCCACATGCAAGACGTTTTATAAAACGGAATGTAGGAGTGGGGATATCCTCTAAAGTAAGACGATTTTGATCTTCCAAGAACCCGTACTGTTTTTGTTTGAACCCCGGAATAGGCGGACGGCTGCGTCCTCTGTAGTCAAGTTAAGGACCAGGTCCTTCTAGGGTTTGCACCACCTAGTGGGTCGGGTACGTGGTGTTGATGACTCGGACGCGAGAATTCGGGTCCTCTGCGTGGATGACTTCGGGAGAGCGGGATCTGGGGCACGAGGTGTTGTTGTTTTGGGTAGAGTTACTCCTCGGGAGCTTGGTGTTGATCTCTCACCGGG
Source organism: Capra ibex (assembly GCA_006410555.1). NCBI lineage: Eukaryota > Metazoa > Chordata > Mammalia > Artiodactyla > Bovidae > Capra > Capra ibex. Next base: position 20,241,635 of record SJYO01018169.1, on the reverse strand, counting down.
GGTGAGAGACGTTAATCTTCTTTCGGGGCCGTCGTCGTTTCTGGGTGGTGTCAGTATTTATTTATTTTAATAAAGAGAAATTTTCTTGTTTGAACCTTCCGTTTCCTAGGATTAAGTCCTACAATCCATCTGTTTCGTAGTAACGTAAACGTTGCTATTAGTTAAAACAATTCGTCGGAACGAATTAATCGTACTAAAGTAAATATATCGTGAAATATCCAAAGGTTTATGAAAGAATATAAGAGGAGTAAATGTCTTTGTACATTCTGTCTACTCCTTCGTCTTTGTGTATTACAATTTACTGTAAGAACCATAGACTACCGGTTCAGTCTTTACTGTATCTTTGGATCGAGACCTATAGTGCACGACCCCAACAGAGTCGGGTGGTACTACGAAAGGGAACTTTTCGTCTAGTAGCAAAAAAGTCTGCCGGACTAATACTGAAGCTTCCTCATAAATATATCGGTCCGATTCGAGTAAGACCAGGTTAAGAATAATTTTATCTTCACGTAAAGGAAGAAGAAAACTTGGTGTTGAATTTTACTAAGACTTTAAGTTCGTTAACCTTCTATCCGAACCGAAAAAAGTGTTAGAGACTTTTGGGACTTTTTCTTACTGTCCAAAAGTAGTGGACAAGGTGTGTCCGTCTAACAATTTTTCGACTCGTAAAGCACCCACCCCTTCTCTGTTAGGTAATCCACCTTCAATTTCGGGGAGGGGGTCTTAAGTGAGTTACGTAATCAGTAATGCCTGTACGTATTTTTATTAGTGTGTGTAGAGACAGAGGTAAGTGTTTACGTTTCACTGTCGGATACTGAATCGATGTTTTTACTATAATAGTCCTACTTTTCTTAACCTCTCCTTTAACTCCGACACCCTTCCTCTTTCACCTTCTTAACTTGTGACCGTATTTATATTTAGTGTTTTCTTCTAACGTAATTACGTTACACTCTCAGTCTTTGACGGGACGACTACAACTTTTCTAATATATGAGTACCCTACTTCTCAGGGGGTCCGACCCTTAGAAACTACTCTTTATTCGTCCCAAACTTGGTTTTCCTCCGTCGATCTTCGTCCGATAACTCGACCGGACTCTTTATTACAGAGTAATCTCTTGTAGGATTACTCTACCAAAAATGTTAAAAAATCCATGTTACATCCTCTTTACAGGTCCCTGTGTTTCATAGTACGGGAAGTAGAATGTTCACCAAAAAGAATTTTATGTCAGGTAAAATCTCTGAAAACCTCCTCCGTTCCAAATAAGTAGAAATATCGTTATTTAGGACCCGTATAAACGAACGAGAGAAGTGACATTAAACATGGAGTGTAGACAACCACTAATCAATGACGGAGCTCCTAGAAGAGACGGTCGGAGTCTACAGTAGTAGAAAATAAATAAGTATCACGTATACGATTCTCGTAAGCTCTTTGTTAGAGGGGAGTAACGAAGTGGGGATTGGATCGTTCTCGTCGAGATTCACTCTTTCCCTAAACCTCTGAAGGACTAATAAGTACTTTTTCAGCCTGGCGGGACCTGGGTTAATTCCTGACCGACGTCAGGTCGTCCCATAGGGATTCACACCTGTACTAAGTTGAGTATCGGTCATATTCTTAAGATCCACCATGTATCTAGTATCTACCTACGAAAACTTTGTGTTATAAATACACAAAGTAAATTAGAGAATCTTTGACATTCATTGTACAGTTTTGACCCTAGTGTTTATAAAATGAACCTTCTTCCAATCCCATTTTTTTTTTTTTATCATTATCCCTGAAGGGGTCACGAGATCACCATTCTGTGGTACGAAAGTGACGTCCCCCTAGACCTAACTAGGGACCAGTCCCTTATTTCTAGGGTGTTCGGGATCCCACGTTGGTTTTTTATCTTTGTTTTACCATTATTATCTTTACCACGAATCTATGTACTGCTTTCATTTTTACCATATGTACCTACTGACTTCGAACTGTTCCCATTCGTCATTTAAGTAAGTAAGTCATTCATTCATGTAGAAGTTATGGGAGACTTACAGTCTGGAAGAAGATCTATCACCTTTATGTCTTTATTATTTTTTAGACGTCTACCACTAACGTCGGTAGTTTAATTTTCTACGAATGAGGAACCCTCCTTTCAATACTGGTTGGATCTATCGTATAAGTTTTCGTCTCTGTAATGAAACGGTTGTATCCAGACAGATCAGTTCCGACACCAAAAAGGTCACCAGTACATACCTACACTCTCAACCTGACACTTCTTTCGATTCACGGCTTCTTAACTACGAAAACTTGACACCACAACCTCTTCTGAACTCTCAGGGAACCTGACGTTCCTCTAGGTTGGTCAGGTAAGATTTCCTCTAGTTGGGACCCTAAAGAAACCTTCCTTACTACGATTTCGACTTTGAGGTCATGAGACCGGTGGAGTACGTTTCTCAACTGAGTGACCTTTTCTGAGACTACGACCCTCCCCTCCCTAACCCCCGTCCTCCTTTTCCCCTGCTGTCTCCTACTCTACCGACCTACCGTAGTCGCTGAGCTACCTACACTCAAACCCACTTGAGACCCTCAACCACTACCTGTCCCTCCGGACCGCACGACGTCAGGTACTCTAGAGTTTCTTAGCCTCTACTGACTCGTAGACTTGGCTTGACCATTAGGTAAGATGTTCTGTTGTACAAGTCTCCAACGGTCAAGGTCTACGTCGACACGGTCGTCGGGGACTATAGTCCCGAAGTTGGACCGAAGGTCACTAAGAGAACCAAAAAATAAGTAACAGTGTATTACCGACGATGTCGAGGTTGGTGTTGTAGGAGTGTGGTGGTACAGGGTATCAATACAAAGGACGGACTGGTCTCTTCTATAAACACTAACTATAAACACACACCACAAACACTAACAGGTATTATTTCCCATCCTACTCAAATGAGAGGTGGTAACTAAGAGTCTCATCCTAGGGGTCTGAGTGTCACAGTTGTAGTGGACCTTTAACGTGTCTACGTTTAAGAGTCTAGGATGGGGTCTGGTTGGTTTAGTTCTTGAGACTCCCACCACTGGTCATTAGACATAAAATTGTTTGGGAACCAACGTAATACTTCAAATTTTTGGTGACGAAATCTTTTTACGACAAACCCATTTTTCGTCGGACTAAAATCAGTTCAATTTAAACTTTCCATCTACGATTTTTCTGTATCTCGTCCAATAGTTCACGATCCCAAGAACAGGGAAAGAACCGGTGATCGATTGTCACACTAATGGCCTTAATTCAATTGAAGGGTCTAAAGTAAATAAATTTGTCACTATCCTCACGTTCCCGCCCCCTCCAAAACTCTTCTCCAAACTAGTCTAGTCACCAAAAGTTATCCTCGTCAAGGAGAGTGGCGCCCTGGAGACCGTCATAGACCCCTACAAAAACCAACGGTACTCTTCTCTGTGATGACTCTAGATCCCCCCTACTTTCTGTCCTTACTGTGAGTTGTCGGATGTCATGTTTCCTGTCGCGGTGATTTCTTTCTCAATAGGTCGGGGTTTACAGTTATCACGGTTCCGACCCCTTGGGACCCTACGAGACCCCTACAGTGCTGTGTCGACTTGGAACTTTCGTAAGACAATTCACTTCTCGCGGTCTGTGTTTTCCGGTGCACAACATCCTAAGGTAAACATACTTTCCAGATCTTCTCCGTTTAGGAATTCTTTCATCCAATGACCAACGGGTCTCAACCGTGCTTATAACTGACGATTACCCAGACCCCCAAAGGACAAACCCCACTACTTTTGACCTTCACGACTACCAATGTCTTAAGACACTTATATCAACTTTAATGAATTGACACGTGAATTCTCCTAATATAAGTACCATACCTTTGTTACGGAATTATTTCGACAATAACCCCCCTTCCTTTTCCCCCCTATTTAACTTTTCGGATTTGGCTTTTGAGAAATCATTTTCACAAAGGGCACGACTTCTGAAAAGAAAGACAACTCTTTGGTACCACGATAGAGTATCTTTTTCGACGTTAAAAGGGCGACAATTACGGGATCGAAAAAAGTTTTCTCTTATGCAAAAAGGTTCTTAGTAGTACTGACCCATGAAAAGGAAGATAATCGAGACTTATACAGTAGAATAGAGGAACTTATACCGACAATAAAAATGAAAAACGTTTTTCGAACTAACAAAACAATTAGCGATACTTTTTCTGATAAAAACTGTCGCAAGAAGAAGGTGGGTAGGAGTACGAAAGGAATTCGCCGATCTTCACGTCCTCGGGAAACACGAGTGACGTCGGAGACATCATAAACCCCAGTTCCATTAAGAAGGGGTTCGAACGTATAGAATCATTGAGGTTTACGTCATGCACCCGACCGAGGGTCAAACTGGTCGACGACAGACTTAAGTTTTAAGCTAATAAATTTACAATGTATTTATGAGCGTAATAGGACATCTGGATACAATACCGATGAGAGCACGTTTTACCCAATTCCGTTTAAGGTGCTACAGTTACACCTTTAAGGTGTAACACATAAAGTCTCCACCCGAAAGTACCCCTTTCAGTACTTAGTTCCTCGTCGTTCTGTCCCTGAAGGGACCCCCGCGTCACCTATTCTTAGACGGACAGTCACGCCCCCTGCTCCCAAGCTAGTGACCAAGCCCTTCCAGGGTGTACGACGACCCGGCGATTCGGGCACACGGTGTCGACGACTTCGGATGTGGGAGACCTCGGGCACGAGGCATTGTTCTCTTCGGTGCTGTCACTTTTCGTGTACGTGGCGTCGACCTCTCATCGGGGGAGAGGGGTGTTGATCTCTCTCGGGCGTGTGTCGTTCCTTCTGGGTCGTGTCGGTTTTATTTATTTATTTTACTTTTCTGTCTTTTTTCTTCGTCGTCGATCTCTCCCGTTCAAAGGACTAGAAGGGAGTAAGGTACCTCTCTACACGACTCTGGTTCCCGACGCCCCTTGGACGTCTCCCCGGGACTAAGGACGACGGTGTCAACGAAAAATGGACCGTCCACACTCCGTTGGAACAGTCGGCCATCTCGTCGTCTGTCGGATCTGTCGTCGTCAGACCAAAATCTACAGTCAATAAATATCCTGAACAGTCCCTTCGTTCGACGGATCATCCATCACTGAGACGGTGGGGAGGACCGTCCCCCGTGTTCGGGAACTATAGTATTCTACAACTCAAATGACGCACGGAGGGTGATACGTTACCGGTCTTGGTGACCGGGGTCACTCAGACGATCGGTTCCTTGTATACCTCAAGGACTCCAGTGAATTCTTTATAAGATGAACGATGGGTAGAGTCGTAGTCGCACCAACGGGTCGTTAGGGTCCGTTGTCGTGCCACAGAGAACACAGAGACGGTGACTGGTGGTAATGGGTGGTATTCACCCGGAAACGTATCCCGGTCTTTACGGACCGTTAAATACATCGTCAATGTCGGTCTCAGAATGTTGTCTTCAAGGGACAAGACGAGTCTTCGTTCAAAATCACAAAGCAATAACAAACGAAAATATAAAACCCGAAGGGTCCATCGTGATCACCATTTCTTGGGTGGTCGGTTACGTCCTCTACATTCTCTACCCTCAAGCTAAGGACCCAGTCCTTCTAGGGGACCCCCTCCTTTACCGATGGGTGAGGTCATAAGAACGGACCTCTTAGGGTACCTGTCTCCTCGTACCACCCGATGTCAGGTGTCCCAGTGTTTCTTAGTCTGTGCTGACTTCGATGAATCGCACGTACGTACATGTGAAGATATAAAATTATGACATAAAATTCCAATTACATTGCGACCTATTAAATGTCGTGAAATCATAACTTAAGTAAAGACTATAAATTCATAAATCCATAAACCCCAGTCTTATATCTAAACCGTAGCGTTGTGGGTCAGGTGTATGTGCGGGCAGTCTGCAGTCGACCTCGACTTTAGTTAGACCGGGAAATTTGTCGTCGTCTCGTTCCCCCAGACCAAACGACGTCAGGGGTGGTTGGGGTCAAGTTGGGGTTGTGACTTAGTTCATTCTCACTTGACCGTAAGGGGAAACGTGTTTCGGGTGACGAAGAGAAAAGGACGGAGTCGGGACGTCCGTAAACTCAAAGACTGTGACCCAAAGTTTAGGATTTCTGATCAACATTTCAGGGTCAGGGGATTACTAAGTGACACACTGCATCGATGAATGTATTGGAGTGACTTGGAGCAAAACTAGTGAGGATTTTACTACAAGTATGATTGACATGAAAGTTTGCCACCGACATTCTTAATTTTTCTTATGTACACTTATTCTATTTAGTCACGGGTCGGGTTTCATTCGACATTTTACTTACCAGCGATAATTATTACAGTACTTGCAGAATCAACCAAGACAGATGACACTGTTTTATCATATGTGACCGCCGTATTTGGTGTCTGTAAATAAAGAGTTCCGAGAGGTTCGACCGTTCAGGTTCTAGTTTCGGACCCTCCAAGTCAAGGACGCCTCTCGGGAGACGGACCGATCGTCTACTAGAAGTATGACACAGGGGTGAACCCCCTCTGTCTGCCGTTCGAGACCAGTGAGAGAAGATGAACATTCCGGTGGTTAGGGTAGTGCCTCTGGGATGGGAGTACTGGAGTGGATTTGGAAAATTTCGGAGGTGGAGGATTGTAGTTGTACAATTCCCTATTCCGAGGTTGTATACTTAAACCCCTCCTTCATTTATAAGTCAGGAATCAGTTCTTGTAGTAGTAAACCGAAGTCTATAACCAGAGTCACAATGACTCAGGTTCCAGACGAGCGACGGGCTACCCGACTACTCAGACTCTCTGCTCCACAACCCGCTCCCTATGTCGAAATCAGCCTCTCAACTGACTGGCCCTTCTACCGTCTGATTTCAGAATTTTATTGGTAGAACAGTCCCAGACCTAAGGTGCAAGAAAATACCTAGTCTCCACCCCCTACCCTCCCCTCTTTTGTTTGATTTTTCGGGTAATTAGAACGTTTATAGAGGATCTTGCCGTTCGGAGTCCGTCCCCCTACACAACTAAAGGAGGAAGGGTGGTAGATGTCCATCTGTCCCGATATGTCATAGTCCGTCTCCCCGTCCTAAGAGACTCCACCCGGAAATACACACTAATATTGTTTTCGTTGTCTTTCGTTCAGTTTCTTTGTCCAAACTGTGCCTTAGTCTTAACTGAAGAGAGACGTTGCAATCGACAACAGTTCAATGGTCCTGGGACATCCTACTAAGAAGATTTCCTTTTTCAGTATTTAATACGTAGGGTACCGTCACGGACGGAGACGGTTACTAGTATGTCCGTAGTCAAAATACTAAAAAAAAGGACATGAATGTGTGGTTCTCTTTGTTAGATCCCTGGTAGATCGGTCTTCTTAATTCCGAGGGACCCTACCGCAAGAACCACAGTAATACATTGAAAGAGATGACGAAACAAAGATTGCACGTACAGAAGACGTCCGGTTTTTTTTTTTTCTCGCCCCCATCTTTCTACACTGTGACGGGACGGGTACCGGTTTAGATGTAAACACTACGGTCAGACAAAGGTGAACCCCCCACCATCCTCATGCAAAGTAACCAAGCATTAAAACTGAGTCTACCATTTCTTAGACGAACGTTAAACATTCTGGACCCAAGCTAGGAACCCAGCACTTCTAGGGGACCTCTTCCTTTACCGTTGGAGGAGGTCATAAGAACGGACAACTTAGGGTACCTGTCTTCTCGGACCTCCCGATATCAGGTACCCCAGTGGGTCTCAACTTGTACTGAGTCTGCTGAATCGTATGTCGTGTCCTCATGTAAATCTCTTATTACAACCTCTTTGGTACAATCCTTTCCAGATTAAAAGACTTCGACTTTGTGGTCATGAAACCGGTGGAGTACTCTTCTCAACTGAGTAACCTTTTCTGAGACTACGACCCTCCCTAACCCCCGTCCTCCTCTTCCCCTACTGGCTCCTACTCTACCGACCTACCGTAGTGACTGAGTTACCTGCACTCAGACTCACTTGAGGCCATCAACCACTACCTGTCCCTCCGGACCGCACGACGCTAAGTACACCAGCGGTTCTCAGCCTGTACTGACTCACTGACTTGACTTGACTTGACTTGACTTAAAAACGTTAATTATAAAACGATATGAATGAAATAATATGAAAATTAATAGATAAGTATGGCTGAGGGCGACTGGATAAATAAACATACAAAGTTCCAATCAACGTCTATAGTCAGGTAAAGTGGAGACTTGTGAATTCATACAGATAGTAATTGACCTCAAGTCATAAACAAAGTCAAATAAAGGTACTTTAAATACCGTACTTTACGTGACTAGAATTGTCATGATTCACCAAAAAAATTTCCTTTGTCAGTAAAATAAAATAAAAATGAAAAAAAACCGACGTGACCCCGAAATAACGACGTGTGTCCGAAAGAGATCAACGTCCTTCACCCCTGACGAGAAGTGGTGTCACGAACCTGGAGATTAACACCACCGAAGAGAACAACGTTTCGAAATCCGGGTGTCCGAAGGTATCAACGTCGTACGTCCGAGGACCCGAGATCTCACGTCCGAGTCACCAACACCGAGTACCCGAATCGACAGGGTACCGTACACCCTAGAAGGGCCTGGTCGCTAACTTGGGTTACACGGGACGTAACCATCCGTATAAAAATTGGTGACCTTGTGGTCCTTTCAGGGGAATTCACTACCCAAAACTGTTTTCGTATATGGAAACATGGGTTTTGTGAACAGTTCTGTCTTGTAAGGGTGGTAAATTCTTTCAAGGAAGTTGATGACGTATCGTGACTCTTGAGATGAGTTATAAGACCTTATTGGATACATTTCTTTCTTAGGTTTTTTCTCACTTATAAACATAAACATGTTGACTCAGTGAAACGACTTGTGAACTTTGATTATGTTGTAATATTTAGTTGATATGAGGTTACTTTCATTTTAATCCTTTTTTGGTTTCAAGGAAATAGGGAGAAAGGTCAGTTGGGAGCGGAAGAAGTCTGCGTTGGTGATAAGACTCTAAGAAGAGTTATCTAATCAAAGGGACAGAGTTTTAAAGTGTATTTAGCTTAGCACATACCTTGTGAAGAAAGTAAATCACGTTATAAAAACTCCGAATAAGTACAATAGTACACTTAGTTATTAAGAAAGGAAGATTTCCGATCTATCAAAAGGTAAGAGAAGAGACTTATAGGGTGACAAACACAGAAAGGACAACTACTAAGGTCAAAAATCGAGTATACTCATGACCATACCTGTAAGTATACATTTAGGAAAAATTTTATTAAAACCCCGAAGGGACCACCGAGTCTGTCATTTCACCCTCTGAACCCAAGCTAGAGACCCAACTCTTCTAGGGGACCTCTTCCCGTACCGTTACGTGAGGTCATGAGAACGGACCTTTTAGGGGTACCTGTCTCCCTGTAAGTGTACGTTTAGGAAAATTCTTATTAAAGTAAACAAAGAAAAACTGACACGACCCAGAATTTACGATGTACCCGTAAAGAGATCAACGTCGTTCGTCCTCGATGCGAGATCGACACCCCGGACCCGAAGAGTAACGACGCCGAAGAGAACAACACCTCATACCGGAGATCCCTCAAGCCCGAAGCCACTAACACCAAGGACCTGAGATCTCTTTCGTGAGTCATCAACACTAAGTGCCCGAATCAACGAGCCTCCGTGTACCCTAAGGGTTTGGTCCCTACCTTGGGCACAGAGGACGTGACCGTCCACCTAACAAATGGTGGTTCAGTAGTCCCTTCGGGGTATACCTTTAGAAATACACCTGTACTAAAAGTAACGAGAACACATTTATACTCATTTTGTAGACCCTGTATTCGGGATGTTAATCTTTCTCGGTTTGAGGGGTGAGTGGTTCAGACTCAAGTTCAACGAGGTACAAGAACGGTTGTAGGTTCGTTATAAATTTACTGTGAGAGTCGAGAAAATTAACGTCGGTGACGTCGTCCACGTGACAGTCTAGAACCCCCCTTCCTCGGTGGTCTTGTCACGTCTCGACACCCATAGTCCCTGTTGTTACGAACTGAACCAAGTCTTACTTTCGTAGTATAGGTCAAGAATGGTGGTCGACGGATCCCTTGCACAAAGAACCCCTGTGTTTCGACCTTCGACTTTGCTACGGGGTAGTCGAAGGTCTGGGATCCGTACGTAGCACCCAAAAGGGGTGTTGACTGACTGAAACGCATAGTTAGGTCGAAGGTACCCCTTTGAACAATCTCTTCCAACGTCATAACCCCCAGGAGCCAGTGTGTCCTCCGGTACGTCACAGTGTCTTTGGCGTACGAACCTGTTTCTTGTCTGGTAGGTACACCACAGTAAAAGGTAGGTCAATTAAGTGGATTTGTAAAGAGAAAGGGTGTCTCATCTAAAACCCACTTCTTCTAATTCGTCATTTCTACCAACTTGTTCTCATCTTATCCCTCAGTTAATAGGACATGGTAAGTCCCAAATAATAAAAGAGTCCGAGGTTTTAGTGAAGTCTACCACTGACATCGGTACTATAATTTTCTACGAACGAGGAACCTTCTTGAATCTGTCGAATAATATTTCGTCTCTGTAATGAAACGGATGTTTCCAGGCATATCAGTTTCGATACCAAAAAGGACATCAGTACATACCTACACTCTCAACCTAGTATTTCTTCCGACTCGGGACTTCTTAACTACGAAAACTTGACACCACGACCTCTTCTGAGAACTCCCAGGGAACCTGACGTTCCTCTAGTTTAGGCAGTAACGATTTCCGTTAGTCAGGACTTATAAGTAACCTTCCTGACTACGACTTCTACTTCGAGGTTATGAAACCGATACACTACGTTTCTCGACTGAGTAATCTTTTCCGGGACTACGACCCTTTCTGACTTCCGTCCTCCTCTTCCCCTGCTGTCTCCTACTCTACCAACCTACCGTAGTGGCTGAGTCACCTGTACTGAAACTCGTTCGAGGCCCTCTACCACGTCCTGTCCCTTCGGACCACATGATATCAGGTACCCCAGCGTCACCCAGTCTGTTCTGACTCGCTGAACTTGTTGTTGTAAGTCTCAATCGTCCTCTGAACGTCTCCATTGACTTGTCTTAACTTACTTCCCGTAAAAGTGTCCGCACCCGTTTGTACTACGTCTTGGGCCCTTTATCATTGTTACTCTTCGACAATTGAGGACCCCCTTTCCCGGTCCCTTTCCAACGGCCACGACTTGGGGTCTGTTTCAGTCTCGTCCTCTCTGCGACGAGTCCTCGTCGACACGTGTACCTATGTCCTTCGTTCCGTAGTCGCTGTTTAGTCGTCGGTCGTCCCTCCTCGACCCTCTTATTTATAGGTCGGAAAGAGGCGACGACCAGTCTGAAGGAAACCAGTTTGGGTCGGGTCCTAGATCACCTTTCTCCTTTAGACCACCCTGAAGGGACCACCAAGTCACTATTTCTTAGGTGGACGGTTACGTCCTCTGTCCCTAAGTCAGAGACTAGACCCCTCTAGGGTGTACGGCACCTCTTTGATTCGGACACGTGGTATCGATGAGTTAGACACGAGATCTCGGGTCCTCGACGTTGATGACTTCGGGCGTACCGGCTCTTGGGTACGAGGTGTTGTTCTCTTCGTCGGCGTTGCTCTCTTCGGCGGCGTTGCTCTCNGAAGGTACCCCTTTGAACGATCTCTTCCAACGTCATAACCCCCAGGAGCCAGTGTGTCCTCCGGTACGTTACAGTGTCTTTGGTGTACGAACCTGTTTCTTGTCTGGTAGGTACACCACAGTAAAAGGTCGGTCAATTAAGTGGATTTGTAAAGAGAAAGGGCGTCTCATCTAAAACCCACTTCTTCTAATTCCTCATTTCTACCAACTTGATCTCATCTTATTCCTCAGTTAATAGGACATGGTAAGTCCCAAATAATAAAAGAGTCCGAGGTTTTAGTGAAGTCTACCACTGACATCGGTACTTTAATTTTCTACGAACGAGGAACCTTCTTGAATCTGTCGAATAATTTTTCGTCTCTGTAATGAGACGGATGTTTCCAGGCATATCAGTTTCGATACCAAAAAGGATATCAGTACATACCTACACTCTCAACCTAGTATTTCTTCCGACTCGGGACTTCTTGACTACGAAAACTTGACACCACGACCTCTTCTGAGAACTCCCAGGGAACCTGACGTTCCTCTAGTTTAGGTAGTAACGATTTCCGTTAGTCAGGACTTATAAGTAACCTTCCTGACTACGACTTCGACTTCGAGGTTATGAAACCGGTGCACTACGCTACTCGACTGAGTAATCTTTTCCGGGACTACGACCCTTTCTGACTTCCGTCCTCCTCTTCCCCTACTGTCTCCTGTTCTACCAACCTACCGTAGTGGCTGAGTCACCTGTACTGAAACTCGTTCGAGGCCCTCTACCACGTCCTGTCCCTTCGGACCACACGATATCAGGTACCCCAGCGTCACCCAGTCTGTTCTGACTCGCTGAACTTGTTGTTGTAAGTCCCAATCGTCCTCTGAACGTCTCCATTGACTTGTCTTAACTTACTTCCCGTAAAAGTGTCCGCACCCGTTTGTACTACGTCTTGGGCCCTTTATCATTGTTACTCTTCGACAATTGAGGACCCCCTTTCCCGGTCCCTTTCCAACGGCCACGACTTGGGGTCTGTTTCAGTCTCGTCCTCTCTGTGACGAGTCCTCGTCGACACGTGTACCTATGTCCTTCGTTCCGTAGCCCCTGTTTAGTCGTCGGTCGTCCCTCCTCGACCCTCTTATTTATAGGTCGGAAAGAGGCGACGACCAGTCTGAAGGAAACCAGTTTGGGTCGGGTCCTAGATCACCTTTCTCCTTTAGACCACCCTGAAGGGACCACCAAGTCACTATTTCTTAGGTGGACGGTTACGTCCTCTGTCCCCAAGTCAGAGACTAGACCCCTCTAGGGTGTACGCCACCTCTTTGATTCGGACACGTGGTATCGATGAGTTAGACACGAGATCTCGGGTCCTCGACGTTGATGACTTCGGGCGTACCGGCTCTTGGGTACGAGGTGTTGTTCTCTTCGTCGGCGTTGCTCTCTTCGGCGGCGTTACTCTTCGGGTACATGGTCCTGATCTCCCACCGGGGGTGAGTGACGTTGATCTCTTTTTGGGTGAGTCGTTGTTTCTGGGTCGTTTCGGTTTTTATTTATATATTTATTTTAATATAAAAAAATTTTTTTCCTTTAGACAACTAGACTAAGTACCTTCAACTGAAGGACCCCCTTCTGTTCCCTACCCTTCCCATCTCTTACATAGTCCTTCCCATCTCTCATTTTGCTTTCATGTTAGGGTTTCGAGTAACTTTAGTATCTTCGACAATGAAGCTACATCCTTCTTCTTTAATTTTACGATAAATTTTGTTATTGACGACGTCGACGAAATCGTAACAATAGAGTACTTTGCGAAGTGGTTAAACCTGTGTTTATGTTAATTAAATGGAGAACATAACAACGTTTGATTAAAGAATTCGTGTGTGGACGGAGTAATAGTCCTACAGATCTTAGAAGGAAAGTTACCGGTGGGTGAGTACGTAACAGGTTCTTGATGTCCCCGAACGTCTCTTGTTCCTCCTACCGGCTCTCCCTCGTGCCCCCTCCAAAGGGGCGCTGCCCAAGTGCAGACGGCAACGTAGGACGCCGGTGAACCGCCGTGACGGCTCATCACGCAGGCGTCTCAGTCGGCGGACCACTAACTACAACCCCACCTCTGGAACAATTTGGTCCTGACTCTGTTCCGAAGAGTCTGAGGTTCTAGTTATGAGTGAAGTGTAAAAGGGACGGAATTGAAGGAACTCGACGACAATGTTTTATAGGCTCTGATCCGTCGCCCTCAAATAAAAGAGTAACAAGACTTCCGACTTGTAGGTTCTACTTCCCCGATAGTCACGACCAAAGGACGGAGAGAGAAGGATGTAACGTTTCCCGATGGAGGAACGGGACAGAAGTGTACCGAAAGGGAGACACGTAAGTACTTTCCCCTCCCCACCCTCCTGAACTACAGAGGGGGAAGAGAAAATTCCTGGGGTCAGGATAACTTAATCTTAGGGTGGGAGTACTTTAATTAGTGGAGGAATTTCCTGGGTAGAGGTTCATATAACCCTCAACCCCGAAGTTGTATCCTTGAATTCCACCCCTTTTCTGTGTTAAACCAGATTTCCATTTTAACAATTAGGACTTTCGTACTGTGAAGTCTCCCACTCTGATGTATGAGACGTTGTTTTAGTAAGTAATCCGAAAAAAATTTTTGAAATAATAAACCGACACAGTCCGAAGAGAGATCAACTCAGTGTGTCCGAGTCAATGGGACACTGTACATCCTAGAATCAAGGGGTTGGTCTCTAGTTTGGGTCCAGGGGATGTAACGTTCCTTCTAAGAATTGGTGACCTGGTGGTTCCTTCAGGGGTTTGGTGATCCAAAACAGGATTAGGACTCAGTGGTTCAGTCCGATAGGAATGACCAATTGTAGGGAGAAACCTAGTAAGTTATGGGAGTGAACTAAAATTTTTAGACGGAGGAAGGATCTTGAAGGATTGTGAAGGAGTTCCTCACAATCCTCCCGAGTCGAAGTCTTCGGGTGTTCTTAAAAATGATAGACGAAAGAGGTCCTGTTATCTACGAAGTATCACGAGGTAAAAGTCTTACTACTCTAAGACTATCGTTTCATCCAGTAGGAGTTCCCCCGGACACCGATGATGAGTAACGTATCCTGTCAGACCGGAGTAAACCTGGTACTGGTAAAGTTACCAGGAGGTTGATGTAGAGACGGACAATCTCCCTACCTCTTTCTTCGTTTCGATATAGTCTCTTCTACACAAGTCCTTTCACAACTATCTAAATTATTTGGTGAAATTATCGACAACGACGACGACGACGATTCAACGAAGTCAGCACAGGCTGAGACACGCTCGGGCACCTGTCGTCGGGTGGTCCGAGGGGGCAGGGACCCTAAGAGGTCCGTTCTTGTGACCTCACCCAACGGTAAAGGAAGAGGTTACGTACTTTCACTTTTCACTTTCCCCTCAGCGAGTCAGCACAGGCTGAGAATCGCTGGGGTACCTGACCTCGGGTGGTCCGAGGAGGTAGGTACCCTAAAAGGTCCGACAATCTCCCGTCTTTTATTCGGTCACGGGGGGAGGTGGGACGTGACAAAAGGGACGGTGGTAGAAATTGGGATTCCTGTTCCATACCAGATCTTCCTCCCCTGCTTATACTTCACTCATGACATTCGTATCTTCGGTGGTTCACCTCCAACCTCTGACCGTAAACCTTCCTCCTCCTTTTTTTCCTGACGACGACGATTCAGTGAAGTCAGCACAGGCTGAGACACACTGGGGTATCTCCCGTCGGGTGGTCCGAGCGGGCAGGGACCCTAAGAGGTCCGTTCTTGTGACCTCACCCAACGGTAAAGGAAGAGGTTACGTACTTTCACTTTTCACTTTCACTTAAGCGAGTCAGCACGGGCTGGGAGTCGCTGGGGTACCTGACGTCGGAAGGTCCGAGGAGGTAGGTCCCCTAAAAGGTCCGTTCTCATGACCTCACCCCACGGAAACGGAAGAGGCTCTTTTTCCCGATCCTTCTTTGTTATCTCGAGCCCCCGGTCAGTTGTGGGGGGTCACCGACTTGAACCTCGATGTAACGACCGGGTTACAGGTCCTACTTTCCCATTTCCAGACGGGAGACGGGTCGTCTGCAGCGAAAATCAGGTTTTCTAGTCATTTTCAGACCACACAAACGATGGAGTACCTCCATAAGACCTCCTCCTCCTTCCCTTAGACCGTAACAAGGTGTCCCCACTGTCCTACATGTTTTCTTGGTGTCCTGGTACCGGTTTTCCATTTCTCCTTCACCCGAGTTTTGCCTTGACTGGCCTTCTCACACTATAAAAAACAAAGAGTCCGGTCCTTCCAGAGGGACATCTTCCACCCTACCTCCGAGGTTGGTCAAATAAACTTAAAAGTTCAGTGGAAAGTTGACCTTGGGGGACTGAACTCTTGGAGACCCAAGGTAGAGGAAACCGTAACTGACGTAGACCTGTGTCAATAACTCAGGAAAAGTTTTCACGACAGAAAAAGAGACCCGTCGGAACGAAGAGAGACGAAAGTAGAAACCACTTCGACCCTCGACTCCACTGTCCGTCACTTCTCTTTTCTAGCGAGTAAAGAACCCGAACTGTTCTCCAGGAAAACTCAGGTCAGTTTCAGACACACACTTTACAAAATGAAAAAACGGAAGTAGATAAAAGTGTGTAAAAGTGTGTATTAAATTGTCTCCGAAATGTACAGATACTGTTTCGTAAGGTCGTTCCCTAGTATATTATTAATTGTGAGTATATCGTGAATTATACTCGGTTAATTTTTTCGTACGGAATTAAGTATATTAGAAACACTGTTGGTATATTTCATTCATCATAATAATAGAGATGATATCTCTATCTTTTTGACTCGGAGTCACTTCAATTTATTGAACACACGCCACTGAGTACCATTCACCTCTCCTATCCTGAGTACACAATTGTAGTTGAGTACATATCCTGGAATTACGGGAGAGTACTCACTTTACTACATTTCTGTGTGGACTTGGGTCCACGGGTCGAGTAGGTGGGCTCTGTGGGTAAGATGAATCGTAGGTCAAGTTTACGAGTCACTCGACGCTCTGGAGATATATAGATCGGGGGAGGAAAAACTATGTTTTCACATAGTGTGATAAAGATCCCAGGACGTAGAACGAAAGAGATGAGCTGGGATTTTGAGTCACTAGTGTAGTCTAATCGTATGATTTTCAAGACCTTAGTTAAGTTTACACACATACACAACCCCCTCAACCCACCTTAAGGGGTGGTCGTTCGTTAAGAGGTTGTGTTCAACCCACAGGCTGTAAAGTTGAGTTAAGACTGTGTGAGATGGACCCCTGTATTCTAGGGTGTCCAATTTCCGAGTTAGCATGTTCTGTGGGGGTAGGGTGAAGACTGTGGTTAACGTTCAGGTATCAGTAGTGGACACGAAAACTAGTTGACAGACATTCAGTCTCAAAGGACGTGGATGAGGAACCCAAGTTGAGAAGACGATATTACCGAGTGTATTGAGTCCCTTAGTCAAATAAGGGACCTAATGACCAAATAATGTTTCCCATAATTTCCTATGTTTAGTTGTCCGTCTCCTTCTCTATAAATACCACTTCAGGGTTTGTTTCCTCGAAGACTGGATCCCCTCAGACTCGGGGTCGTCTTCCGTATTTTAGTACAAGACTATGGAGTTGGACTTTCCAGAGACTTGGAGTAGGAAAAACCCAAAATACCTTCGAAGTAAAGTGTCCGTTATAACTGCTTTAGTTACCGACAACCACTAACTAAGTCGGAGGTCGGGGAGAGGGTAAAAGAGGTCTTTTAGTCTCCTACCCTGACTTTCAAGATTGGAAGAGAAGTTCCAACCAAGGGGACCGTTGGTCGAAGGGGTAGAAATTTCCTAAAGGTTTTCAACGGAATAATCGTACTTGGGACAACTCCAACTGTCCCCGAACAATACTTATTATTCTGTGAGTAAATTAGAAGTACCAAGACTTCGTCAAAAAGTCCTTGACTCCTGTTCTCCAGTTTACAATATCGTTTTCTACGAGGGTAACAAAATCATCGACTCCTTTAGAGTTTCCAGACCCCCCGATACTCGGTCCTTGGTACCTCTTCTGGTTTACATATAAAGATTACACTAAAGAATATTTAGTGTTATGGTTGTACGTATCTCAACGGAGTAAGACGAGATTGACGAGACATCGTAAGACACCGTACCTACGTAGTACTAAATAAATTAGTCAAAGAATTACTTCCCACAAAACTACAAAGGACAGATAATGTTGATAAAAGTTTTCCTCTATTCAAAAAGTAAGGTCCTGGACTCCTCTTTCTTCTCCTGTTTCCTAAGTCCCCTAACTAATCGACTAAGGATACATCTTCTCGACCATAAATTTCGTCAAGTAACAGGTCTTACCGGTCCACATGGTGTTGGAGTGGTACGTTTCCATCGTACAGACTGAGGGTTACCGGTTCCATGGCTCTACGGAGTCGTCATTTCTTAAACGGACGGTCCGTCCTCTGTACCCAAGTTAGGGACCTAGTCCTTCTAGAGGACCTTTTCCTTTACCATTGGGTGAGGTCATAAGAACGGACCTTTTAGGGTATCTGTTTCCTCGGACCGTCCCTGTCAGGTACTCTAGTGTTTCTCAGTTTGTGTTGAGTAGTTGATTCGTTGTTGTTCGGTTTATTGACCTTGTCTTCGGTCGGTCGTACAATTACATGGGTGGTACAGTCTTAGTTAGGTCCAACATCTCTCTTCGTTTCTCTTTAAATACTGTACCCCGAAATCCTACATTGTTCTGTCTTGATCAACATACTGACTAAGTACAACTACATACCGTCTTTAATTACGTTACAACATCTCGTTAATAGAAAGTTGATTTTTATTTATTAAAAAAATTTCCATTTCCATTGTGTAATTTAAGTAAGGTGTGGGGGGGTGGGGTTTTTCCTTGATCAACACCCGTGTACTTCCTTCTTCTTACAAAGAAGAGTCTTAGACGAGTTGCAAAATCGAAAATTTGTTTTAGGATTGTTTTTAGAACCGCAACGACCACGACACTTTTTATTTTTCAGTCCCTTTTTCACTTTAACAGGTTTGCTATTCCATTTATATCCTTCTTGAAGCGTCAAGCTGTCTTTTGGTCGTTCAAGAATCCTTCATTACGAAATGATCTTCGACTTTCTCTTCTCATCCTAATACTAGATTGAAGAATGTGTACTCGTCAATGTATTCTCTAACGTTTTAATGACCTTTACGTATTTCCTAACCAAATCTTCACTCTATAATATACGAAGTAAAACAATTGTTTTTTTCTTAGATAATATTAAAAAGAGTCGGGAGACTTTACCTCGGAACTCCATTTAGTCAATAGTGCGATTTACAGGTGTCTTTCAAAACGAGTGGTCTTTCAAGACCTAAAAATATAAACCTTCGGAGAAGGTTTTCAGATTCCATGAGTCAATTTACGAAGGTGAGACTAAAAAAAAGTCACATCATTCGTATTCATTATTTACATGTAAGGTAGCACACAAGTCCTTTCCTTTCGTGAGAGAACTTCTGGGTCGACGTAGGTGTACAAGTGATAAGTGTTGTCGGTTCCACACCTTTATTGGATTCACCGGTACATACCTACGTGTCTATTTCTTTACATCATATATATAGGTTCCCTTATAATAAGTCAGTATTTTCCAGGTGATAAACTCTGTTGTAGTTAATTAGAACTTTAGTCCATTTCCGTTTAAGACGTACTTTAGTGAATGTATCTTTGAGAAAGAAATGTTTTTTTTTCTCTCTCTCTCTCTCTCTCTCGAGTATCTTTGTCTCTGATCTTACCACAAACGGCCCTCAATACCCCGTTTCCTACCTACCCTTCTACACCCTGGTTCCCATGTTCGAAGATTAATATTCGTCTAATTCAGGACCCTCGGTTACATACCGTTTCCCAGATATCAACGTTATTATATAGTATATGAACATTCAACGGTTCTCGCATCAAGAACTTTCAGGAGTGATGTTTTTCTTTACTGTTGACATACTCCACTACCTTTACAATTGAGTAAAATAACACCAGTAGTAAGACGTTGTATATGGGGAAAACCTAGTAGTGTCAGATGTGAAATTTGAAGATGGTACAACGTTCAGTCAATTTAGAGTTACTTCGACCTCCTTAAATTTTTTTTTTTGTTGTCGTCTCCTGGAGATATGTATACCTCAAATAACAAATCAGACACGGTGAAAAGTCGAGGAATTGAAATGTGTACGGAGAGACTAGGGTCTTGTGTGGGAGACGAGTCGTCAAGGCGGATAAGAAAAGGAAGTCGGTCAACGACAGAACTGGTAGCTTACTGTAGAAAAGAAACGGTATGGGGGTGGAGTCTGGTAGGGGTAGTAGATAGAAGGTAAAAAGACCCACAACAACCATTTAACAAATAAAAAGAGTATTATAGACGGTTGTAAGTGTAGGAAGGTGAACGGTCCTGGGGACTAAAGAGTCGACGGAGATATTGACGTAGATAGGTAAGTAGGACGTTGAACCTGTGGAGCGTTTCAGGACAGAAGTCGGAATAAGGAAGAGAGAAAGAGAGGGAGCCCAATGACTAGGTAAGGACGTCGAAGTGAAGAGTAAAGATTCTCTTTCCTTGGTTTAAAAAGGTAATTTGTGACGTAGGGGACTTAAGAGGTTCAACACAATCACACCTGAACAGACGGATGTCACTAGGCTGGTGTAGAGTCTGGTCGAGTAGATTTCGACTTAGACAATAGAGGGAGTTGAGCACTAGACGTAACGACATTTATCGTAGAGACAAGAAAGTCCGTAAGTATGACCTTTTGAGGGCAAAACGGTAGAGAGTACAAGTCAGTCAGTAGTTCAGGACAAAGAAAGAAGAGAAATCAATGGAGCCTATTGAAAGGTAAGGAACGGGTTTAGATACTCCGACATAGGAAGATATCATCGGTCCTGGGAAAGAAACCTTCTAGTCTTTTGAATAAGGGTTACCTTAACAATTGGACACATTGACTTTCATATCCCCACGAAGAAAGTACACGCCGAACTTGATCCTGAAGTTTGTTAGAGTAGTTATACTCAGAGATGGGTAGAGTGCTGAGACCGACGGGTGTCCAACTGGAGTAAGAGTTTATTTTACCTACAGTCGTCAAAGTCAATGTACTAGGTGTGTCAGTCGTCATGTTAACTTTCTCTGTAAGAAAAGCGGTTATTAAGTTTGATCATGGGACCTTGACTCAGACTAAACACATAAGACTCGATAAACGGGTAGAGACTCGGTTAGGTACACTGGTCTGTCTTACCCTAACTAACTGACCGTTCTGTACCCACGTACGAAGAAAACTTCACTCGGTAAACTTGGTGGACCGGACTCTCACCCTCTTTCCACTAAGGGGTTCCCTTTATCCTCAAGACATAGATTCTCTCCTACGTCACCCCGACCATGTCTTGCTTTGTTGTCTACGGGTCGTTTATGGGTGATCCTTGACTACGAGATCGTTCCACATCTAAGGAAGTCTTTGTGTCAGTTGACACTACATGAGAAATTAACTACTGTCTAGTGGAGTACATGTTGACACCTATAAAATGTACACTGGGTGTGAAAAGAACGGACCTCTTAGGTTCCCTACCCCCTCGGACCACCCGACGGCAGATACCCCAGTGTGTCTCAACCTGTGTTGACTTCACTGAATCGTCGTCGTCGTCGTCGTCGTGTGAAAAGATAAGACCGAGACGGTGAAGTGGGGAGAGTCCGTTGTTGAGTCATGAATCAGGTGTCTCTTTGGTCTTTCTCAGTCTAGTTTTGTGGGTGGACGTAGATATCAGTAAGGTGGGGGAACGTAGAAAGTGACTTCATATCGACTAAACGTTACAACACAATCAAAGTTCACATGTCGTGTATATATACATACTTTAGAAGTCTAAGAAAAGGGAATACGTACACGCGATTCAGTGAAGTCATTACAGGTTGGGGTCCCTGATATCGGGTGGTTCGAGGAGACTGGCACCCTAAGAGGTCCGTTCTTATGGCCTTATCCAAGAAAACGGGAAGAGGTGCCCTAGTAGGACTGGGTCTCTACTTTGACCTAAGAGAATATCGAGGACGTAACCGTTCACCCAAGAAATGGTGATCGTGGTGGACCCTTCGGGAAAGGCAATGTCCAAGAATGTTTAATAAATTAAATCAAGGGACACGATATGTCATTCTGGAATAACAAATAGATGAAATACCACTATCACACATAGACAATTAGAGTTTGAGGATCAAATAGGAAAAGGGAAAAAGGGAAACCATTGGCAGTCAAAGAGAAGATACAAACACCAAGAAAAAAAAAAAATTAAATTTAAAAATAAAAATGAAGTAAAATGAAATGTTATGAACCAAAACGGTATGTAGTTGTACTTAGGTGGTGCCCACATGTGCACAAGGGTTAGGACTTCGGGGGGAGGGTGGAGGGAGGGGTATGGTAGAGAGACCCAGTAGGGTCACGTGGTCGGGGTTCGTAGGACACAGGACGTAGCTTGGATCTGACCGTTAAACGAAGAATGTACTATCATATGTACAAAGTTACGGTAAGAGGGTTTAGTAGGGTGGGAGAGGGAGAGGGTCTCAGGTTTTGTGACAAGATATGTAGACACAGAGAAGACGACAGAACGTATGTCCCAATAGCAATGGTTGAAAGATTTAAGGTATATATACGTAGTCATATGACATAACCACAAAAAGAAAGACCGAGTGAAGTGAAACATATTATCCGAGGTCAAAGTAGGTGGAGTAATCTTGACTAAGTTTACATAAGAAAAATTACCGACTCATTATGAGGTAACATATATATATGGTGTCGAAAGAATAGGTAAGTAGACGACTACCTGTAGATTCAACGAAGGTACAGGACCGATAATATTTGTCACGACGCTACTTGTAACCCCATGTGTATAGAGAAAGTTAAGACCAAAGGAACCACACATACGGGTCGTCACCCTAACGACCGAGTATTCCGTCAAGATAAAGGTCAAAAAATTCCTTAGAGGTGTGACAAGAGGTATCACCGACATGATCAAACACAAGGGTGGTTATCACATTCTCCCAAGACAAAAGTGGTGTGGGAGAGGTCGTAAATAACGAACATCTGAAAACCTAGCGTCGGTAAGACTGACCACACTTTACCATGGAGTAACACCAAAACTAAACGTAAAGAGACTATTACTCACTACAACTCGTAGAAAAGTACACAAACAATCGGTGGACATACAGAAGAAACCTCTTTACAGATAAATCAAGAAACCGGGTATAAAACCAACCCAGCAAATAAAAAGACCTTAACTCGACGTCCTCAACGAACATATATAAACTCTAATCAACAAACAGTCAACGAAGTAAACGATAATAAAAGAGGGTAAGACTTCCGACAGAAAAGTGGAACGAATATCAAAGGAAACAACACGTCTTCGAAAATTAAAATTAATCTAGGGTAAACAAATAAAAACGAAAATAAAGGTTATAAGACCCTTCACCCAGTATCTCCTAGGAAGTACTAAATACAACCTCTCACAAAACGGATACAAGAGGAGATCCTCAAAATATCAAAGACCAGAATGTAAATCTAGAGATTAGGTAAAAACTCAAATAAAAGCACATACCACAATCTTTCACAAGATCAAAGTAAGAAAGAGTTCACCAACTGGTCAAAAGGGTCGTGGTGAACAATTTCTCTAACAGAAATTAGGTAACATATAAGAACGGAGGAAACAGCTTCTATTCCACAGGTATCCACACACCCAAATAGAGACCCGAAAGATAAAACAAGGTAACTGGATATAAAGACAGAAACACGGTCATGGTATGACAGAACTACTGACACCGAAACATCATGTCAGACTTCAGTCCGTCCAACTAAGGAGGTCAAGGTAAGAAGAAAGAGTTCTAACGAAACCAATAAGCTCCAAAAAACATAAAGGTATGTTTAACACTTTAATAAACAAGATCGAGACACTTTTTATGGTGACCATCGAACTATCCATCACGTAACTTAGACATCTAACGAAACCCATCATATGAGTAAAAGTGATATAACTAAGAAGGTTAGGTACTTGTACCATATAAAGAGGTAGATAATCACAGGAGAAACTAAAGAAAGTAGTCACAAAATATCAAAAGATATATATCCAGAAATCAAAGAAATCCATCTATATAAGGATTCATAAAATAAGAAAAGCAACGTTACCACTTACCTTAATAAAGGAATTAAAGAAAAAGATGAAAGAGTCATAATCACATATCCTTACGTTCCCTAAAGACACACAACTAAAGTATAGGACGTTGAAATGATATAAGTAACTAATCGAGATCATTAAAAGACCACCTCAGAAATCCCAAAAGGTACATCTCCTAGTACAGTAGACGTTTGTCACTCTCAAAATGAAGAAGAAAAGGTTAAACCTAAGGAAAATAAAGAAAAAGACGAGACTAACCACACCGGTTTTGAAGGTCTTGATACAACTTATCATCGACACTTTCACCCGTGGGAACAGAACAAGGACTGAAATCCCCTTTACGAAAGTTAAAAAGTGGTAACTCCTATTACAAACGACACCCAAACAGTATATATCGAAAATAATACAACTCCATACAAGGAAGATAAGGACGAAAGACCTCTCAAAAATAGTATTTACCTACAACTTAAAACAGTTTCCGGAAGAGACGTAGATAACTCTATTAGTATACCAAAAATAAAAAGTTAAACAATTACACCACTTAATGTAACTAACTAAACACCTATAATTTCTTAGGAACGTAGGGACCCTATTTCGGGTGAATCAGTACCACATACTAGAAAAATTACACAACAACCTAAGACTGACGATCTTAAAACAATTCCTAAAAACGTAGACACAAGTAGTCACTATAACCGGACATCAAAAGAAAAAAACACCGTAGAAACAGTCCAAAACCATGATCCTACTACCATCGGAATATCTTACTCAAACCTTCAAATGGAAGGAGATGTTAAAAGACCTTCTCAAACTCATCCTATCCACAATCGAGAAGAGATTTAAAAGCCATCTTAAGTCGACACTTCGGTAGACTTGGACCCGAAAACAAACGACCTTCTAAAGACTAATGTCAATATTCAAGTAAACATAGACAAAAAAATCTAAAGTGTATATCCGTCACGGTACACTATAAACAGAAAGAGTAGAGAGAGAGAAGGGGTCCGTAGTTGTACAAATTCAAGGAAGGTACAATTTTCCCCCCCTTTTTCACTGGAAGATCCATCCCATAGGAGGTCGATCTCCGGTCAAACCCCGAAAAAGTGTCGAATCTTAGAACATCCGTAGCAGACGTGGGTACTGCAGGAGAGTATATGGGATGAGTTAGAGTTGGGGATTGGGTGACAGTAGATAATACAGTGACCTAATTTTTACGAGGACGGACCCAGTGTCTTGGTTTATCAACGACAATTTTTTTCTGTGTGAAAGGTAGGTGTAGGACGAACTTGAGGGTTGTTGTAAATCACTTTGACTGGTGAGAGAGAAGGAACTTTTTGGTAGAAGGGACTTTAAGGTACTATGTAAGAAGGTCAAAAAGAGGACAAGGAAGTAGACCGAGAATAGGAGGACTGGTTCTGAAACAGTTGAAATTTTTTTTTTACGTACTACATTTTCGACACTCAGTTCAAATAAGTCGTAGCATGACTCCTGATATCGGTCCCTCTGTCGGAGAGTCTATGTAGACTCTTTGACCAGACTTCTCTATTCCGCCCTCCAGTTATATATACACTAAAACGACTTCCCCTATGAATGTTCGTCAGTATGTAGAGCTATCTTCAAAAGACGATCAGTATTCCTTGTCTACAGAATCAATTACCAAAACCACGAAAAGTTACATACCCTTCTACGTTCTTAGGTACAAATGTTTTTTAAAGAGGACTTTTATAGATAGTCTTCCAGACAAAACGGTCAAAAGGGTCTCGTCTCTCCTGGGATTAGGACTAGAGGTGGGACTTGAGGAAAGTCACACACAACTTTCAGTCACTGGCGTCACCGTTTACTGAGTTGGGATATCTCGGCCACCGGTCCGTTGTAAGAAGTCGACCGTTGAATTTCTGACTACAGGGTAGGAAACGGAGAAGTAAAGAGTACCACAGTGAGTGAGACTCTCAGGGGTGGGTAAAGGTCACAGTATGTAGTTGACCACTAGGAGTTCATACTTAAGGTTGGGTCAACGAACAGAACTTGAGGTCACAGACCCGGTGTATGGACGAGTGAACAGTGCACCTGGCGAACTTACGTTTTACAGGTCTTAGTTTTGGTGTGTGTGTGGGGATTGGAGGAGTAGGTTGACGTAAAAGACAAAGTCCTCTCAGTAAGGACTAAGGAGGAAGAAGAAGTCAAAAGAGGAGGATGGACGTTTTGTATGCGCACGAACTAGTGACCCTCAGTTGGTGACTAAACTCCGAATAGAAGGAATTATATAGAAGTTCGATAGAAGAGAGGAAAATAAATAAATAAATAAACCGACGTAACCCAGAATCAACGTCGTGTACCCTAGAAAGGAACACTGCGTACCTGAGAGACGAATACTGTGTGTCTGAGATGTCAAAACTTCGTCTGAGGTCTCACGTGTCCGAGTCATCAACGTTACACGTCCGAATCAACGAGACACCGTACACCCTAAAATCAAGGGACTGGTCCCTATCTTGGACGTAGGGGACGTAACGTTCCGTCTAAGAAATGGTGACCTGGTACTCCCTTCAGGAAGAGAGGAGAAACAGTGTTGAGAGGAGTTGGTCCGGCGGTAGTAGAGAGTGGACGTATGGATGTTGTTGGAGGACGTAGTAAGAACCCAAGGGTTAAAATGGGAGCGGTTCGGTGATTTTATATTTGGACTGGATAGTGAGAGACCATAGTTTCATACAGTGCTAGACCGGAGACGAAGGGAGGGAAGAGGGTGGAACAGGGGTAAGTGGACAGTTTTACATAAAAAGGTCGGTTTGACTTGATGTGAAGGTGGTCGTGCGACACGATATTTAAAGTGAGGAGAAGAGGATCATCTAATGTAGGTCGGTAGATCGATCACGTAACTGTCGACGTCTCCTTTTCCGTTACCTCAATCTCTACAGTATTTAAAATTTACATTCTACTTTACACTAATAGTTTCTTTGATGTAATACAAGAATTATTGGCAATGTTGAAATTTCAACATATCCGTAACGCTTCTGGTCTACCAGACCCCAAAACAAACGTGACTTACAAGTCACTAGTCCGACCTTAATTATAGTCGATTACATAAAAATATATTAAACACCGAAAGTGACTGTAAACAATTCAAACGTTCCACCTAGTAAAGATGGCACAACAGTAATATGAGGTTTAGTATTTTTGTCCAGTCACTGAGGTGTGTCCAATTGATTCATAGTTTGAATCACTAATTTTATCATTATAATCATAAAATAGATCTTACTACTATACTTGTATTTCTCACCCGTTTAGGGTTTGCATCTAGACTTACATGACTCCGGTCACTTAGACTTTTATACTACGCGAAAGTACTTCTTCTTTTCTCATTGGTCATTCTTATTATTACTGAGGGACTTTTAACCTAAAATAAATTGATTGTCCTTCGGTACCTTTACAAACACTGTAAAGTTTTTTCTTCATAAAGAGATTATCAGTAAAATATCGTTTTCGTTGTATTACACAAAACATGGTTTAATCGTAGTACCAATTTCCATTTCTTTAGTTTTAATGTATTAGTGGTAGTTTCTACATACAGAAGGAACATCTCATTTTGCTCATGGAACGTGTGATCAAGATTCTTTCGAAGTTTCAGTCCACGTTTAACTTATGGTCTATATGAACCTCTCTCTCACGTCATGTCACAACCATTCAAGGAGATAGTCTGTTGAAAGAGACGTCTTTTCGTTAATGAACATAGTCACACAAGAACGTTTATAAAATAAAATGTTTACGTACAAAGTATGTTTTGTAGAGAGTCACACACACGACAAAGAGCACACATACTCTTTCTTTATAATTTACTGAAGTATAAGACAAGTAATAAAACACCAGCTGTCATACGATG
The DNA here is from genome assembly GCA_006410555.1 of Capra ibex. Classification (NCBI taxonomy): domain Eukaryota; kingdom Metazoa; phylum Chordata; class Mammalia; order Artiodactyla; family Bovidae; genus Capra; species Capra ibex. The sequence continues at coordinate 20,213,951 of SJYO01018169.1, read as the reverse complement.
GACTAGAATTGAGATTACAGCCTCTTCACATTTGTACTAGTTTCTACCTTACCCTTATACAGGTAAGTTCCCCACACGTCGTTTTCCCCGTCCTTAATGTATTGAGAGTCCTTCGTCGACCGTTAATTTTCGGTGTCGTTTACGAGACTCAGACACCAGTGAAGTCTGTAGGTCTTCATAATCTTGATTAAGTAAGATGGACGACAGAGACTACTCGGTCCTCTTTCTTTCTTACCTTCCTTTCCTCCCTCCTTTCTTTCTTCCTACCTTTCTTTTTCCCCTTCTTTATTTCTCGTTTTCTTTCGTTCGTTCGAATCCCACATTCGATAGACAGTAACTGAGTCTCCACATTAGTAGTCTTTATACTAGTAAGAATCATTATAATCATAGTAATAATAATTTAGAGTTTTCTAATATAGAATAAATATTTGAACACGAGACGTAGTTTCGTGACTAATTTACTAGACTCCTACGGTTTACAACTTCTGTGTCATGGGGTTTTGTTTTAGGTGGGAAATACGTTGAGACATGTAGAACTTAGCAGTAGTTACGATTTCTCAGTTATAAACACCTTAATTACTTAGTGAGATATAGTAGAGTAGGATCGAGACATTACATGTAACGTTTTAACCCCTTTGAATTCGTACAAAAGGTGCTAAAGATTTTTATCCTTCCTTTCGTAATGAGTCTACCCTTACTATGTGCACCAGGAGACCTACGACAAGGTCGGACAGAGAGATGATAGGATAATGACATTAGGGTGACCTCTTGACAGAGAGCGAGTGACAGAGAGTGGCGTAGGGCTCTTGCAGAGTTTGACGTCAGACACCTGGTGGGTCCTTAGATAGTGTGACAGGGACAAACAGCACTGATACAGTACGTAAAAAAATCTACGTAAATAAAAACGAGTACGACCCAAAAACAACGACACGTGTCTGAAAGAGATCAACTTTGTTCGTCCCCGATGAAAAGTAACGTCACACACCCGAAGAGTAATGCTTCCGAAGAGAATACCACCTCGTGTCCGAGATCCGATAGTCCGAAGTCATCGACGTCGTGCACCCGACAGTAACACCGAGTTCTCGAGATCTCGTGACCCAATCACCAACACCGTGAGTCCGAGGCAACGAGACGTTGTACACCCTAGAAGGTCCTGGTCCCCAGTTTTGTCACAGGGAACGTAACGTTCTACCTAAGAATTGATGACTTGGTGGTTCTTTCGGGTCTACAGTACATAAAATTTATATTCTACTTAATACTAAAAGTCTCTTTTAACACTGTGACTCTCTTATTGGTCTTTGAATCATTATGATACAAGACTTATTCAGAACGGATCTTACCCGTCGACAATACATAGTAGAAGACTGAAAATTACCCGAGGTGAGGACGTTTTATGTAAAGGATACAGTGAAAGGTCAGACACTTTACTGAGGGTCGACTTTATTCTCGGTTGTAGTAGGACCCGTGTGTCTTCTTCTACGTCCTGGTGGTAGGGGTGGGGGTCTCAGTAGGGTTATTTGAGGTGGACTATGGAGATAGAGATAGTGACTAAGAGTTGATTTTACTAGTCCAAGGGTCTTTGAGGACCAGAACCGACCGTCACCACCAGTAGTGGTCGGTTCGGGTCCCAAGAAACTTTTCAGTGGAAGGAAGGAAGACTAAACCGTCAAAACTTTTCGTAGACAATCAAAAAGTCTACGTTAGAAATAATATAGACAAATGTTCACACTTTTAAGGAGTGGTTCAGTCGAAGACTCTTAGTAATTCCTTTCGTGTCTTTTCAGTTTCCATCTTTATTTATTAATCATATGTGTCGACAGGAAAGTAGGAACGGAAGTCTTGGATCCTCCAACACCGTAAAGTGACCCTGGACTTGTGACTCGAGGTCGAAGTCTCCCCCTTTGTCCTTTCGAAGTCTTGTAGACAAAGGTACACACATCCGTCTTTAGGGACTAAGGTAGTATAAGTCTGAGACATATGATGCCCGTCGTAGTGTAAATTTCAGACACTAGAGGACGACGACGACGACGACGATTCAGTGAAGTCAGTGCAGGTTGAGACACGCTGGGGTCTCTGCCGTCGGGTGGTCCCAGGGGACAGGGACCCTAAGAGGTCCGTTCTTGTGACCTCACCCAACGGTAAAGGAAGAGGTTACGCACTTTCACTTTTCACTTTCCCTTCAGCGAGTCAGCACAGGCTGAGGATCGTTGGGGTGTCTGACGTTGGATGGTTCGAGGAGGTAGGTACCCTAAAAGGTCCGTTCTCATGACCTCACCCCACGGTAACGTCACTAGTAGTTGAGAGGGTTCCCACAACATGTCGGTAGAGAGACTAGATATGTAGTAACACAGACTTAGGAAGAAAGGGGTACGACCCGTGGTCCGACCTATGTTTCAACCACGTAATTCGGTGTACGTTAGTCCTGTGGTCTTTGGTTCCGCTTTCGGAGGTGTCTCCCTTAAATTCCACACCCGAACCACAGTTTATCGACTATCCTGGTTCGTCTCTAGGACTTTCTTAACTCTGTAATCGTCATCGCCCGTCGTTCGTGGTACTCATCATCCAGACCTTCCTACTTACCTACTCCACTATAGAGGTCTTGGTACCCGAGTGGGTCGGGGATGGTCTCTGCGACAGGACTTGTGTCTCTCTCACTCCACACTCCTAAACTCCATGTTACATTGATATCCACTATTAGGACATAGTATAACATCCTAGAGGGGGTCATAGGGGTGGGGAGAGGTGTGGGTGGTCACAGAGGTGAACCGACTTGGATGAACCTTCGGTCGACTGGTTCTTCCGACCCTTACCAAACTTTTCTGGACAGTAAGTCTCGTCACGACCACCCCCATCTTCCCCTCACTTTCAGTATCCTCCTTTAAGGTCCGTGGGTCCTATATTGAAAATACAATGTGTTCTCTCTCTCTCGGAAGGAGGGTCTTAGGACTAAGGGGGGAACCCACGAGGTCTTGGGGAGACCGACCCTCTGGAGAAAGTGGAGGACGAATCTTTTACGGGAACGTCGTTACCAACCTCTCAGAGTGTTCCCGTCGGTAAGGTTCTGTTGCACGACCGCTGTCGTTACGGAAGGGTGACCTCGGGTCTGGATAGAGTCCGGGGTGGACCCCCCAAAAGCTCGTCTAAGAGCCACGAGGACGGAATGACCTGTCTTCCAATTCTCCTGACGTCTCAATTGTTGGGTTGACGGGGACGAAGGGGAGGGGACTGTGACTAGTTTTCCGTCTAACTGTACTCTACCCAACCTCCGAGACGTAATTGTGGAGTCGACTACCATAAAAGTTCAACCGTCCTTATACTCTTTTGCGAGATAAAGTTGTGGGACAGTGGGTCATTGTCTCTCTGACCTCGTGGAGCGTCCTTTTCAGGGTCGGGTAGATGTCTTCGGGTGTCACGTGACGAACAGACGAAATTTCACTTAACTAATTCCTTTAAGGGACCCCCCAGGTCACTAATTCTGAGACACGAAGGTGACGTCCCCGTGTCCAATCTAGGGACCAGTCCCTTTATTCTAGAGTGTTCGGTCCCCGTTTCGATTTTTTTTCTATAATTTTTTTTAAAAATTGATACATCGTTAAATTTATAAAGTATATTAAGTATTTCGTTTAACTGAAGTTTTCATTAAACTAAGCTTCCATGTATCCTACTTACTCTACACTCCTAACTTACATGTTACACTGATGTCCACTCTTGTGCCATAACATAGTCACGTTAAACGATTCTCTCATCTTTGAATTTACCAGTGTTGTTTTTTATTTATTTCTATTTATACACTCCACTACCTACACAATTAATTGATCTTACGTCTTAGGAAACATACATATAGTTTAGTGGTGGTACACGTGAAGATTATAGAATATTATAATATGGAGTTATTTCGACCTTTAATATTTTCCGTGTTGCATTGATTTATTACTTTAATTTCCGTATACCTACACCTAACTACTATATGTCTATACAATGTTTCCACGGAAACAATTGGTTCGTGTCCGCTGTCGTCTAAGTTACGGTCTTCGGACCGGAAGGGAAAGTCAAGTCAAGTTAAGTCAGCGAGTCAGCACAGGCTGAGAAACACTGGGGTACCTGACGTCGTGCGGTCGGAAGGAACAGGTAGTGGTTGAGGACCTCGAACGAGTCTGAGCAGGAATCTCAGTCACTACGGGAGGTCGGTAGAGTAGGAGACAGAAGGGTAAGAGGAGGACGGAAGTTAGAAAGGGTCGTAGTCCCAGAAAAGGTTACTCAGTCAAGAAACGTAGTCCACCGGTTTCACAACCTCAAAGTCGAAGTGGTAGTCAGGAAGGATACTTATAAGTCCTAACTAAAGGAAATCCTACCTGGAAATCAACGACATTTAACCCGTACAGATCTCCCTCCCAGGGTCCTTCCCCAGACCCCATCGGTTTGTCTATTAGACAGGTAGAGTTCTAGGAATCAACTTAGTGTAGACATTGTAAGGGTAAGGACACGTTCGTTATATAAGAGACCAAGGTCCCGAATCCTACACCTGTAGAACACCCCACGCCCCCTCTGTAAGCAGACAGGTGGGATGATCCGATATTTAAAATAGAGTAAGTTTTCGTTTACGACCTTGAAGGGACCACCAGGTCACCGATTCTGATGTGAGAGGGGTACGTCCCCGAGGTCCAAGCTAGGTACCTGTCACTTGATCTAGGGTACGTGATGTTAATTCTGAGTCGTGTCGATTTATTTATTTTTATCAAAAAATTTTTTGTTTAAGACTCACGAATAAAATCCTGTTCGAGAAATTTTCGAGACATCTACGTTTCTCCTTTTCCACCCCACAAACGGAAGTCAGTCGAGTCTCCAAATTATCTCTTTTCCGATCCAGTTGTTTCGTTAGTGTTTCGTCATTTAATGCCAGTATCATCGTACCCCTACATTTAAACCCGACGGATTTAGACCTTCTTACTTTCCTTAGCACCGTAGACACGTCCACGACCGGTCCTTAACACCTCTGTCACGATCTTTACCTTTCAGTACTAAAGTTTTACTAGTGTGAGTTCAATCAAGACTGTTGTTAACAGTCAGTGCGATATAGATCCCACCATCCTCCCACAACCTACCTCACCCTGTGAGAGTGTCAGAATCCACAGAGTGTTGCGAATATTCAATGTTCTTCTTCTTTTTCATCCTTAAGACCCCACTTCTTTAGTTTGGTGTGGAACTGGTCTCCACTAATTTTAATTGTAGTGATAACTCCCCGTCTACCTGTAGGGTAAGGACACCTACCTTAAGAGGGTTCTTCCTATGTCGTAGGGGACCCGTCGTAGGGTCTACCTTTCCGCATCTCAATAGATTAGTACTCCTTTGACAATCTGACCGGGGTCTACCCCTTGTAGGATAAAAATTTTTAACCGTCTAAGGAGTTTTTACAGTTATAACACTTTCTCTTGTTTTCCAGTTCCTTTACAAGGTTTAAGAAGTTGGACAAGAAGTTTAAGTAAAGAGTAAATCCAATAATGTCTTATGACTCGTCTCAAGGGACACGATAGGACACCTAAGAACAACCAATAGATAAAATTTGTATCGTCACATATGTAACAAGTAGGGTATGAGGGAGGACTCGTGATAGGGAGGGAGGGACATTGGTATTTAAGTAAACGACTCAGACAAAAGATTTATTCAAGTAAACATAGTAAAAAATTTAAGACTTACCGTTGGCGAGGTTATAAGAAAGGGACCCTTTCAGGGTCCCTGTCCCCTCGGACCGTCCGATGTCAGGTACGCTAGAGTTTCTCAGTTCATGTTGACTCGTACACGTACGTGTGTGTGTGTGTGAATTCACTATAGTATACTACTTTACAAGGTTTAATTTCTTTTTGATACTGTGGATTACGTTACGGGTTAGATTCTGAGGTCCGAGAGGATGACCTTTCTTTTTTATTAATACTTTTGTAAGAACCCTATACTTACCTTCTAGACTACTTGAATTGACTTTCCAACAAAGAACTTAAACTATTGATATGACATCAATAGTGCCGGGGAACGAGAATTTATGAGTTTATACTTAAAGAGTTCTTATAGGAACGAGAACTGTTTAAGTATGAACTCATAGATTCTCGTTATCCGGTACTATATACATTGAGTGAGAGTATAACAAGTTTTTCTTTAACACCTATCTACAATCTAATATCTATCTCTCTACTTATCTTCTACTAATTATCGGACTACTATCTATCACCTAAGTACCAATCTTGTGTAATACCGTTTACCCACTTTATAACTGTCATCTACTTACATCCAGTTCTTTTGAGAAACATAATAGCAAACAACAAATTAAAATCAATAAATAAAAACCGACACGACCCAGAAGCAACGAGGAGTCCGAAAAGAAATCAACGTCTCTCACCCCACGTGTCCGAAGAGTAACACCACCGAAGAAAACAACGGCTTCATACCGATCTCGGCATCCGAGTCTCGTGTCCCAGTCATCTACACCACGTCCCCGAATCCACGAGACGCCGTACAGTCTAGAAGGACCTGGTCCCCAGTTTGACCACAGAGGACGTAACCGTCTACTTAAGAAATGGTGACTCGGTGGTCCCTTCGGGAGAAACATAATGAAAACGTCGAAAGGATATTCGAACTGTAATAAAGGTTGACTTTTCGTTAAAAATTACTTGTGTCACACTTGAGTCTATGGTCCGAACGGACCCTAACTCAGAGTCGACATGGGAGAGTAAGAGAGGCAATTGAAGTCGGGTAAAACACTAAGGGAACTCGGAGTCAAATGGGTAGACATTTTATTCCTAAGGTTGTCGTGGAGGGACCAACCTGACACACATCGAGTCTACTTGATTAAGTACACTTTTGGGACCTTCTCCTAAGACACGAGTCGTCTTGACGGACACAATAATAGGGGTCCTTTCCATTGTAAATTGACTCTAGACCTCCTACACAGTTTCAAACGGACGACCGATGCATCCTATTCTCGTAACGGCTAAACGTTCTTTACAACGACTTTTGACGTCACTTTCCACCCTACACCATGTTCTACCTGTCCACTCCTCGCCGGTCTGATACTTCACGGAGAGCGGGTGTGTTTTCTTCCAATAATCAACAAGACATCACACTAATTACATCCAGGTGTGTCCACTCAACCTCTTCCTTTACCGTTGGGTGAGGTCATGAGAACGGACCTTTTAAGGTACCTGCCTCCTGAGACCATCCGATATCAGGTACCTAACGTTTCTCAGTCTGTGTTGACTCGTCGAAGTGAAGTGAAGTGTGTGCACTCACCACCGTATTTTAAACATTAAGAGTTTCTGGTGGGACCACCCGTAGCATCTTTTACCTAGACTGGTTAGCTTTATTATCTGGTCGTTCAGTAATCCCTACCACTGGTAGGTCCCTTGTCTATTACTCTTAATCTTGGTCACTTTAACGTCCTTCCGGTTTACCCTCCTTTCCTAAACCTCTACAGATCATCTATGTCAGTCATCTTAGACGTGTCAAACTCATTGCACTAAACCACCCACTACTCCTTTGTAGTTCTTATGGACGGGTTGGGAGAATACGACAAGCACCTTTACAACTAAACATGTCGGTGACTTTTTTTGTCTGTCCAAGGACGACGACGACGACGATTCAGCGTAGTCAGTACAGACTAAGACGTTGGGGTATCTACCGTCGGGTGGTCCGAGACGGCAGGGACCCTAAGAGGTCCGTTCTCATGACCTCACTCAACGGTAACGGAAGAGACTGTCTCCAAGGATTTTTTGGATTTTTATCTCAATGGTATACTAGGTCGGTAGGATGAGGTCTCGTATATATAGGTCTGTTTTGACATTGAGTCTTTCTATATACGTTCAAATACAAGTATCGTCGCGAGAAGTGTTGCCGGTTCCCTATCTTTGGTGGGTTTACCGGTAGTTGTCTACTCACCTCTTTCTTTGAGACCACGTATGTATGTCACCTTATAATGAGTCGGTCTTTTTTCCCGGTTTATTACGGTAAACGTCGGTTTGTCTACCTGAATCTCTGATAGTAGTCAGTATTCACTTCAGTCAGTCTTTCTCTTTCTGTTTATAGCATCTTTTAGGGAATATTTACCTTAGACTTTACGTTGTGTTTACTTGAATAGACACTTTGACTCTCTGAGTGTCTGTATCTTTTGTCTAACACCAACAGTTCACCACTCCTTCCTAACTCTTAAATCCTAAGCGTCTACATTTGAGTATATATATATATCCTACCCATTTATTCTAGGATGACACATCACGTCCCTTGACATAAATTATAAGACACTATTTACTCTTACCTCTTATTATACTTTTTCTTACATATGCATTGACTTGTGGATTTTACTTGTGTTGTAAAATTAGTCGATAACAACGAAAAATCAACGGTTTAGTACAGGGAGAGACGTTGGGGTACCTGACGTCGTAGGGTCTGGAGGGACAGGGAGTGGTAGACAGTTTCAAACGGGTTCAAGTACAAGTAAGGTAACCACTACGGTCGGTCGGAAGAGGAGGAGACTACGGGAGAAGAGGAAGTCGGGAGTTCGAAAAGTCGTAGTCCCTGAAAAGGTTACTCAGTCGACAAGCATAGTCTACTGGTTTTATGACCTCGAAGTCGGAGTCGTAGTCAGGAAGGTTACTTATAAGTCCCAACTAGAGGGAATTCTATTTGACTAAACTAAAGGAACGACAGGTTCTCTGAAAGTCCTCAGAAGGGGTCGTGGTGTCAAGTTTCTGTAGTTAAGAAACCGTAAGACGGAAGAAATACCAAGTCCAGAGTGTTGATATACACTGACGACCCTTCTGGTATCGAAACTGACATGCCTAGAAACAGTCGTCTCATTAGAGAGATGAAAAGTGGTGTGACAGATCCAAATAGTGTTGAAAGGACGGTTCTTCGTTAATAAAGGACTAAAGTACCGACGTCAGTGGTAGGTGTCAATAAAATCTCGGGTTCTTCTATTTTAGACAGTGATGAAGGTGGAAAAGGGGAAGATAAACGGTACTTCATTACCCCTACCTTCATTACCTAGAAGCAAAAAAATTATAAATCAAAATTCGGTCGAGAATGTCAGAGGAGGAAGTGGGAGTAGTTCTCCAAGAATTCAAGGAGAAGTGAAAGACGGTAATCTCACCATAGTAGGTGTATACACTCCAAAAAATATAAAGGGGACGGATAGAACTAAGGTCGAACACTGAGTAGGTCGGACCGTAAAGAGTACTACACTCTTTAGTTGATATGAAGTTACTAAAAAAAAATTACTTACAGAAAGGTCCGAAGACCGAACCTTTTACCGTCCTCCTCGACCAAACCCCACTTCCTACACGTCGACAGTAGGACTTTTAAGGATTTCCGACATCTACCTGAGGTAGCCGGGTGTCACACCTCCGTCTTCCCAAGTTTTACGAAGACGACCCAGGACCGATAATAGTACAGAGGGTTGACATGTCTAAACAACCAAAATCGAATGGAAGGAAAACTATATCAGTTGTTAATAGACCTTTACCAAAATACAACACTTCACCTGTGATAAAATATGACCTACTATCGCATTTGTCTTCTTTTTCGTAACTTACATAATGTAAGAAAAGTTTTTAACGTGTTATTTTTTTAACTTTTTACAACCTTTGAATTACGTAAACCCCACGGGATTCCTGTAGTTCGGAGAATTACTTTCACTTTCTTCTCCCACTTTTCAACCGAATTTCGAGTTGTAAGTCTTTTGCTTCTAGTACCGTAGACCAGGGTAGTGAAGTACCCTTTATCTACCCCTTTGTCACCTTTGTCACAGTCTGAAATAAGACCCCCCGAGGTTTTAGTGACGTCTACCACTAACGTCGGTACTTTAATTTTCTGCAAATGAGGAACCTTCCTTTAAATACTGGTTGGGTTTATCGTACAACTTTTCGTCTCTGTAATGAAACGGTTGTTTCCAGACAGATCAGTTCCGATACCAAAAAGGTCACCAGTATATACCTACACTCTCAACCTGACACTTCTTCCGACTTACGGCTTCTTAACTACGAAAACTTGACACCACAACCTCTTCTGAGAACTCTCAGGGAACCTGACGTCCCTCTACGTTGGTCAGGTAGGATTTCCTCTAGTCGGGACCCACAAGTAACCTTCCTGACTACGACTTCGACTTTGGTCATGAAACCGGTGGAGTACGCTTCTCAACTGAGTAACCTTTTCTGGGACTACGACCCTCCCTAACCCCCGTCCTCCTCTTCCCCTGCTGTCTCCTACTCTACCGACCTACTGTAGTGACTGAGCTACCTGTACTCAGACTCACTTGAGGCCCTCAACCACTACCTGTCCCTCCGGACCGTACGACGTCAAGTACCCCAGTTTTTCTCAGACTGTGCTGACTCGCTGACTCGACTTGACTTCCTGTAGTCTACCTTTACAGGTCACCCGACAACCGACACTCGGGTCTCGAGTCACAGTCTCTGTCTCTGAGTCTCAATGGTGGTAGTGGAATTACTGTTACGACAACATATACTGTAGTGGTCCATCCCACTGAGACTTCTAGTCACCACCCAAGAAAATTAGACTACTTTAGACCCTAAGAGAGGACCTTCGGGTGAACGTGATTTTTTATAAGTACATTTAAATTCCTTACTGGGACGTTCCAGTAGGGTCTTCAGGGAGGGAGGAACAGGTTCAATTTTTCGAGAAGAGGTCCAGTCCCTAAGGTTCACACTCATTACTCGGTAATCACTCAATATTTTAACTAAGTCACCCAAAAACTAGTCTTAATCTCTTTTTCTCTCTTCCTTACTTTCTTACCTCATTTCCTTTCCTTTCCGGATCTTTTATGACAGTACGTACATTGTCTTCGTTCAGAATAAAAATGTTGAAAGTAAAACCAATATACACGAATGTATACTTGTGAACATAAAGCCAGATATACGTATATTTTATCACGTACGTATATTTAAGAATATACACAAATATACACACATACAATCAACGAGTCAGTACAGGTTGAGACGTTGGGATTCTGACAATGGATGGTCCGGGGAGATAGGTACCTTAAGAGGTCCGTTCTTATGACCTCACTCAACGGTAAAGGAAGAGGTCCCCTAGAAGGGCTGTACCCCTCTTACTTCGGTCCAGAGGACGTAACACCTATCTAAGAAATGGGAAACTTGGTGGTAGTTTCGGGACATAAATATATATGTCTATATATTTGTGTCTGTGTGTGTGTGTCACGGAACTTTCTTTCACTTTCACTTTCACTTCAGTGAGAGCACCTGACATCGGGTGGTCCGAGGAGGCAGGTACCCTAAGAGGTCCGTTCTTATGACCTCACCCAACGGTAAAATCTAGTGACATTTACCTCACACGTAGTTAATAGATAATGACGTCTTTTCGGTCTCACCAAAGTTTGTTGTTTAGTAAATGTACATTTATATAAATGTATATAACAACAACAAGTCAGAGAATTCAACGTATTTATATCCATATTGACGTTTAACCTGAATGGAGACGACACCTGTGTGCCCATCGATCTCAGCAGGTCGTCGGGTTAGTCCCGACCCACCAGGGTCTACGGGGGAGTGCCCAGACTCGTAGTCGGTCTGACAGTCGACCACCGGAACCAAGAGGACGTGGTCCGAAGAGGCGAACCGGTTGATTCCGAAGGAGAGGTCCGTGGATCGTTCGGAGACACAACACGAGCGGTTTCGATAAAACCGGTCTTGTTCAACCTTTTAGTAGTAAAACTGTACTTCGGGTCTCAGTTATACCTTTCCCTGGGATTGGGGTTCCTAGACCGGTGACCCCCCGCACTCACTAATCGTCGGTAATCGTGTCGGAGATGACATCTCACTGATCATACATTAAGGACCCCACAGAAAGGTACGAGACGAACAAGACCTCGAAATTCCGAACAGGAAGTGGGACCACGTAGGGACAAAAGGAAAGAGGGGTGAAGAGAAGAAGTAATTAACTTTAAGACTCTCCTTTGGAACTACGATCCACACCCTCTCCCATGGTTCGTTCCACTCTTCTATGGTAGAATCGGGACTCCGGTGACTAGTCGAGAAACTCATCTATTCCCAGGTTGTTGTCTTTTCGATTTATTACTTACCTCACGGTGAGTCGACAGTGTTCTGTCGAGGTTTAATTTACAGGTCCCTTAAAGGAGACCCTCGTTTTTTCACCCGCTCCAGTATTAATAGTATGATTTACTTCATTCAGTCTGTCTCTTTCTGTTTATAGTACTATAGTAAATGTACACCTTAGATTTTTTTATTACCATGTTTACTTGGATAGATGTTTTGTCTTTATCTCAGTGTCTTCATCTTTGTTTGAATACCAACAACTATTCAACAGTAGTACAGGTTGAGAAAAGTTGGGGTACTTGTCGTCGGACGGTTCTAAGGGACGGAAAGTGAGAGAGGTCCTCAAACGATTTTGAGTACACGTAACTCAGCCACTACGATAGATTGGTAGAGTAGGAGACGGCGAGGGAAGAGGAGGAAGACAGTTAGGAAGGGTCAAAGTCCCAGAAAAGACTACTCACCCGACAAGTGTAGTCCACCGGTTTCATGACCTCGAAGTCGAAGTCGTTCGTAGTATAAAGGTTACTCATAAGTCCCAACTAAAGGAAATCCTAACTGACCAAACTAGAGAAACGACAGGTTCCCTGAGAGAATGATTCCTTCTCCCTCCCCTATTTAACCCTCTAACGCTAACTGTATACGTGTGATTTCATATATTTTATCTATTGATTATTTCTGGATGAGATATCGTCTCCCTTGAGTCAAGTTATAAGACATTACTAGATCTACCCCTATTTTAGATTTCTTCTCACCTATGTACACATACGTATTCACTAAGTGAAACGAGACGTCGTCTTTGATTGTGTTATAACATTTAGTTGATATGAGGTTGTTTTTAATTAATGGTAATTTTATTTAAATATATATATAATTTCAGTACGTTCGTTCAGGTCCGTCGTAGTCTGAGAGAGGACGTCCTGGAACCTTTTAACTATAAAAAAAGGGGGAAAGAGAAAAGGATTGACTTGACCCTGAGTAGAAAGGACGAAGGACGTTCGAAGTCGACTATTACGGTTTTTTTTTTTTTTTTCCCAAACACGTTCCCCTCCTAAATTACACGAGAATGATTTTATCAGTCCCGACGACAAATGTCGTAATCTTTAGTCGTAGGTTCAAATTCAGACCCCCGTCAGTAAACAGAAGTCTTACTTCTACCCCAGTAACCACACCCATGATGCTAATCTCTGTGTCGTCTTCGACTTCTTCCCCGAAGGGCAGTGTTATAAAGTACCATAGGTCAGAGACACAACTACCACTACTTGTTACCGTTACACTCTTCTAAGATAAACAGTTGTACAAAAACGACAACCAAAAATGCTGACCAAGTTTCTAGTGTCTCAGGGTCGGACGAAAGAATACCGAGAAACGAAGAGTTCATAGGATTTGATTTACAGTGCTACGGTCGAAATATAAGATTCAGTCTCCAACGGCCGAGCTCCAGGAACCCAATGTACGTCGGTTATGTGTGCAACACAAACCGGAATTTCAAAAAATTATAACCGGTTTTAAAACTTTAGACCCTAACAATATAATTTTCAACGTAAATTTTACCCTAAATATCGAAAAAAAATCTTTTATTTTATCGACCGTCGTCACTGGGGAATAAAATTGTCCCGTTGTCAGCCTATTAGAATTGTCGATAAGAAGAAGACGGACCCTCTCTCGAAAAATCAAATGTGAATTGAGCAGATAAATATAATACATATATTTGGGAGACATCAATAACCTGAAACCACTGGGGGTTTAAGTTAATTTTTAAAATCCCTTTTTTAATCTTTGGTCGTAAGGACTTTGTCTTCCTTCGACATAAACATAAACCCCTAGTCTAATCCCAGTGTACACCGAATTTTATTGTTCCTAGACTGTTATCGTTGTACGTCTTCTTGGTTTCAAGATAAAAATCCCAACCTGAAGACTGTTCCTCAGGTCTCGAAGCTCAGGTCTCAACAACGACGACAAATCGCTACTATCGTCCCTCGGTAGAGAAAGAGGAAAAAAACGTCGTGACAGAAATCGTACTACCAAAACAACGAGTCCAGACAAAGGAGTACCAGTGTTCTACCAACGGTGTGGAGGTCGGTGTTCAGATGTAAGATGCATCCTTTTTCTTACTTCGTCTTTCCCCGTGTCCGATATACTCCCTTCGTTTTGTAAAGGTCTTGAATTGTCGGACGAAGAATAACAGGTTTTCCATAGTGTATCGGTGACCGTAGAAGTTCCTTCTAATCCTTCCGTCTTTCTGTGTCACGCCGTGGCTTGTGACATCCCCTCTTTCCCCACTCGTGGTCCGAACTCCTCCCCACTTATCTTATACCCTGTACGTCAGTGACTCTGAACCTCAGTTCCGGACAAAAAGTCAGCGATTCAACACTGACTGAGAAACACTGGGGTGTCTGACGTCGTGCGGTCCAGTGAGACAGAAAGTTGTAAACGAACCCTGTCTAGAGAAAAACAAATAATTTATAGTTACTTTTACTTTTCACAACGAAAATTAACTGTTCTCTTTGTTAACGAGTATTAAATTGATAAAATTTTAACATTCATACTCTTGATGTAAGGATAAGGGAATTCTGACTGACGATCTTTAAATCCTTGAATTCTATATCTATTATATTTATATAATATATCTCTATATAATATTATAATAATGTAATACGTTAATATATGTGTCATATATTAAATATAAAATAATATACATATAATACACATATACTATAAAAATGTAAAATATACATGTACATATATCATTATATATTTCTCTAGAGCGACATCGAGTTTGTCATTTCTTAGACGGATGCTACGTCATTTGATCTTAAGCTAGGGACCCAGCCCTTCTAGGAGACCTCTTCCTTTACCGTTGGGTGAGGTCATAAGAACGGACCTCTTAGGTACCTGTCTCTTCGGACCACCCGATGTCAGGTACGCTATCACTTCTCAACCTTTGCTGACTCGTTGATTGTGTATCAATTTATACATACACATATATATATATATATATGTATATATATAATCATTACACACACACACACATAAAAAGAATGACGAAACGTTTGTCTAAAGATCTTTTGTAAAATTTCCTTTCGTAAAGATATTCTCGTTACCTTAATATGATCGAAAAGAAAGGGAATTTTTAGTAAAAATTTAATGAGTAACGTTCATTTTTGCTCTCACTTACATCCTATTTTGAACCTTAAGTTGAGAAAACATGTGTCTCGTATTAACGAAATGTGGGCACTTAGAAACGTCAGAACTAAAGTTGTTAAACCCCACCGATTTACTCTTTCGTAAGTTCACTTCGGATCGATTTTTAAGTTACAAACAGGAGGACGTTTTCAAACTTTTATAATTCTTTTATAAACGCAAATTAAAATCAATCAAGTAACTTTCACAGGTTCTCGAGAATCATCCTTAAATTAATAATCTCGTTCAATAACCCCAGATTACCTGAGGTACTTTTAAGACCTTTTATCTCGACCAACAATACATTCGTATTTCAACAGTCGTAACGAACCACTAAAGAAAAGTACTGAAAAAATAATTTGCATAAAACTCACATGACCTAAGACTGTGGACGAGTGGAGGACGTTAAAAATCCTCTTAGAGATTGTAATCCCACGGTCTAATAAAAGTTTCGTCCGTAGAAACCTGGGGTTTTCCACCTTTTACGTGACCTTAGACCTTATGGCGAGGTGACACAAGACTCAAGTATGTGTGAATACGCCAGCACATACACTATGTACCTAAAGGGACCACCGAGTCTGCCATTTCTTAGACGGACGTTACACCCTCTGTACCCAAACTAGGGACCCAGTCCTTCTAGGGGACCTCTTCCCTTACCGTTGGGTGAGGTCATAAGAACGGACCTCTTAGGTACCTGTCTCCTCGGACTACCCGATGTCAGGTACCCCAGTGTTTCTCAGCCTGTACTGTCTTCGCTGAACTCGTGCGTGTATACACTACTTATACTGATATTTGTATTATATTAACGCACCTTTCTGTGTTAAACACAAAGTCAAAGAGTAATCATTAAAAACAATAGACATACAGTGTGAGAAGGTCCATCTAGTTGACTTGCTCACAAATCCACTGACCATAGCCGGGTTTACGTGTATTTTGTGAGTCCCCGGAATGCTACGAGTACGGGCCCGGGACGAGAACAGGTCAACTTAGTCTTGGAGAACCATGCCCGGGACCCTTAACCGAAAAAAAAAAAAAAGACCGACCAGACATGTCGTACACACTAGAATCAAGAGGTCATCCCTAGTTTGGACTTAAGGGACGTCACCTTCGTCTCAGAATTACTGACTTGGTGACCCTTTGGGTCCTTAAACGGAAGAATTTCAATAGGTGTACTAAGATTACCCACCTTTTTGTGTGAGACCCGAGTCGGGGTTGTAAAATCAGAATCAGTCGTAGGTTCACGTGTAGGTCCTATTGGTCGTCCACACTCCAAGAACGATTAAAGACATCGGTCACAACGGAGTGACTAAGAAATTTCGTATCGGGGAGGGGGTCTTGTAGGAAGATTAGTGGAACGGATCTTGTCGGGAGTGAGAGGTGTGGGATGGTCTGCAATGACTAGAAGTATCTCGGAGAGTGAGAGACTGTGACACGAGACTTAGATAAAGAAAGAAACTTTTTTTTTTAATAAAGAGATGAACCGTCGTGGTCCACAATCAATACCGTGTGTCCTATCAAGGGACTGGTCCCTAGCTTGGGTCCGGGGGACGTAACCCACACACTTCAGAATCGGTGACCTGGTGGTCCTTTCGGGGATTTAGACAGACAGAGACTAATAACGGGTGTAGGGAAGGATCTTATTTCAAGGTACTTCTGTCCTGGAAAAGCGACAATGCAGAGTTCACAGATCTTGTAAGATCTTTCACGAAATCGTCCAACCCGAGGGGACTCTTCTGGGGTGCTACCTCCAGTCGGACGTCCTATAAGGAATCCCTAGGTGTGGACACTTTCTCTCCCCTGTCTTCGTGTCACCCCTCCTCCCTCTTCGACCCACGTAACGTCGGGGGCCCTCCCGAGTCACTCCCCGGGAGTCCTCCTGGACCCCGATTCAATCTCGTTCTACCGACCTGGAGATGTGGGGGTGTGACTAGTCAGTGATCCATGTCCGTAGGGACCTTCCTCTCGGTGGAACCGTCCCGCACCACCCCCCCACCAAAAGAAGTCGACGTCGGTAGGGGACTCCCGACTGTCACTTCCTGGTAGAAGATCAGCGTGGTGACTGGCGACTCATTTGAGTGGGAAGGAAGGAAGGACCTCAACTCCCAGACTCCACCCCCCGTGTAGTACCGTTAGTAGTGTCACGAGTTTTGATGAAGTCTTTCATTGACAAAGGGGTATGGGGTTTTGTCTGGTAACTAGAAGTCCGAATGTTTGAAGTAGAACCTCTCAATTGGGTTCCTTGTCCAAACCTCCTGACCCCCTCTCACTTCCTACATAAATAAGTATAGTCGTCGTCTACACCCAAGTCAGGGACCCAGTCCTTCTAGGGGACCTCCTCCTTTACTGTCGGGTGAGGTCATAAGAACGGACCCTTTAAGGTACCTGTATCCTCGGACCGTCCGATGTCAGATATCCCAACGCTGTTCAGTCTGTGTTGAATTATTGATTTTGTTGTGTTGTTCGACACCCGGTGTCCCGAGGTAGGACGAGCCTCGGGAGTCTCCTCCGTACGTCTTCTGTAGACCCTTAGTACACAAGTACTGAGGTCCTTCCCCTCATTAAGGGATGGTCGAAGGAAGGGGGTGACCAGGTCCCGGGTGGTCCCTACAATCGAGGGAACGTGAAGTTCTTACGTGCACGGAAGGATTCCGGTTTCCTCCACTGGTCGACTAAACGGGTCCTGACGGGGTCGAACTCGTGACTTCCAGGGTGTAGGGTCCTTTGAGAAGGTAGTACCCGTTGGGTCTTACCAACCAGTGGGAAACCTACCTAAGGAGGTCCGTGGTCCACCGTTGGTCTCTCTTCGGAAACCCGATCAGGACGTCCTACGACTAGGATCGTCGTTGGCGGCTCCAATTTTACGTCCGTTCTCGTATACTCTGTCCCGTGTCCTCCACAGGTCATGTTTTGTGGTCGATAAGAATGGGAAGGAGAACTAGTCGGTCTGTAGAAGTAAATCTTTAAACAACAAAAACGAGTCAGGGATTCAGCACAGACTTAGAAACGTTGGGGTGCCTGACGTCGTGTGGTCCAAAGGGACAGACAGTAGCAGAGGGCCTCGAACGAGTTTGAGTACAGGGAACTCAGCCACTACGGTAAGTTGGTAGAGTAGAAGACAGTAGGGGAAGAAGAGGACGGAAGATAGAAAGGGTCGTAGTCCCAGAAAAGGTCACTAAGTCGAGAAGGGAAGTCCTCAGGTTTCATAACTTTACAGTCGAAGTCATAGACAGGAAGTCTACTTATAAGTCCCAACTAAAGGAAATCCTACCTGACCAAACTAGAGGAACGACAGGTTCCCTGAGAGTTCTCAGAAGAGATCGTGGTGTCAAACTTTCGTAGTTAAGAGACCGTGAGTCGAAAGAAATACCAGGTCTAGAGCATAGGCATGTACTGACCTTTTTTTTTTGTATCGAAACTGATATACTTGGAAATTTGAATCTACGTGGTTAATCCGTTTTTAGATAAAACGACACAAACTTAATTGACGAAGAAGGAACCGAGTTCCTGGTAAAGACACCGAAAGACGAAAGTTAGACCGGTTTGTGGATCCCATTTTATCTTCGTAAAAGTTTTCGGGGTCATAAATCGTGTACGGACCTCGCACCCGACAAATGTATGGGAACTTGCCGGTTAAAAGGACCCGTAAACCGAATAAACGAAAATAGACACATACGTATTCCTGGTTTTAAACCGAGGACCCTTTGGAAGGTATGGACGACCTTCGGTGGCCGTACCCGGTTCAGAGGGGTGTAGACTGTCAACAACTTAGAGTCGACGATATTACTTTAATCGGAGTCTACGAGACCCCGACAAACCTAAACCCTAATCTCTCCGTAAACCGTACTCTTCCGTCCTCTGCAAACACGTGACAAAGTGTGGTACTCGATCAGACAGAAATTTTTTTTTAGGATTTAACACCTCTTGTTCACGAGAACCGCACGTTCACTAACCTTTATACCTTTTAGAAGTAGTTCCTGTGTGTGCGAGACCATGCGTAGGTACCGCCATGGAAATCCCTCATACTATCCTATGTTACGTTTACAGTAAGCAAAACACTCGGGGAGAGGGAGAACCGAGGTACTACCTACCTGTCCGGACAGTAAGGAACCACGGTTTACAAAAAGGAGACGTACAAAGAGACTCCGGTGGTCGAATCAAGTCTGACAGAGGGAGGTTGCAGTAGACGTTGATGTCCCGTAGGGTGTGGGGTCTTAGTCTACGCTGCAGAAAGAGTCCTGAGGACCGTAGAGTGTAGGGTCCCTGTCTAGACAATCGGGATTACTGTACAGAAAAGTACATCTTCAGCCAGGAGAGAACATTGACGGACTACGATTATTCTTTCTCTTATCGAGAGAGAATTCAAATTTTTACATCACGACAATTCTCCTTTTTGAGAGACAAGATCGAGTAAAATAGTCTCAGAACTTTTACATAATTTGATCTTGGGACTCAATTAAGTTCCTTACGATTAAGTGAGGGATTATATTTAAGGACGGTGTACGCATGTATAACACTACATCAATAAGGGTATGGTAAGTGGGTGGTCGGACTATCGCGACCGTATAAAAACAAGAAGTTAATCGGTCTAGGGAATCTATGTCTCCTCTCCGAATGTCGTAACTCACCCAAGGACATGCACTCTACAATAGATGCGATTAATTTGATTCTATCTTTTTTGGGTGGTCTCTCAAAGAACGACGAAGACTCCAGACAGGGAAGGAATAAGTTTACGAAGACGACCACCTCTCCGGACCCCCGGTCTTTGACGTTTGTTCTAGAACGACCTTTTCCGTTTTCATCTCTGTTACCTCTCTTTTGGTTCCGGGGTTCCAGAGTCTTGGTGGGTTTCTAAAAAATAATAATAATAACCTCATATCAACCCCGAAGGGTCCACCGTAATTACTATTTCTTGAACGGACGGTTACATCCTCTGGGTTGTTCGTACCCAAACTGAGGTCCCACCCCTTCTAGGACCTTCTCTAGTACCAGGGGGTGAGGTCATAGGAATAGTTACCCCCTCCCTCTTGGGGTACCTGTCTCCTCGGACCGCTCGATGTCAGGTATCCCAGTGTTTCTCAGTCTGTGCTGACTTCGCTGAATCGTGTATCAACTAAATGCAACAACACAATTAAAGTCCACATGTCGCTTCACTAAGTCTATATATATATGTACATACATATACAGAAGAAAAAGTACAAGAAAAGGTAATATCCAATAATACACGGAGACACGATATATCGTCCTGGAATAAACAACAAATAGATAAAATACATATCACCGAACATAGACAAGTAGAGTTTGAGAAATTAAATAAGGCAGGGGAAGAGTTGGAGAGGTGAAACTATTGGAATTCAATCAAAAGAGACAGACACTAAGACAAAGACAAAACATATCTTCATGCAAACATAGTAAAAATCCCAAGGTGTACACTCACTATAGTATATTATGAACAGAAAGAGACAGACTGAATGAAGTGAATCATACTGGTAGGCATCCAGGTGGGTACAACGACGTTCACCGTAATAGAGAAAGAAAAAATACTGACTTATGTTTCTAAAAATTATCCGAGACCTTACGGTGACTTTATCTATGGTGTCTATAAATGTACTTATACTTACACACACGATTCAGTGAAGTCAACACAGGCTGAGAAACGTTGGGAAACATCGAGTGGTCCGAGGAGACAGGTACCCTAAGAGGTTCGTTCTTATGACCTCACCCAACGGCACGAGAGGAGGTCCCCTAGAAGGGATGGGTCCCTGACTGGAATCAGAGAATCAGAGGACGTAGCCGTCCGTCCAAGACATGGTGGTCACGGTGGACCCTTCAGGTACTTATGCTCATATATCGATATTTATATCTGTCTCGTTAATATCTATAATTATAGTCACGTAAAGTTATAAGACAGACATACAGACCGGACCCTATTGAAATTTCGGGTACATGAAGAACGAAGCGTAACTTGTTTTCTTTTCCTTTTAATGCTACGTGAGTTACGAGGTTCGAGGACAATGGAATGTCTCCCCATACGAACCCAGTCCGTGTCGACCCGTCCGTCCCGTACAGGAGGTCCTCCAGTGGACGGGACTTGTGACACATTTAATCGTCTTCTAACCCTTCCCGTTCCTTGTGGTACTGTTACTACAAAACTATCCTTGAGAGACCGGTTCTTCTGTAGTAGTGTAGAGAACGGAGCCATTCCGATATCGTTGAGTCGTAGTAGTGTAGGAGGTTTGCGTAAGAAATTTTGAAGAACAACATACAACCTCATATCGACCAATTGTCACAACCCTATCAAAGTCCACGTGTCGTCTCTCATAGTCGGTATGTATATGCACATAGGTAAGAGGGGGTTTGAGGGGAGGGTATGTCCGACGACGTATTGTCACTCGTCTCAAGGGACCCGGTATGTCAGTCAGGAACAACCAACAAGCAAAATTTATGTCGTCACACATGTCCAGGTAGGGAAGGGGGGTCGGAAGACGTGTCGTTAGTATTTAAGGAAGAGATTCAGACACTCAGACAAAGACAAAACATTCTAGTAAATATAGTAAAGAAAAATCTAAGGTTTATGTAAAAGTAACACAAAATGTTTTTACAATCAGACACGATCTAACCTTTAGTTTCTTTTTTTTTTAGTTGAAAGAAATAGTGTGTCTCTACTTCCTCGGGGCTCGACTTTCTTGACTCAACTGTGTTGAGTCTGGGTGACTCGATCAAAGAATGATTTGAAACCCCTACTCAAATACCCTACACCGAGAGTTGTAGAGACCATCTTAAAGATAACCCTCTAGTACAGGGTCTTCTCACGAATTACCGCCCAGATCTAAAAAGATTATAGTTGTATGTATTAGGGAGATCTTTACTCGTATGAAGGTCCTTGTACAGGGTAATAAAGACTCGACCCAGCGTAATAGCGAGAAACCCTTGGTTGTCTTCTCGTACTTTGTAGCAATTATTTGTAGTCCGTAGAGGGGTAGAGAGGGTCCGAACAGGCCTACACGAAGTAAGACTTCCGTTCGTCAGGTAAGAGGAGAGCAGAAGGAGGACCCTAATCAATGTCGCCATCGGTGAAGTAACATTGTTCTACCCCTTTACATTAATGTAATTATCACCCGTGGTCTGAAGGAGAGTCTCGTCTTTGACTCAAATAACCGGTTCCCCTTCACAAACGCCTTACTTTGTATCCAGACAGGTCTTGGCTCGTTTAGGTGGGTTCTTTTTACTCCCGTACTTACACAGTAGTTTTCAACATATGGTGAATAAAGTGAATCACACCAGTAGAGCTCCAGGTAGGTAGAACGACATTTGCCGTAACAAAGGAAGTAAAAATACCGACTTATTCAGTCTGGCGTTTCCTGTCTATATTATACTATAGTGAATTTACACCTTAGCTTTTCTTTCACCATGTTTCCTTGAATTGTCTTGTCTTCGTCTGAGTGTCTGTATCGTTTGTTTGCATATCCTGAAGGGACTACAGGGTTTTCACCAATTCTTAGACGGACGGTTACGTCCTCTGTGCCCAAACTGGGGACCAGACCCTTCTAAGGTGTACGGTGTCCCGTTGATTCGGGTACACGGTGTTGATGACTCGGACACGAGTTGTCGTTCTCGTCAGCGACGTTGCTCCTCGGGTACGTGACGTCACTTCTGGACCGTGTCGGTATTTTTTTTTAATAAATTTGTTATTCTCTTTCGTTTGAATACCAACGGTTTCCCCTTCCTGACACCCCTCCCTATTTATCCTCGAACCCAATTGTCTATGTGTGACAACAACAAGTCGGTGGTTCAGCACAGGTCGACAAACGTTGGGGTACCTGACGTCGTGTGGTCCGAAGGGACAGGAAATGACAGAGAGTCTCAAACGAGCTTGAGCACAGGTCACTCAGCTGCCACGGTAGGTTAGTAGAGCAGGGGACAGTGGGCGAAGATGAGGACGGTAGTCAGAAAGGGTCGTAGTCCTAGAAAAGATCACTGAACCGACAAGCGTAGTCCATCCGTTTCGTAACCTCGAAGTCGTAGTCAGGAAGGTTATTTATGAGTCCCAACTAAAGGAAATCTTAACTGACCAAACTAGAGGAACGATAGGTTCCTTAAATTCCCAGAAGAAGTCTTGGGGTCAGGTTTTCGTAGTATGTGTGATGATATATATTTATCTATTTACTGTTCCGGGATGATATACCACATTATAAAACATCATTGAGTACATCCCTTTCTTAGACCTAGTGAAACGATATGTGGACTTTGATTGTGTCGTAACATCTTGATGTGAAGTTATTTTTTTTTAAAATTAATTTTTTCTCTTCTTTTTTCTTCAACACACGCTCTTGCAAGCGTCGTCGTAGCGCACACTAACGGGTTTCGACCTTTACTCGGTTTGCGGGTAGAAATCCTCCTATCTATTTGTGTGCCGACACCCAAGTATATTGTTGTACGACGAGTTTCTCTTGTCACTCGTCCCTGTGTCGGGTGTTCGAATTTCCACTCGATTACTTCGACCTTTCTTCTCTCCTCTACACCGTAGCAAAGAAGAGACCCCTCAAGATCTTGTGCGTTTTGATTAGGGACCCTTCTTTTCGGTTTGATTAACACTGGACAAGCCCCTCACTACTTCTCCTCCTCCTCCCTCTGAAACTCTCCCGACGCCCACCAGACCTCAACCCTCCGACACGTACAGACATGTGTACGTCCGCAGGTGGTTCAACATGTCCATTCTACGCACGAGTAAGTCCATCATTCAATGCTGAGTTGAAAAAAAACTTGATGGACACACACGTCCAGTCTGACCCTCCAGGTTCTACACCCATTTGACTAGGAGGACCCCGGTCCACCCGTGAAACCTGTTAGACAGGTAGGAAGGAATAAAAAGTACTAGAACTGTAAAAACTTTTCAGGGTCAGCCTTTGTAACTTCTCACAAAGGGCTATACCCAGACAGACTATAAAAGAGGACTAATCTCCAATAACAAAAGACCGTTTGTGTCGTGTCTTTACTCCGCTACACTATAGTTAGACGAAAGAAGGGCCGCTACAAGTGAAACTAATACACCGATTCCATCACAGTCGGTCCAAAGAGGTGACACTTCAATGAAGAAAGGGAAACGTCAATTAGAGGCCCATTATAGGACTATGGCACGTTTATAGGGTAAAGAGGAATCTGCAAGTGGGTGACTACAATCGTAGTGGGTCCCTACAAGGGAAGTCGGGAAGGAGGAGTGTTAGGTGTGGAGTGGTTCATCAGTTTCACCGAAAATTTGTACATTCAGTCGACATAGCGAGGGCACGTCTTTCGTAGGATTCCCGGAAAACGTCACCGAAATGATGTTAGATTGAAGGAGTGAAATTGGAAAGTCCGGAACATACTAGACCGGGACGGTTTAAGGAGAGTGGGTGTAACGGAGAGAGGGAAGGCGAAGCCAGTAGGATAAGACGTAAACCAAATAAAGAAGTTCTAAAGTACGAGTAAAGACAAACTGAAAATGTGAACGAAAAGGGAGAAGGATTTATGGGAGACGAGTCCAGGAGAGTACCAACTGGGTACCGAATCCTAAGTCTAGAGTCAATTTTATAACGGAGGAAGGGACAGAGATAATGGAAAGAGTAAGAAGACACCGGTTCTCGCCCCAAGATAAAGTAAAAGAGTTTAGGGTGGTAATAGACTTACGTACAGAAACGGGGGCTACTATGGTGTTCAAAGAAGAAAAATAATAAATACATAAATACATTCAAAATGACACGACCCAGGAGAGACAACGCACACCTGAAAGAGTTCATCGTCGTTCGACACCGATGAGAGTAACGTCCCCGAAGAGAATGACACCTCGTGTCCGAGTTCCCGTGTTTTCGAAGTCATTGACCCCGAGGGTCCGAGATCTCACACCCGAGTCATTAATACCACGTACCCAAATCGTCGGGACGTTGTGCACTGTAGAAGGGTCTGTTCCCTAGCTTGGGCACAGGGGACGTAACCGACCACCTAAGAATTGTTGACCTGGCGGTCCCTTCAGGTGATATTCGAAGAAGTTTAGTTTGTGAATTAGAGATGGTAGGTGACGAAAAAAACTTCATATCAATTGTATGTTACAACACAATCAAAGGTCAAATACCGTTTCACTTAAGTCACAAAATATATACACACACACACACATATATATACGGTATTTTAAACAAAAGAGACACTCAGATAAAGACAAAACGGTTATTTAGGTAAACGAAAAAAAAAAAAATCTAAGACACAAATTCACTATAGTATACTATAAACAGAAAAAGTCAAACTGAATGGTGAGTGGTGAAATAGAGACCACAACTCCTGTCATGGACCGGAGGTTTTCCACGAGTATTTTGTAACTAACCTATTTACTTAAGGAAATTAGGGAACATGGGACAAGTATCGACATCGGTTGTAGTCTAGTTCCTCATGCAGTGAAGTAGCTAAGCTTGTTGGAAAAAGTCTGAGGTTCCCTGGGGATTAAGATCGTGGAGGTCTCAACCATTGTATTACGGAAGGATATTTTCGACCAGTTCTCTATGGGAAAAATTCGGAACAGAAGGGTGTGACCTTAAGATGGTTAACGAATTTCAAGTCGGAGAGGATACCGGGGGCAGTCGTAGGGGAGTTAATGACACCAGTCAGAGGACAGTACCTTGTTGAATACCTTCTACGAATTATTGTTCCCGTTGTATAAACGTCGGTGTACCTACCTGAACCTCCCGCAATACGACTCACTTTATTTAGTCTGTCTCTTTCTATTTATGGTATAGTTTAGAGAATGTACACCTTAGACTTTTTATGTTGACTGATCACTTATATTGTTGTTTCTTGTCTGAACGTCTATGTCTCCTGTCTGACATTAATGATCACCCTTGTCACTTCCCCCTCCCCACTCTACCCGCCTCCTCTACTTCTCCATGTTAGATAATCCGTCTTTTAATCGATGTTCCTATACAACAGGTCGTACCCCTTATATCGGTTACAAAGTGTTATTGACATTCACTTCATATTGAATTTCACCACTGAGTGAGAGAACATATGGACATTGTATATTACAGCATGTAGTTGATCTGAAGTTATGTATGTGAATTTTTATGCATTTCAAATTTTTTTTTTAAGACCGTTTTTCTTCTGTTTTTCTCGGATTTTGTCACTAACACGGTGAGACTTATCTGGTTTTGGGTGGCTTGACATGTAAAGTTTATTGACTTAACATATCATATTCCAGAGTTATTTCGACAATAAAAATTTTTTTACACCTTAGATTTTTTTTACTTGGATAAATGTTTTGTATTTATCTCAGTGTAATCATCTTTTGTTCGAATGTCAATAGTTCCCCCTTTCCTCCCTCCCTATTTAACCCTTAGACCCTACCTGTATGTGTGAGACGATATATGTTTTATCTATTGATTATTCGTGGATGACATGTCGTCCCTTTAAATGAGTCATAACACATTACTGGACGCACATACACACACACATACGATCGACGAGTCAGCACTGAAACACTGAAGTACCTGGTATCGGACGGTCTGAGGGGACAGGTACCTTAAGAGGTCCGTTCTTATGACCTCACCCAACGGTAAAGGAAGAGGCCCCCTAGAGGGACTGGGCCCCTAGTTTGGACCCAGAAGGTGTAACGTCTGTCTAAGAAATGGAAGACTCGGTGGTCCTTTATTACTGGATATACCCTTTTCTTAGATTCTTTCACCCTTATATACATATTGACTAAGTGAAACGACATGTGGGCCTTGATTGTGTTGTGACAGTTAGTTGGTACGAGGCTATTTTTAATTAATTTTCAATTTTTATAACCGTTCCTACTGTACCGAACGTAAGAAAAAGAAACCCCTGTCACAATCAAGTCCTTCGGACGAAAATCCTGTCGAGTAAACATTCTCGTCGCTCCGACGGAGATGTCTGTCTTCTTTTCTGTTCACCTAGAAAATACTCGTAGACTCGTCGTCTCTGCATCCAGGACACGAGAGGGACTCAGGGAAAGAGACGCCGTGGGAACACACACTCGACACCATATACTGCGTAGTCTCGAGAGTGGTGTCTCCTCTCTACGACTACTCTGTACCTGGGAACGGACCTCAACGGTCCTGTAGTGACTCATATGAGGTACCGGACAGAGTAGGGTCTCGTAGAGTGTTTCTAGAAAAAACTAGAGGTTTGTCGTCGTGGGTTCAGGTGAGACGAAACTGTAAGTAACGTTCGTCGTGACAAATTAAAGGACAGGAGAGTTTCCGGGACTCCAACTAGTAACATACGTCTTCAATAGTCTCTTCGACGACATATTGTGTCCCTTGAGTCGAGTCACGAGACGCTACTGGATCTCCCGACCCTACCCAACCCCCTTCCGAGTTCTTCCTCCCCTACATACATACGAATATCGACTAAGTACAACAATATGTCGTCTTTGATTGCGTCACATCATTTCACTAATATGAGGTCAATTTTTATTTTTTCTATCTTCCACAATCTCTTGTGTGTGGTAAGGTCCCCCGGTAACCCGTCGGACTGTAAGGACGTAGAGACGTAGGGACCTTTGGTTTCGTCAGCCCCATGACCCTTGGTCACGATATCTTCCCCGTCCACTACTTTCCCCACGTCACGGGAGGGGGTCCCCTCACTCTACCGATCCCCCAAGTGGTACCCATAAGTACCGACTGACTCTTGTGTGTAGGGTCTCAAAGATCCCTTCGGTGAGACGCCGACGGAACATGAGGTTGACGTGGTACTGTTAAAAAGTCACAGGAAGGGGATACAAATTTTCTTTCAACCACAAGTAAAAGGTAAATTGGTAGTAGAAGTTTTCATACTAAAACTACTTCAGAAACTACCTTCATATTGAGCAGAAGTTACACAGATTAAAGACGACACGTCGGTTCACCGAATCAATATGTACATAATTATAGATGTAAGAAAAAAATTTACAAGAAAAGGTAACACCAAATAGTCCTATGACTTACATCAAGAGTCACGATATGTCATCCTGGAACAACAAATAAGTAAGACATACATATCAAACGTAGACGATTGGAGTTTGAGGGTCAGGTAGGGAAGGGATGGGTCGAGGAGGAGCTGGCGGCGCTCACGTAAGAGAAACAGGTACTGAGACGAAGACAAAACATCTAGTCAAGTACAACACAACATAAAATCAAACGTATATATTCACTACAGTATACTGGAAACAGAAAGGGACTGAATGAAGTGAATCCTACTATTAAAGATCTAGATAGGTACAATGACGTTTACCATGATAAAGTAAGAAAAAATACCGACTCAACATAACGTAACACAGATATATGGCATAGTTGAAATAGATAAGTAGACATCTACCTGTAAATCTAGTAAAGGTATTGAATTCGATAACTCTTATCACGAAGATACTTGTATTCCGACGTACATAGAAAGACTTAATATCAAAACAGACCTACATACGGGTCCTCACCCTATATACCATTGAGTTTTCATACCAAAACTAAGAATCTAAGGACTTACAATCTTTAGACTTTACCTGACTCTTCCTGAATCTTGATGGGTGTGCGACATAAAAATTCCCTTTTCGAGTCTTGCATCTTACAACCGGTAGTATAAAAATTTTTTACTCTTTTCATATATATGAATTTACGAACAGGTACGTATCTGAGAAGGTCTTCCTCCGAGTTCTCTGACGACTACTACCAAGGAAAGTCCCACCCTTCGTCCCCCTCGAGGTCGACCCTCCCCCTCCCTAAATACGAATAAAGTGACGTTTACGAAGAAGGACAAGATAAACTGAAATTTGGTACTTGGACATGGTTGAAAGGTAAAAATATGACTTTTTATTCATTGTCAACTTTTAGAGGTTACTCCATAAGTCTGAACTGTTCGGTTAGACTTTACAAATCTTATGTGCTGTTTCAAAATACTTAAAATTTTTTAGTAACTTCCCTTTGGACATGAGCACCTATCTACACAAAGAAACGTACCGACACCTCAGGCTCGAGTCTGACAGGAAACCCTTGAACCCACACAAGGCTCCGACAATCTCCTCTCTCGGATTGCCATGCTAGGGTCCTTTGTTCTCACGAATCCAAGAACGGTCGACACTGTACCCGGTACGTCCCGAAATCAAAGGAGAGAGTTTTTTTATTAGTACTTTTTTTTTAGTACTATTTTTATGAATGGAGTGACTCAACAATACTTCTAAGTTATTTTGTACCTTTCGTGAATTTTGTCACGGACGTTGTATCTTTTATGATATTATTTGTAATTCCCTGAAAAAATTGGTTAGAACTATGAAATAATTATTGACTTCAGGTATCAAAGGTGAGAAAAAAATAACTTCATATCAACTAAATGTCGTAACACAATC
Organism: Capra ibex; assembly: GCA_006410555.1. NCBI lineage: Eukaryota > Metazoa > Chordata > Mammalia > Artiodactyla > Bovidae > Capra > Capra ibex. The sequence continues at coordinate 20,184,347 of SJYO01018169.1, read as the reverse complement.
AAAGACCGTATGTCGTTTCAATATATATGAATATGTGTAAAAAAAGTCTAAGAAAAGGTAATATCAAATAATGTCCTATAACTTATACACTTATCGAAGGCCAAGACATGTCATCCTGGAACAACAAATAAATAAAAGATATGTCATCACACATAGACGATTGGGACTTGAGGATTAATTAGAGAGGAGGAAGGCGAAATCATTTGTATTCAAACAAAAGAGACGGACACTCAGACAGACACAAAGCATTTATCAAAGAAACATAGTATAAAATCTAAGGTGGACATTCACTAGAGTACACTATAAACAGAAAGAGATAGACTAAATGAAGTGGATCCCACTATCAGAGGTCCAGGTAGGTACATCGACGCATAGTGTAATAAAGTAAAAGAAATGAAGTAAAAACCACTTCAGATGTAACATCGAAGACACCTAAAACTGGTTACATACACTGTACACACCCGAAGGGACTACCGAGTCGCCATTTCTTAGGTGGACGGTTACGTCCTCTGAGATCAAACTAGGGACCCAAACTCTTCTAGGGAACCCTTTTCCTTTACCATTGGGTGAAATCATAAGAACGGACACTCCAGAGTACCTGTCTCCTCGGACCACCCGATGTAAGGTACACAAGTGGTTCTCAACTTGTACTGAATCGTTGACTTGTTATTATTCTGCTGTGTATAGACGGAAGTGTCATAGTATGTCTTATTAAAGTGACGGGATTTTCAGGAGACGGACGAATAAGGACGGAAGGAGGAGTGCGAAGTAGGAAAATACCAGACGTCAAACCGAAAAGGGTCTCGCAGTGTCTCAACCTTAGTATGTCATGGGTCGGAAAAGTCAAACCGAAGAAAGTGAATCGTTATACGTAAATTCAAAGGAGGTACAGAAACGTACCGAACCATCGAGTAAAGAAAACTCGTGATTAATGAGGAAACAGACCTACCTGGTATCACATGAGTAGGTAAGTGGACGACACTTCCTGTAGAATCAAAGAAGGTCTAAAACCGTTACTACTTATTTTGACGATGTTTGTAAACACGCGTCCAAAAGTACATCCGTATACAACAAGTCGAGCGAACCCATTTATGGTTCCTCGTGTTAACGACCTAGTATAACATTCTTACACGAGTCGAAAACATTCTGTGACGGTTTACCGGAAGGTTCACCGACTCATGACAAAACATAAGGGTGGTCGTCACTTCCTTTCAGAGGAAACGAGGCGTAGGAGCGGTCGTAAACCACAACAATTACAAAACCTAAAATCGGTAAGATTACCCACACACCGCCGTAGAGTAACAACAAAATTAAGAGTTAAGGGACTACTGTATACCTCGTAGAAACGTATAAGAATAAACGGTAGACCTATGGAAGAACCCACTCCATAGACAAGTCTAGAAAGTGACTAAATTTTAAAAAAAAGAATAACAATTCAAAATTCTTAGGAAACATATAAAACCTACGGTCAGAAATAGTCTACGTACGTTTTTAAAAGAGGGTCGGACAGTAAACAGATTTGTAATCGACAATAATGATAATAAGAGATAGTCAGTGCGTTTAAATCTAATCGTCACAAGATTACGACCGGTGGAGTACGTTTCTCAACTGAGTAACCTTTTCTGAGACTACGACCCTCCCTAACCCCCGTCCTCCTCTTCCCCTGCTGTCCCCTACTCTACCGACCTACCGTAGTGACTGAGCTACCTATACTCAGACTCACTTGAGGCCCTCAACCACTACTTGTCCCTCCGGACCGCACGACGTTAAGTACTCCAACGTTTCTCAGCCTGTGCTGACTCGCTGACTTGACTTGACTTGACTTGACTTACGGAAAGAGTCATTATTTACTGTTCCCAACCAAAAACGACAATCTCTCAAGTCCTGGCCGTACAGGTATGACGGTATAAATTTTACCTATTGGTTGTCCCTGGATGACATATCGTGTCCCTGTAGACGGGGTACAATACACCGTCGGACCCACCCTCCCTTTAAACCCCCTCTTACCTATGTCCCTATACATACCGACTCAGGAAAACGACAAGTAGACTTTGACAGTGTGTGACAATTGGCCGATACAGGACACGACACGATACGATTCAGATAAATCAGTACAGACTGAGAAACCCTGGGACACCTGACATCGGGAGGTCCGAAGAGACAGGTACCCCTAAGAGGTCCGTTCTTATGACCTCACCCAACGGTACGGGAGGAGGTCCCCTAGAAGGGGTCCCTAGTTTAGACCCAGCGATTTCGGAGGACGTAGCCGTCCGTCCGAGAAATGGTGACCGCGGTATACCCTTCGGGCAATTAGTCGATATGAGGTTATCTTTGATTTTTCATCCCCTTTATTTTTTCTCACACAGGTTGGTTTTCCTCCACACCGACCGGAGTGGACGGCACACGTCACGGGGGACGTGGTTTCGGACGTCAGTCAGGACGGTCCTTCACTTTGCTCGAGAAGGTCCATCACGAGTACACGGAGGAACCACGAACACTACAACTGACAGGACCCGAGACCGAAGGTGTTCGGACGCCTGTCACGCGTGGGAAGGACGGTCCAGTCACACGGAGGTCCGAGGACCGCAGGTGGGTCACGACTGAGCAATAAGGACTGAGTTTTGTTCCTTCTGGTTCGATACTATAGTCATTTCCCCAAGCGGAATGAAGTCACCACCCCCACCTCGTCCCACGTTCCCCGAAGGTCACACTTGGTATCACGAGACCAAGAATTCGGCCCAAGTCCAATACTCAAACAAGTGACACTTTACAGTGACTCGTCTGTCAGCACCTTACATGCGAATAGACTTCTATTATTTCAAGTTGTCTTTTACTCGAGGATTTTTCTAAAAAAATTTAACTAAAGAAACTGACACAACCCAGAATTAACACCACACGTCCGAGAATCAGTGTCGTACACCTTAGATCAAACGACTGGTTCCTAGTCTGGGTCCGGGGGACGTAACCCTCACACTCGGAATTGGTGACCTGGTGGTCCCTACAGGGTTCTAAAAAATTTATTATTTCCCTCCTTCCTTCCTCCCTCCTCCCATTTCTTCCTTTCTACCTACCTACTTACCTATCCGACTCCCTCCCTCAACCTTCCTCCCTACCCTCTACTAATCTACCTTCCTCTCTACCTACCTACCTCCTTACTACTTACCTATCTCCCTCTCTACCTCCCTAATTCCCTCCCTCTCTCCCTTCTCCAACCTCTCTAATTACCTACCTTACTCTCTATTTACCTACCTCCTTTCCTACTTACCTACCTCCCTCCCTACTTCGTTCCCTCCCTACCTCTCTACTAATTTACCCTCCTCTCTACCTACCTCCCTCCCTCCCTACTTACCTACCTTCCTCTCTACCTCCCCACCTGCTTACCTAGTTCCCTTCTTACCTACCTACAGTCTCTCCATCGTCTGTACAGGTCAGTATCGTGACGGTGGAGTGGTAGAGGTGGGGGCTTGACGACCAGGTCCCGGGGACATGGTGGTCATTGTAGTGAATATCTCCGTCACTCATTTGTGTAATTCATCCATTGTGACTCGACTGTCTCCGTAGCAGTCCGACGTAAAAGTAACGTACAAAATCTACCGTAAGTACAATCAGGCCATTCCTAATAACAGGTCGTAATGACCTATAATCCGTTTCTTAGAAGGTCGAGTTTCGTCGGTCCCTTTGACTCGAAAACAACTCCCTGACTGTCCTTCCCTCTATAAGTAGTAGTCAAGAATAAGTGGTATCTTCAACATTAGTTTCGGGTTCGGAAAGTCTTGTCTACCCACCTAAAGTAGACACTTTCTTCAATGATCATAATCGGGTAAGAAACACCTCGCTCTCCCATTATAGTGATAGGGAAGAGACCCGTGTCTTGTGGGAGGGTAATCATCGAGAGTTGACAGTTGATTTACTCTTAGTCGGTGTCGTAGACAGTTTTACGTCTAAGTGACCGAATTGACCCTCCCGAACGGATCCTTCAGACGAGTAAAAGACTCCGATGACATCATTTGGCGGTGATTGACCTAGTCAAGTAAGGGAGAGAGTGTTAAGACCTCCAGACTTAAGGTTTGAGTTCCACACCCGTCCCGACACGAGGAAGGTCTCCCAGGTTACTTCCTACGAAGGACGGAGAAGGCCGAGGGCCGTAGAGGCCCGTAAGAGACTGGGTGTCGGTGTAGGGAGGTCAGAGACGGAGGTAGGAGTACACCGGACGGAAGGACACAGAGGAAAAAACAGAGAATGTCCCTGTGAGAGGAACCGAAATCTTAGGCGGGATTAGGTCAGACTGACGTAAAATTGATTAAGGTAGACACAGACCTCCTTTTCTGTGTGATACTTTGGGAATAGTCCTGAACGGACCACCACGTCACCTATTCTTAGACGGGTGGTTACGTCCCCTGTGTCCAAGTTAGGGACCAGACCCTTCTAAAGTGTATGGTACCTCGTTTATTTACGTCTGTGGTGTTGATGACTCGGGTACACGACGTTGACGATTTCGGACGTAAACATCTCGGACGTGCAACGTTGATGACTCGGACGTACGACGTCGATGACTTGGGGTACTTGGATCTTGGACACGAAGTGTTGTTCTCTTCGGGGACGTCACTTTTCGGGTACGTGGTGTTGATCTCTTTTCGGGGACGAGAGACTTTGATCTCTTCCGGATGTGGGTCGTTACTTCTAGGTCCCGTCGGTTTTTATTTAGTTAGTTATTTATTATGAAATTTTTTTTTTTTTCCGAGAATAGTATCCACCATGAGATCTGACTCCCAGACACAGGAGGGGTCTTAAGTATGCAACTTTGGACCACGGGTTACACTACCACCGTCCTCCACCCCGGAAACCCCCACGACTAATCCAGTCCACCGACCCCGGGAATGAAACCCTAATCACGGGAATACTTTCTCTGGGTCTCTCACGGGACCGGATAAGGTGGTGTACTTCTGTGTCTCTTCTGTAGTGAATACGTCGTCCATCACCCGTGGTTTAGACTACCCCGGTACTAGAACCTGAAGGTAGAGGTCTCGACAGTCTTTATTTACAGAGGACAAATATTTGGTGGGTCAACCAGTAAATTTTTTAAAAAACAACTTTATATCAACGAAATGTTACAACACAGTCAAGGACGATATGTCGTTTCACTTAGTCGATATATATATATATATATATGTGTGTGTGTGTATATATATATATGTGTGTGTGTATATATAGGAAAGAAAAAACCTAAAGGAAGGGTAAGTCCAGTGGTGTCTTGTGACTTATCTCAAGGGACACGATGTGTCCCCCAAGAGTAATCAATACTTAAAATATGTATCATAGTTATCACATATACATAGTCATGATTAGAGGGTCAAATAGAGTGAGGGTTCTGAGCAAAGTTCTGTCTCTTTGAGGAAGGAACGAGACGGTACCTCTCCGAGGTCCTAAGGGTCCCCACCGTCCCCACCAGACCTCTGACTCTTGTCACTACTAGATCTTAGGTCAAGTCTAAAAGCTACTAGATAGTCGGTCCTACCGGAGACACACCCGTGACCGAAAAGAGTAAAGCACATAGGACCTAGGGAAGTAACGTTACCCGTCTCCTGGTCGGACGGTGAACGAGATGGTCACAACACAGGTATCGGGTGTTCCACATTCAGGTCGATCGTGGACACACTAAGTGTATCTTCCAGTGTCTAGGTGAACTCGTCGCACCGGGAGTGTAATGGACACGGTTGTCCCTCTATGACTCGTCTCAGTCCTTCGTCCGCCTCGTGTAGGAACCAGGAGGATAAGGAGACAGTCGCAAAGGGAGGGAGAAGAGGAGAATGTATCTGTGGAGACTATTCTGATTTTCCTTCTCGTAACAATAATGTTGTAGCTCCTACACACGCAGGTTCGTGGCAATATAGACTGAGAAACACCGGGGTACCTGACATCGGACGGTCCGAAGAGACAGGTACCTTGAAGGGTCCGTTCTTATGACCTCACCTAACGGCAATTGAAGAGGTCCCCTAGAAAGGTTGGGTCCCTAATTTTACGCAGAGAATATAGATGACGTAAACACCGACCCGAGAAATGGTGACGTGGTGGACTCTTTTAATACTCGCACGAATATATGTTTATGAATGAAGAACAGAACCGTCATATGATTAAACGTAGTATTAATAAGTAAGTCGGGATAAACACACAAATTATAAGTAAACATATACAATATAAATGTTGATGTGTCTTTTACTACGCTTTTTTTAAGATTTCTGTATTTACAATGAGAGAGACACCAATTATCCCATGTATTCGGGATATCGGTTTCGTTACTTAGTGATTATCACTTAAAAGATTTACTCCAACCTTCCCACCTTCTCCAAGGAGAAAGGAGAGAACTGAGATCCAAAGTCTAGGGTTGTACACCCAGTGGGAGTTCTAGTCACATAGAGAAATCTTCGTCCGTCTCGATCTACACGTTCTCTAATTAGTCTCCCTTCCTATTTCACCCCTTCCTCACCTTCAATCGTCTCACTCGAAGTCTTACGTCACTCCCAAACTCGGGATATTTTCCTCTCCCCATCCTTGTCTTTCTCCTCTTCCTCGGACGGACGTCGTTTAGAGTTTTAAGAGTCCGGTAATTCGTCTACTGGACCTTTTGACTGTGACCCAGTTTTACCAGTAGGAACAAGGTAATACCACAAACTTGTGACCGATCGTCTACAACTCCCGGGACATCCGTCTACCTCAGTCGTTTACTGTGAGGACTACCACCTGAGGGTGACTTCCCTTTAGACTTACCGTGAGGAGTGGTGACGACTCGTAGATAAGACGGTGGGAGTAGTCTCATCTGGGAGTCCGTTTGTCACCAGTTATCAAAACAGCAAACGACAGAACGTACGTCTTCGGAGTCTTGACGTACATATCATTGAGTAAATGAGAAGTTTGACACGTACTTCGACCTTGGGAAGTGGTGAGGGTAAAGTGTCCACTCCTTTCGTTCCGTATCTCTCCAATTCATTAAACAGGCTCCAGTGTGTCGGTCACTTACTTCCTCGACCATATTACATTTTACGGACCTTATAGACCTGGGTCTTGGATCACTATGAGCTGACGGAACCCTAAATGGGTCTTCCTTTTTGAGCGTGTCTGGAAAGGTAGTACATTCTCAAGACTTGTTTAAGAACAAAGAAGATCGGGACGTCATAAAGGTAATAGGAATAAATTCTCTTTAATTAAGATAAATACGTAAGACTACTATCAAAAGATAAAGACTGTTATCATGTTTCAAATTCACTTTTTTTTTACTAAGAACTTGAATTCAATAATTGTCCGTCCAACTTCGTAAATCCCTTTTGACTAACGAATGTTGAAGAAAACTTTAATTAGTATTTTCCTTTACCTGATGTCCGACTGTTCACCTATCTACACACTATTTCGGGTAGGTCTAACACAACTACTATCTTCGAACCACTACCCACATACTCACAAACGACATACTAAAGTAAGAAAAAACAAATTTTAAACAGTATTGTTTACCAACTTTTGTCGTCCAGTTGTCAAATTAGTTTTGGTATTTGACATCCACTACACACTAATCAGTAAGACACCCACCTGACTCGTAACGACCTCAAACCCTTTATCATGTCAACACTCACTACCGATCTCTCCAGATGGGGGTTTACCATCTCCTCTGCCTTTTCAGACGTACTTCGTTCGTCGAGTCCGAAAGGGACCTGGACTGACACTCGCCCCCTCGAAGTCGAAGTCCCCCTTCCCCCTGGTAATTAGACTGGTCACACCAGAGGGGAGAAGGACGCCTGTAGTGTAGACAGTGAGTTTGTCCGGCAGGTTCCGAAACTCTAGACTCGGTAGAAGGGTTTGGGTCATTACGACGGTTCTTGGTCTAGTCCTACACTCTGTTCGTCGGCCTCAGTGCGGGTGGACGGTTTTAGTCTCGGATTTACTTGAGTGTCCTTCAAAAGAGCTTCGGTGGGTCAGATTCCGTTTGGGTCCCAGCGTCCTTCCTGGGGACCTCTCAAACACCGTAAAAACACACCCTCTGCTATCCACCCCGAAGGGACCACCGAATCTGCCATCTCTTAGGCGGACGTTACGCCCTCTAGGTCCACACTAGGGACACAACCCTTCTAGGGGAACTCCTCCCGTACTGCTGGGCGAGGTCATAAGAACGGACCTCTTAGAGGTGTCTGTCTCCTCGGACCACCGATGTCTGGCACCCTAACATTTCTCAGTCTGTGCTGACTTACTGATTCGTGTTGTGTCTACCATGTACTCCCGGTTCGTACGCTCCGTCCATAGTTATGTGAGACGTCGTTTTGCCCAAGGCCGATCTGAAAGTTGAAGTCCTTTTCGACGGAATGGACCCCATTTCTGTATCCCCTACGGTCTCCGAAGACCTAAACGACCACTCGTCGGACGCAAAAGTATCAAAATTCATAAGTATTTACATACGAGAAGTGGCACAAGACCTGGACGAGATTCACGGTACTCCCGTGGTGCCCTGAGAGGTAGGGACACTTCACTTATGGTCGAGTCTACTCCTCGTCTCTCCCCTCCGGTGAACGAACACTACGGTCTAGACACTCGCTCACGTCTCGGGGTTGAGACGGAGAGACATGACGACGGGAGAAACCCTACAATCACCCTAAAGAGGGGGTTTTCAGACAAACCACTGGCCATCTCTCAGAGAACCAAGTTCCCATATTTGAAAGACAACTAATAAGGGAATGAAGACCTCGGCACAGGGAGTTGCAGACAATACGAGACGTAGGTGTGGAGAAAATTTGTAGTTTCCTGCTAAAAAAAAAGGAAAATTTTTCCTTTGAAAATAAAATATAACCTCATATCGGTCAATTGTTACATTATTATCAAAGTCTACCTGTCGTTTCTCTGAGTCGGTATGTATATGTGTATAGGTAAGAGGGGGGTTTGAGGGGAGGGTAGGTCCGACGGTGTATTGTCACTCGTCTCAAGGGACAGGACATGTCATCCAGGAACAACCAATAGGTAAAATTTATGTCGTCACACGCGTACAGGTAGGGTTTGAGGGATTGATAGGGGAGGGTGGTAAACATGGGGACGACGGTTGGTATTCAAACAAGAGATTTCACTCAGATAAAGACAAAACATTTATTCAACTGAACATAGTAGAGAAAAATCTAAAGTGTACACACCGATGTAATACGAGAAAGAGGAAGAGACAGACTGAATAAAGTGAGTCACACTGTTAGAGATCCAGGTAGGTACAACGACGTTTACCGTAATAAAGTATTTCCAACTGACTAATTTTATTTTCAGACATACCAAAGTCCTTGTTCTCACCCGTCAAGATTAACGAACATTTATAATTGGTTTTGTATAGGATGTGTCTTCGGGGTCTTTGGGACACGAAACGTTGACGGTCTTACTGACGTCCCCTACAGGTCGTGTAAATCGCACCCTCCTGAGTAGTGGCCCTTTCTTTAACTGGCTCTTCTCAGGTACTACGTAAACCGTTTTCCTGGTCACTACCCTACTGAATTATAACAAAAGGTCACAATATTTCAGTTCTTGACGGAAGACCTTAACGTCACATACAAATTTATCCAACACGTGACGTGTTGAGACCACCCTCCCACAGCAAGTGTGTCTACGAAACTAAACTTCTCGTGGGGGAGGAGAGGAAGGGTTTCTTTTTGAGTCTCGTCACTGGGCTCAGTGTGGACCGGTGGGAGACGGTTATCTCCCCGGTCTTCGTCGGCGAAGGACTATAGGTCTCTTCCCCTGGCTCGACCGAAGAACTTACATTTCTCTGATAAAGCACCAACGAAACACGGTTAGTGTAGCGTTTCCTCCTCCAGTCCTACTCTCACTACCTCTTTCCTACCGATAATTATCCTTTCGAAACGGGACAAGGACTAACGTACCTTCTCTCTACAAAGAAAAAAGAGACGTCAAGGGTCTTCGAAGAAAAAGAAAGAAAAGGACGGTGGGTTTGTATTCCGTGTGCCTCACAAGGTGGACCGGGTAAGGAGGTGTGGAGGTCTTGAACCACTTACTTTTACGTGACACCAATTGAGGACACGGTTGCGTGGGTTTTCTCTACCAGGAGAAGGGGAATGTAGGTGAATGTAGAAGGAAAACCAGTGACCCTGGTCCTGTCATCTTGATCGGTGTAGGTAGTACCAGTACCTCACGGCCTGTACCTGGCTCGTCCCCCGTCACTGACCCGTACCAGGTTCCGATTTTATAAGTCAGACTCCGGGACCTGACACTATCTCGAGGTCCCCACAAACCGTACAAACACTCTCATCAAACAACAACAAGTATTCCTAATCCCTAATGGTTATCAATCAACCGTTTGTAGTCTCCATGATTACAGGGCATTACAGGTCCTGTCGAGGTGTGATATCTTTAAATAAGGTATGGAAGAACTGAAAATCTGCAGGGAGGTTTGACCCCCTCCCCCTCCTTGACAATAATAGATATGTCATCGAATCATGTGTGTTGACCCTTACAGAGTCATTACGCTTGAGTCCCATTTAGTTTTCTTATGAGCCTGAAGGGATCACCAGTTCACCACTTCCTCGGTGGACGGTTATTCCCCTGTGACCAAGTCAGGACCAGACCCTCCTAGGGTGTACGGTTCCCCGTCGACTCGAGCACGCGGTGTTTATGACCTCGGGCGTATGACCGATGTCGGGTACGAAACGTTGTTCTCTTCGGTGACGTTACTCTTCGTGGTGTCGATCTCTCATTGGGAACGAGGGACGTTGATCGCCTTCGGGATGTACGCCATCATTTCTGGGTCGCCACGGTTTTTATTTACTTACTTAAAAAAATTTTTTCTAATAAAACACAAACAAACATTGAAATGGTTCTCACACGGGTGGTCCCTCTCAAAGGGGTGGGTGGTGAAGGTGGAAGACATGGTCGTGGGAGTATCGACATCGTAAATACTACCGAGTCAACTCTCCCCCTCTTCTCCCTCTTAGACGGAAGAGATGCAAAGGATCACTTAATATGAATTCTTCCATGAACAACTTTATACATAGTAAGATAATATTTAATTAAAAATAAAATGAACTATAGGTCAATCCCGTAATATAAATAGAATCATTGTTCTAGAACGTCTACCCAATGTAATAGACACTTAAGGTGAAACCTTAAAACTTCCGTAATATTTTATAAGTAACTTGTCACCTCCATAATACAGACTATTCCAACTTTTGACACCACAATCCTTCACACACGAAATAGAATCGACGTCAATTCTGAAAGAACGTTTCACCAAAAAAAATAAATAGGTAAGTTGTTAAGACATAACACATGGATAATATACGGTCCAGGTTAAGACCCGTGCCACCTATGTTTCCTACTTATCCGTTAATCAGTCTTATCCAATCTTCTACGACTCTATTGTTTACCGTGGTCTTGGAGCCGTCGAAAGGTGACAACTGAAAAGGAGAGCGAGTGTCTCTGTCGTCGACCGTCGAGGGGTCCCCTTCATAGGGAGTACCTCGTTGTCGTGTCGGAGGGTCAGATGAAGGTGACCCCCGTGAACGTAGAACCCTGAGGGTCGTCCCTTTTCCTGAGTCTCTTGCATGTGACCAAGGATTTACGAAGACTAGTCTTCACTTTGTGTAAGGACGGAATAACCGGTGTCATTTAGAGTGTCGGTACGAATTCAGTTCCTCCACCCCTCACAGTTCTTACTTTTCTTTCTACTCTTGATCTTTGTTCCAGAGATGCACACAATGGTCTGAGCCCAGACCGACGAACGACGAGTTTTTAGTTGTGAACTCCCTTTGTTTAAAACCATCTTTCTTTCTACGAAAATTAGTCTTTCGGTCGTCAGACCCCCTCTATCACCTGAGTCACAGGGCTTTTTGGTCGAAGTTTTTAAAATGAGTGGGCACTTTCGAAAATCAATTATAGGTCTATCCTCCAGTCTCTCCATCGGTAGGGACTGACACATGTCTGAACGGATGAGGAGTACTGAGAAAAATCTACGACACCAAAGAAAAAAGATTAACCCTATACCAACGAAATGTGATAACAGAATCAAAGTCGACACGTCGTTACACGTAGTCAATACTTCACTTCAGTTTCAGCGAGTTAACACAGGCTGACAAACGCTGGGGTACCTGATATATCAGGTACCTTAAGAGGTCCGGCCTTATCACCTCATCCATCGGAAAGGGAAGAGGTTCCCTAGAAGGGTTGGGTCCCTAGCTTGGGTCCACAGGGTGTAACATCCACCTAAGAAATGGTCGACTCGGTGTTCCCTTTGGGTTCAATATGTATACGTTTATCAGTCAGAGAAAATCTAAGAAAGGGGTATATCCAGTAATGTCTCATCACTCATCTGAATGGACACGATATGTTATCCAGGAATAATTAATAGTTAAAATATACATTTTATCGGAGGGTGAAGATAGACAAAATATATATCACCGGAAGGGTGAAGGGGCGATCACCATTTCTTAGACGGACGGTTATATCCTCTGCATTCTCTACGTTCAAACTAGGGACCCAGACCTTCTAGGGGACCTCCTCCCGTACCGTTGGGTAAGGTTATAAGAACGGACCTTTTAAGGTACCTGTCTCCTCGGACCGCCCGGTGTCAGACATGTCATCACACATAGACAATTTGGGAATGAGGTTTAAATACGGACGGAGAGAAAGGGGAAACCATTGGTATCCGTACAAGAGATACAGACAGACAGATAAAGACAAAACGTTTATTCAAGTAAAGATTTCGGTCTCGAACCTCCTCCCGTACGACCGACCGATTACGAGAACAGAAACTTCTCCACACTACTCCGACCAAGACCTTTACAGTTTCCTCGACACCCGACCTACGGGGTGTCCTCCGTGTCGACGATGCCGGACTCCGTAACGATGTCACTACGGGTGTCCAGGTTGTCCTCTATCTTGTCCGAGGACCCTTCTTTTATCCTTCCTCGGTCGAGAAGGAGGTGGTCGGACCTTCAACGGAAGAGTAGTAGAATAACTGATTTGGATACTCTCTCGTGTCGACTGAAATGTCTCAGGGCCTTGTCCCGTACCGTCCCGTTCGAACTCGAGTCACTGTTATTGGTGGAAGGTTTTGTAAAGTAAAGAATTACGTGACTAGGAGTGTTACAGGACATAGAGCAAAAGTGTTTTGTTTTGAGTCGTGGACGATCAGAGAGGATACGACGCACAAGACAGAATACTAATGATTTACACGCTACTCTGTGTCCGAGACAGGAGGGTTCTGGACCGAAACCAAGGTATTCTCAAGGTCTCTGGTATTTATCTTTTACCTGGGAACCTGGTTTGTCGACGAGGAAGTTACAACTCCTACAACACACTAGGTTTTCTTTTCTTTCCTCGCCACCAAAGGTCTTCACCCGACGTCACAAACGTAAGTTCCCGATAATTTTCCATAAATCCTTGAAGGGACCCCGAGGTCTCCGATTCTTAGACGGTACGTCCCGTCCCCTGTACCCAAGTTAGGAATCAAGTTAGGGTGTACGACGTCTCGTTGATTCGGGTGTGACCTTGATGACTCGGGTACACGAGGTCTCGGGCTCACTGTGTCGATTCTAGGTAGTTTCAGCTTATGTACTTATTCCAAAAATATTTCCATAAATTCCTTTCCAAATCGTTCCCTCCCTCTGTTTTGAGTTGTCGACCATCGTTTTCTTCGTAAGCAGAGAAATCTCTAAAGTCCAAAGGTTAAAGGGGAGAAATATAAAAGTAGACACACACACACACCGATTACTACTTACACAAAGACATGCTTGGGGTCTTCCTCTACCCAGTCTCAGATGTGTGCACCGAGAACTGTCAAGTGACCAAACTGAGTGTTTATGTAGTAGCCAAATGAGAAGACACAAGGAACCACTACTCCTACCTCAGTTCTCGAGGTAGTCAGCCTGTTCTCGAAGAAGACGGTGGAGGAATCAGAGTGTAGGTTCCGGAGGGCACGGGACTTCGACCGAACAAGGGTACAGGTAAGGTAAGATACCCCTTACTTCCGTCGGTGTAACTAGGTGTCTGAAACAGTGAACGTGTACCACTCCAACGTACTCCAAATACTTACTGTACGGGTCTTCTGGTCGAGAACGAGACACAAAAACATTCGTAACAAACATAAATGACCAAGAGTAAATATTGGTCTTTCAACGGTTTCCTAGATCCAACGGTAGTCGTAAAGAGGAGGCTAAAGAGTGACAGTCATGTTTACGACAAGAGAGACCTTGTCGAGAAAGGACTATTTACCCACCTTCCTGACGTGACTACCCTGATTCCCCCTTTTTGTCGTATTCTACTTCTTTACTCGTTCCTGTGGTCCCGGTCCCTTTGGAAACCCAGTCTAGAGTATAGATGTCAAATTCCCGACTCATTGTGACCCTATACATACACTAAGAAGTACCGGGACTTCCGAAGGAGAAAGCCTGTCAAGAGAGTAGACCTTTTGACTCAAACTTCAGACCATCGTAGCGACTAAGAGAGGGAGAACACTACGGGAGAGAAAATCCCTAACGGTTAGGTTACGACCACCGTTCTGTTATCCCCCACCACCCTGGGGTACTTGACTCTCACGACCCCTACCTCCACGTACCCTCAGCCGAACGATTAGATCGTGCTGAGTAGGAACGAGTAGAGAAGAGTTCAGACGTAGGTCACTGAAATCCAACTATCGTATCGTCGTCCTCGTAAATATGGTACCTTTAGTGTACGATATTTATTCCGAACAGAAATAAAGTGTCTTTCGACCAACAGTGTGAATGTGTGACAAATCTTCTGGTGACGGATCTCCCCCACACTGAGTCACAACTTCGAACAATCAGAAGATCCCTGTCTCAAGACTGAGACAGTAAAAGATCGAATGTCTTTATAAAAGTTCCGTTTATTTGTTAGGTACGGAGTCAAAGGAGTAGACATTTGACCTCTATTATTAGTAAGAAGTCAAGTCAAGTAAAGTCAAGTCAGTGAGTCAGCACAGGCTGAGAAACGCTGGGGTGCTTAACGTCGTGCGGTCCGGAGGGACAGGTAGTGGTTGAGTGCAGGTAGCTCAACCACTATGGTAGGTCGGTAGAGTAGGAGACAACAGGGGAAGAGGAGGACGGGGGTAGGGAGGGTCGTAGTCTCAGAAAGGGTTACTCAGTCGAGAAGCGTACTCCTCCGGTTTCATAATCTCAAAGTCGAAATCGTAGTCAGGAAGGTTTCTTTAGGGTCCTGACTAGAGCAAATCTTACCTGATCAACCTAGAGGAACGTCAGGGTCCCTGAGAGTTCTCAGAAGAGGTTGTGGTGTCAAGTCTTCGTAGTTAAGAAGTCACGAGTCTAAAGAAGTGTCAGGTTGAAAGTGTAGGTATGTACTGCTGTCCTTTTTGGTATCGGAACTGATCTACCTGGAAACAACCGTTTCACTACAGAGACGAAAACTTATACGATAGATCCAACCAGTATTGAAATTAGTAAGAATGGGTCTCCGTCTAGATGGTACTTCGATGACGTCGAATTCGAACTGCCGGGGAGGGAATGGGTCCGAGAGAAGGTTCTGGGTCGTGTCTAATTTACTGTGTTTAATTGAATAAATATTTTTTTTCTTCATCTGGGTGTCTGTGTCTTTTGTTCAAATATCAATAGTTTCCACTTTCATCCCTGTCCCTATTTAATCCTTATTTGATCCTTAAACCCTAATTACCGAGTCACCATTTCTTATGTGGACGTTACGTCCTCAGTGTCTTCCGTGCCCAAACTAGGGACCCAACCCTTCTAGGGGACGTCGTCCCATACCGTTGGATGAGATCATAAGAACGGACCTCCTAAGGTTCCTGTCTCCCATGACCGCCCGATATCAAGTACCCCAGCGTTTCTCAGTCTGTGTTGACTTCACTGAACCGTACATACGTGCATCCTTAAACCCTAATTGTCTATGTGTGATAACGTATATTCTGTCTATTTGTTCAGACATTCGTACCCTTTGATATAAGTTATAGAACATAATTGGATATTACCTTTTCTTAGACTTTTCCTTATATATATATATATGTGTGTGTATGTATATATATATATACATATGTGTGTGTATGTATATATAATATATTTTGTCTTAGTAAAACGGTATTAGGACTTAGTAACATTTATTTGATATGAAGTTATTTTAAAAAAATTTCTTTAAAAAATAAGAAAAACAAAATTAAAAATACCTTCATATCAACTAAATGCTAGAATATAATCAAAGTCCTTATGTTGTTTCGTTAGGTCAAAACAAATATACACACACATAAACACACACACACACATGAGAAAAGTCTAAGAAAAGGTATCATCCAATAATATTTTATAACTCATATCAAGGGACACGATATGTTATTCAGGAACAACCAATAGATAAAATATATATCAGCACACATATAGCTTTCAAGTTACCACAATCAGTCAGTACAGGCTGAGAAACGCTAGGACACCTGACTTCGTGTGGTCCGAGGAGACAGGTACCCTAAGAGGTCCGGTCTTATCACCTCACCCATTGGTAAGGGAAGAGGTCCCCTAGAAGGGTTGGTTCCCTAGTTTGGGCCCAGAGGACGTAACGTCCACCTAAGAAATGGTAGACTCGGTGGTCCCTCCGGGTCACACATATACAATTGGAGTTCGAGGATTAAAAAGACAAGGGAAGGGAAAAGGGAAACCATTAGTATTCATATGTCTCTAAAACATAAGAATTAAACGTTGAGAAGTCGTCACTCCGGAGGGAAGGACGAGGAGACAAATACATCTTCCAATAGTATTCTGCATTCACTTACATACATTCCACCAATTACGTCTCGGACCTGACAGTCCCCTGCAAGTTGAAATTCTCTAGGTTATACAATAAAAGAAGAAAACACACGCCAAAGGGTACCTGAAAGATAAGGAATAGTCAAGGACCTTTCGTCCTTGCTCGTCTCGACGTCCGTCAAGAGTCCTGACTCTAGTACTCTTCCCGTGGACGAACCTAAGGAAAGTCACTGGGGGAAGTCGCTGGGGGAAGTCACTGGGAAGTCCTTGAGGGAAGTCACTGGGGAAAGTCACTGGGGGAAGTCACTGAAAAATGGATTTCCATTAGATAAGTCAATATGGGGAGAATGAGTCCTATACCTTACGAAAGACCGGGAAACTTCTGACAATAAACGAACCGAAACAAAAACGAGTAAAAAAAAAATGACGGCTTTCGACGGTACATACTGCTATATATTTGTACGCAAAGACGTTTATTTCGTGGGAACAAAGTGAGCTCTGGACCCAGGGGACGTAGGAAGAGCAGCTGAGATCAGGGGTCCAGGACCAGATGTTTCAGGCACTGTGACCTTGTATAGTTACAGTCTAGAAGACCGAAGTCTTCAGAGTTACTTCTCAACATTCGCGACTCCGGTCCGACTCCTTGGTTCGAGACTCCGTCTGTCCCGTCACCCCGTCTCGACTGTTCTTGGGTTCCGCGGCCTGTCGCAAGTGTATTCCCCTTTAGACTTTAAAGACTGTGTCACCCTACACTACTTCGTTGCACGACTCGTGCAACCCCTACCTTTCGGTCTTGTTTCTAAGACACGAGGACTCTGTAATAGGTCCTCTCGGTCCTCTCGTCCGAGAGAATCCGTACACTGTGTCGGCCCTGTCCTCGGTGCGACTACCGACAGACCCCAGACTCTTGTTTCTTAACCTTCCGTACAGAACCAAGTTCCGGTCAAAGAGCCAAAGGTGCGTATGAAAGAGCAAGACCAATAGACGTGTTGTTTGGTGTCAAAACACCCAACTGACCCGTGTCGACTCGCCAAAAGTACTGGAGTACACCGACGATAGTCACCGAGGACCTACCTCGGTGGAGTTCCAACTTGGTCCGGTTGTAGGTTCCACCTCGAGGGAACGTCTATCGTTGACCGTGACCACCAATCGACCCTCGGGTCACACTCGACATCTACCCTCTCAGGTGTCCACCGGAAGGTGGACCGGATCCGAAGGATCCTATAACCGTGTACTCAAGACTCCCCCCCGTAGACTTCCCGTTCACAAAGTCCTTGGTGTCCACCTCCCGAAGAGTACTGGACCGTAGTCTTCAGTGTCCAATGGTGAACACAGTGTACGACATTCAGGTCTCTCAGTGGTTCTGGTCAGGTTTGAGTTCCTCTCCTTAACACAAGGTGGAGAAGCCACCCCATGTCACTCCGGGGTACGCCTTCTCGTACACTCGACGTTCTTTAACACCGGTGGAAACCTTTATGTTAGATGGTGTAAGGGAACGTAGGGACTCAGAGTTGCAAGAGATAGGTCCTTTTTTTTTAGTCACAGTAGCGTAGTTGGAGGGTCCTGACGGCCCTTTTCGTCTTCGTGGATCACCTCAAGGGATCCCGTTCGAAGAGTCAAACGTGACTTCGGTTCGTACGTGACCCCGTGTCCCTCACACGTGTTCCTGTAAGCTATAGTGTACCAAAATTTTTCGGTTCACATCTTTGCACATTTACAAAAAATTAACTTTCTCACGGAGGGAGACATGTGTTAACATGTTAGACACTGTATCCCAGAACACTACGAGTTTCCTTAGTAAATCTTCACGAGTTTTACTGTCCAGAAGAGACTCCCACTGAAAAGTCGGGTCCCCCGTAAACTGTTACTGACCTCTGTTACAATAACGGTATTGACCGTGCACCAATAACCTCTAGTCCCGACGACGATTTGTACGACGACGACGATTTGTACGACGACGACGATTTGTACGACGACGACGATTCGTACGACGACGACGATTTGTACGACGACGACGATTTGTACGACGACGACGATTCGTACGACGACGATTTGTACGACGACGACGATTCGTACGACGACGATTTGTACGACGACGACGATTTGTACGACGACGACGATTCAGCGAAGTCAGCACAGACTGAGACACGTTGGGGTGTCTGCCGTCGGGTGGTCCGAGGGGGCAGGGACCCTAAGAGGTCCGTTCTTGTGACCTCACCCAACGGTAAAGGAAGAGGTTACGTACTGTCACTTTCCACTTTCACTTCAGCGAGTCAGCACAGGCTGAGAATCGCTGGGGTACCTGACGTCGGGTGGTCCGAGGGGGCAGGGACCCTAAGAGGTCCGTTCTCCTGACCTCACCCCGCGGTAGCGGAAGAGGTCGATTTGTATGATCGTGCGGGTTTTGTCGGGACACATTGTTTCTTCATAGGTAGGGGTCGACTACTGTCACGGCTCTGACCGTGTCCGGTTCTCGACGAACCCCCCCAACCATACTTTTAAGAAAAGATAGTCTCGCGAATAACCGTTGACACTCTTTTGTCACCACTGGGTCTGGTGTACCCCGTTAAAGTTCTTGTTTCTTTTCTCTTACAAGTGACTTACACAATAAGGAAGACTGGGTCCTTTCTCCCCTTCACTCTTTCATCGGAATACATTTTTACAAGACAAAACTCAATTTTTATTGTCTCGAAGAACCCTTGAATTTAAATCCCAAAATAATTACCTTCTTTTTATCCTAGATTACATTTACTAAGGTTTTTACACTTTTATAGGGACAAGTTCTTCTCCAAGTAACACCACTGTACCTTCCCTGGAGTCTACGAGGTAGGTTTATCCCGAGAACCTTGGTTTATCCTGGGATGTCCTGGAAGGACCCGCGTCTGAGTGGTGTAGGGACCGGAGAAACATCTTTTCGAAATCAGAGGATCAGAAAGGGGTCAGAGGTTTCTCGTTTAAATTAGTCTCTTCACTCTTTTTACATCTTTGGTTCCTTTCGTCAGTTCGTTCTGTCTTATTATTACCAAATAGGTATTTCGCTCGGTTACTGGAAATCAAGGAAGAGTTCCCGATGTCTATAATAGAACTCGGTAAAAGAACTTGGTATAGGAATGATTTTAGGGGTGGTCCACCTTTTTCAACGGACATACGATTGGTGGTCGTGTATCTGGGGTCTGGACAATCTCGGTATTTTGACTACTTACTTTAAGGACTTTGTAGTAGGACAATGGATTACTGGGTTCGCTACAAGTGGGTACATTGGAAGTGGGGAGTACAACAAAACTTTTGGAAAAGGATGTTCGATAGTTCTACTAGTTTGGTCAGGTAGGATTTCCTTTAGTTGGGACTTATAAGCAACCTTCCTGACTATGAGTTCGACTTCGAGGTTATGAAACCGGTGGACTACACTTCTTGACTGAGTGACCTTTTCTTGGACTACGACCCTTTCTAACTTCCGCCCACCTCTTCCCCTACTGTCTCCTACTCTACCAATCTATCGTAGTGGCTGAGTTTCCTGTACTTAGACTCGTTTGAGGTCCTCCATCACGTTCTGTCCTTTCGGACCGTACGACGTCACGTACCCCAACGTTTCCCAGTCTGAGATGAATAACTTATTTGTTATTGTTGTGGTCCGTGGAGGTAGGTGGACTCACGGTCGGAGTCCTGGACGTATATGAGGGACGGAACCGAGAAGGAGGAGGTCACACAAGTACGTCTTGAAAAGAGAACCGGCTTTTCACAGAGAATACGTAAATATCTGTGGTGACTCCATTTCAATAGAGAGTTATTTAATTGGTCACAGTGTTCGAACCCTTTAAGAGAAGGGTAATTAATCGGGTCACAATGTACAGGGAACCTCTTCCTTTACCGTTGGGTGAGGTCATAAGAACGGACCTCTTAGGGTCTCTGTCTCCTCGGACCACCCGATGTCAGGTACCCCAGCGTTTCTCAGCCTGTACTGACTCACTGACAGTGAAGTGGTGTACAGGGTCTTCGGGTATCCTGTGCCGTGGACAAAGAGGAGACTTTGTACCTTATTATCGTAAATGGATTATCTAAATAGTACTCCTAATTTACCTTACTACGAATTGGGTCACGGACCGTATGTCTTTTGTAAGTTATTTATAGTCAGTGACGAAAAGAACAATGACGACAATAATTACCATGGTAAAAACAGGTTCTATTTGTAATTAAAGTCCTTCCATTACGGATTGAACTCTTAACCTATGTTTATGAGGACGTCTGACACAGAAAAACGGTTTAAATTTCCCTTCCCCCTACCTTAAAATTATAGGAATCGAGAGTGAGAATTTCTTTTTTTCTTTTTGTAGTCTTCTTGTATGCAAAGTGGTGTTTACAACCACTATAAATTTATTCTAAATTTAAAGATGTCGTAAATTTGTCTTTTCTTCGTTTACCGTAATTTAAGTACTTTCACGGTCTAACATGTGTGGGTCTCAGTCTTTATAATTGGTAAAAGGGCAGTACCTTGTCACGTCGACCGATCTTTACAAAATACTCTCCCTAACTTCTCAAAATTACCTAGGAAGGAAGTTTGGACGTCGTAACATTTCACCATCAATTAGTTAATAACCTGTACACGTCAGTAAACATAAATTTGTTCTCCCTTACTTATCCAGAACAGTCGAGTGGATCTGATAGGATAAAGAGACCAAGCCGAGGAGTCCCTCCTCCTTAATTACGATCTTAAGTCACCGGTTCCTCTACCTCCCTTTCTACCTACAGCTCGATCTTCCTGGTCAAGACGGGGTAGCCGAAGACACTCTTGTGTCAAGTCGAGCAGACAGGGCTCGTCTGCGGTTTCTTTACCAGTCCCCGGTCCAGACGGGAACCCTTTGGTCTGACCACAGAAGGGGTGACTGCCAGTGGTTCAGAATCTAGTCTAAGGGACATCGACTCCGTGACACACACACTCTGGGTAACTACTTGACGGGGGGGTTCTTTATTCCCTCACTCCCCACTGCCTCGTCTTGTCCCGTTCCCTTCTCTACCCGGTCCTACCGTATAATCTAAGGACACCGGTGACAGTGTTTACTGGTGTCCGAACCTCAGAATTTGGGGGAGGGGGGTGGAACCCTGAACGGACCACCAGGTCACCAATTCTGAAACGGAAGGTTACACCCTCCGTACCCAAACTAATAACCTTTCTGACTACGACTTCGACTTTGACGTTATGAAACCGGTGGACTACGTTTCTTGACTGAGTAACCTTTTCTGGGACTACGACCCTTTCTAACTTCCGTCCTCCGTTTCCCCTACTGTCTCCTACTCTACCAACCTACCGTAGTGACTGAGCTACCTGTACTCAAACTCGTTCGAGACCCTCAACCACTACCTGTCCCTTCGGACCGCACGACGTCAGGTACCCTAACGTTTCTTAGCCTGTACTGACTCGCTGACTTGACTTGACTTGACTTCCTTTGATTCTAGAGTTTACGGAGTACCACCTCGGTTATTTATTCATTTGTTTGTTTATTTATTTTGAGAATTTTTTTTTTTTTTCCCTGAGATTTTTTGTGTCAGAAGCGAGAACCAGAACCTCCGGCTTTCTGACTTCGGTACGAGAGAGACCCTCGGGGTCCCCTCTTCAACGAGGTTGAAGACGCGATACCGTCGCGTCGGTCGAAAGGAACCGAACACCGGTGTGGTGGCGAGGAGAGGTGTGCCCGACGACAAGGCAGGTACAGGTCGGAGGAGAGGGAGAGGGTCTATTCCTGAGACCCTAACGTAAGTCCCGGGTATTAGGTCCTACGAGAGAAGGGGTTTAGGACCTGAATTAATGTGGGAAAAAGGTGTCTTCCACTGTAAATGGCAAAGATTCCTAGTCCTAGACTGTAGAAACCCTTGGTAATAAGTCGGAAGGTGCGTATCCCAAGCCCTCTGGGACGACGGGGTGTGGTCGAGACCTCAAACTTTACATGATCTCTGTAACAGGACTCCACACAAACATGTCGGTCACCAACCGGCGTCCGACGGGTCCCCTATTCGTACCCACCCTTCTGGGGTGGGGGTGGTCCGTAGGGGGTGGTCGGTCTCCTTACGAGGTTTCAAGAGAGAGGGGGTGACGGAAGGAGGGGCGAGGAAAGGGGGGAGGAAGGGGATGACACAGTGGTTTCTTGGTCCACACCAACCGTTTATGAAATCACTACGGAGGTGCGGGTCTCGTTCCTGCCCCGGACCCATACCTTTTGGTCTTCCCGGCAAACGAAAAAATGACTAAGAAATAAGTATTTGAACTACGTTCAAATTTTTTAAATGACATGTAATGGTGTATTTGGACGTTACTTTTTATTTCAGGTTTTCTTGACTTTAGGTTTCGTACGGCGTGCACGTGGACAGTTACGATCGGCAGTCTTATAATTTCTTAAGTTATGACATAAGTCCTAAATCGGAGTCCAAGTTCCTTGAGCTTGTGAAATTTCTTAAGACGGAACAGTGAACGATAGACTCGTTGACCGTTAGTAAGTCAAATCTGTTTACATTGGTTGACTTGTTCTTACGGTCTTTTAGAAGAAGATGACAGGAGTTGGTTGTGTCTTTTTTTTTTTTTTTTCTTTTCTTTAATTTGTACTATTACGTCTTCACGGTTCAGAGAGTCTACACCAAATGTTTCAATTTTGACTCCAAAAAAGGATCAATGATAGAAAAAATAAAAAATTAACCTCCTTTTAACGAAAGGTTACAACACAACCAAAGACGACATGTTGCTACGATTAGTCGGTATTCATATGTGTATAGAGGAGGGAGACCTCGGGAGGAGGGGTGGGGGCTGGGGAGATCCAGTAGTGTCTCGTGGTCCGACCCGAGGGACACAACATGTCGTTGAAGAGTGGTCGATAGACGAAATGTGTACTGGCACATATACACAGCTACGATGAAAGAGACAAGTAGGGTGAGAGAGGAAGGGCAGGACACAGGTGTTCGGGCAAAAGATATAGAGACAGAGGTAAAGAAGGGACGTGTCCAAGTAGTTATAGTAAAAAGATTTGAGGTATATTTCCATAATGATATGATATAGACAAAAAGAGGAAGACTGAATGAAGTGAGATATATTGTCCGAGACCCAAGTAGGTGGAGTGACATTGACGGAGTTTAAGTAAGAAAGGGTACCGACTCACTATGTGGTAACGTATATGTGTGGTGTAGGGGAACTACGTAAGTGGACAGCTACCTGTAGATCCAACAAGGTACAGGACCGACAACATTTGTCACGACGTTACGTGTGGGTCCACACACAATTAGCGAGTCAGTACAGGTTGAGAAACACTGGGGTATCTGGGGTATCGGACGGTCCGAGGAGACAGGTACCCTAAAGGGTCCGTTCTTATGACCTCACCCATCGGTAAGGGAAGAGGTTCCCTAGGAGGGTTGGATCCCTAGTTTGGACCCAGAGGACGTAACGTCCTTCCAAAAAATGTAGACTCGGTGGTCCCTTCGAGCGTGAGACCCCATGTACAGTAGATTTTTGACTCACCATTTCGTATTCTTTGTGAAAACTTGAAACATTGAACTAACGCGTCCCCCTCTTTTTTTCACGAAGACCTAAAGAAAAAATTTCATGAATTATTGATCTCAAATGAGAATTTAGTTTGAATGTTTGGAGAATAGTTTACGTCTACGACAGGAATAATCAACTATATTTGTATGTGTGTGTGGCAGAGATAGAGTCACGAGTCGGGTCGAATGGATCGTGAGGACACGGTTCAGGGTTCGTAGTCAACGGAGGTGAGTAGAGATGATTCTCACTGGAAGATTCACAGTTTGGGACGAGAGGGAGACGAGTGGAAGGACAGGAAACATAGTCAGATTTAGGGTGAAAGGAGTAACGAAGCCCCCCTTTGTGACTCAAAAAAAAAAAAAAAAATTTCTTGTTTTGTGTATCTGAAGTAAAAAACGTGAGTGTCGAAACCGATTGTGTGGTTCGTAGAGAGTAGGTGTCCTCCTATATCCCGAAAAACTGGTGTTACTCGAAGTACGTGGAAAAGAATCTTGGGGACTAAACTGTTTTCCCGGGTATTTTAATTTCAGTATTTTGTCGAAGAAAAAGAAAAAAACAAAAATTACGGACAAATTTACAAATAAGTAAGTAAATAAAAACCGACACGAACCAGAAACAACGACGTGCCGGAAAAGAGATCAACACTGTACATCCGAGTTACCAACGTCACGGGCCTGAAATCTCGTGGCCGAGTTGTCAACACCATGTGTCCGAATCAACGAGGTTACGTATGTTCTAGAAGGACCTAGTCCCTAGCTAGGACACAGAGGACGTAACCGTCCTCCTGGTGGTCCCTTCAGGGTCGAAGAAAAAGACTTTCGTTCAGAAGATTCATAAAAGAACGAGGGAGACAGAGAGTAAGAGAGACAAAGAGTCGAATGGAGACCGTCAAGTCGGAGTAAGTCTTAACTTTCCGAATTTTCGCTTTTCGATTCTGAAGATTCTACCAGGTATCAATTCTTAGGTGGAAGGTAACGTTCCGTGTGTCCAAACTAGGACCTAGACGCTTCTAAGGTGGACGGAGTCCCGTTGATTCGGGTTCGTGGTACCGTTTCTAGGTCACGTCGGTTTTATTTTAAATGTTTCTTTTAATAAAGGTGAATGTTTTCGTAGTTTTTCTTATTTTATAAATTTCTTTCTTTTATGGATTCTAAGTTCTGAGCCGTCGGGACTCCTACTTTACAGTCACTAGTCCTGTTTAATGTTATTTTAATGGACCCGACCAAGGTAAGGTGAAAGGTTAGTCCAAAGTCATGAGGGTGATAACCGCCTGGAAATCCTCCTGGTGGTCGAGGTGAGTCTTTACCTGGGCCCGGGTGCAAAGGGAGGTTCAGTGACTGATAGGGGACCTACGGCTCGGGGGGCACCCGGAGGGACCGGGGGAACAACGGAGTGGCCCTTCTAGTTTCTCGGTAGTAGTCGTTAGGGAAGATTCTACAGAGATTCTACAAACTTGTTGGATCAGTAAAGACGTAAACGAAAGAAGTACGGGGAAGTTCACGACCTTCCTCCAAACGTAGGAATTTTTTTCTGGTGTTGTCTCGTAAGTCCGTTCTCACTACGGACATGGCTTCGTCCTCCGTCGACCCTCCACTGAACCCAACTTAGACCAGAAAAGGTGAAAGGTCGGTACGCAGGAAACACACACACACACACACACACACACACACACACACACACACACACACACGAGACAGTACAGACTGAGACACTGGGGTACCTCCTCGGGTGGTCCGAGGAGACAGGTACCTTAAAGGGTGGGTTCTTATGACCTTACCTAACTGTAAAGGATGAGGTCCCCTAGAATAGTTGGGTCCCTAGCTTGGACACAGAGAACGTAGAGGACGTAATCGTCTGTTTAAGAAATGTTGATCGTGGTGGACCCTTCACAGGAATCCTTTTCCATGAATTAAGAACCTGGACACTTTACTGTCATCACCGGGGTGAAGGACCCAAGAACACTGACTGATCATTGACCCTGGTGTGCACCCTCCACCAGTGGACGACCCGACCCGTGCATAATCCACGAGTCATTTGGTTCCCGAAGTGAGGTCATGTATAGGACGAGGTTCGAGTTGGTTGGTTCGGGGTTCGTCCCTTCTGTGGGAGTACCAGAGACCAAGACAGGAGGAGAGGGAGAGTCACAGGTAGAGAACACCGAAGACCCTGTTTACTGGTGTTTAGACTACTGAATTTTGATATGTACACTCTGAAGGGACACCAGGTCCCCAATTCTGTAGTCGAAAGTTACATCCCATATGTCCAAACTAGGGACCAGTCCCTCAACCCTACGGTATACGGACCACCGGTCTCCCCATTTTTTCCTTCGTTACAACGTCGTTTAAGTCATTTCTAAAAAATTTACCAGGTGTAGTTTTTTAGAACCCCTTCTTTTCGGTACATCTCCTTGAAGAGACCACCAAGTCACCAATTCTAGGACGTAAAGGTGACGTTCCCGACACCCAAGTTCGGGACCAACCCCCTGATTCTAGGGTGTTCAGTTTTTATTTATTTTCAAAGGACTTTTGGTGTGTGCACATAAGAGGGTGTGCAAGACTCTCTTCTTCGGGAAGTAGTCGAAGTGTTCCACAGTCGTCCCGACGTGAGGGGGTCTCGGGGCTCTGAGATTTCCTCTCTTGTGAAGGGACTGGGGGGGTTCAAGGATGTCTACCAAAGAAACCCGAGGAACTGGGAAAGGAGGTAGGTGTTTCGACCGGTGCATCGTAGAACGAAACCACTGTGTGTCGGAAGGAGGTGGGCTCCAAGAGTTTAGAGGGAGACGAAGAAAGGACATTCCTGTGAGCCTAATGTAAATTCCTGGTGGACCTGTTAGAGCCTGACGGACGAGTAGAGTTCTGGGAATTGAAGTAGTTTGGACGGTTCAGTAAAAACGGTCTATTTGATTACATGGTCAAGGCCTTCAATCCTAAACCATAGAAACTCCCGGTAGTAAGTAGGATGACGTACTGAGGTTTCGAAACGGGGTTCAGAACAAATCCTGCTCGTACCCGAGGGGACGTCTCGACCCTGTGTTTCTACTCCCCTGTTCCACGAAACTTGAACCGAGAAGAGAGTTTGCAACCGTCTCTCCTCGGCAGGGTATGTGCTCGTGTTCCCCTCTTACACCCAAGGTTTTGGTCTGGGGTCCCGACTGAGGACGGGTCGTCCCCTGACACCAGTCTGAGGAGATGAGAGTCAAAGGAGTAGACCTTATACCCTGATTGTGGGTAGAGCCCCAACAAGACTCTTACCTTACTCGATTGTACACGGACCTACACAGTTGTGCGTGAAACGAGGCGGAAGTCTGTTTGGTCCTTCAGTAGTGACCCGTTTCTCTACGCTACCCTACCCTACCATACATTGTGTGTTCATTGAGACGTCTATACCCAGGTAGTCGATTCCCGTCAGAGGGTCTCCTCCCCGTCGTATTTAATAGTCGTCTTGTGGACGTCGACTACCCCTACTCACTGGAGTTGATCAGTTTCTCGAGTTTCCTCTCCACCCACCCCGGGTACCATAGACAGTATATCGGAGACGACATAGTCATTCGTTTTTGGTCATAGGTCCCTTAAGGTACCGTCGGGTTACCAACCCTGAGACGTGAAAGTGACGGTTCCCGCACTAAGCTAGGGACTAGGCCTTAATTCTAGGGTGTTCGGTACACCACACCGGTTTTTTTTTTTTTTTTTCGTCACAGGTGAATGAAGAGTACTAGCCCTGGGGCTTTCTCGATGTCGTGAAGTCAAAAGAGGAGACGAAAGAGAACGACAATGACCCAACGACAACAAGTCAGTGATTCAGTACAGACTAAGAAACACTGAGATAACTGACGTCGTGTGATCCGAAGGGACAGGAAGTGATAGAGGGACTCAAACGAGTTTGAGTACAAGTAATTCAGTCACTACGGTAGGTTGGTAGAGTAGGAGACGACGGGCGAAGAGAACGGGAGTTAGAAAGGCTTGTAGTCTCAGAAAAGGTCAATCAGTCGAAAAGTTTAGTCCACCGGTTTCATAACCTCGAAGTCGAAGTCGTAGACAGGAAGGTTACTTATAAGTCCCAACTAAAGGGACTCCTGACTGACCAAACTAGAGGAACGGTAGGTTCCCTGAGAGTTCTCAGAAGAGGTGATGGTGAAACCCTACACTATTTTTGAGTGAGTACCCGGGGGTGGTGAGAGAGAGAAGAAGGTCCAAAGACTGTCTACACTGATGCAGAAACAGTTACCCTTCCTTTACTTCCCATTCCACCCGCACAACCACTTGAAGTGGAAGGTCGTGGACTCGTGAGGAAACCTGTACTGTCATACCCACGGGGCCGACGGGGACGTCTAGCTCTAGAGACTGTGACTCGAGTTGGTCTAGTTCCCGACCTCTCAGGGGTAACAGAGGTTGTTCTCCACCCATACAACTAGTCCGAGGTCTCGTCTTTGGGTCCAGTTCATGTGAATCCGATTTCCACCTTTAAATGTCCTATCGATTGAAGTCCGTACAGAGGAAGGTCCCCAAGTCCCCATCGGATTCCCACACACACAGATAGGGGAAGAGTCGATGTCAAACGAAATATAGTCGAAGTAAGGGTAGTTCAAAACGAGGACTCCAGGGTCTGAAGATCAGATGGAAGAAACGTTGAGACGTTTTTCATGCAGGAAAGAAGGGGTTATGAAGGATGAAAGAATGAACCCAACACACAGGTACGGACTAGATTAGTAATATCTGCACCTCCTCCTCTTCCCCCCGTCTATCTTATGTGACAAACCGGTAGATCCGAGGTCGGTGCAAGGAGACCGACCTCGGTCTCCTCGATTTCTTACTTCCAGTTGGGACGGATTTGGTTCCCTAGTTATAGTCCTCTTCCCTTTTAACTAGACCCTCCTGGGTTCGGTATCTCCAAGTGATCTCTGGACAGACTTGTCTACGACGGACTGGACCCGTCAGAAAAACACGGGGTCGGGTCTTTGAGACTCTAATGAAAGGGAACCCCTCTACTTCAGGTTTCGAACAGCGGACACACGGACCATGTAGTGAGACTACCACAAACTACCTTACCGTTCAGACGTGATAGGTGTACTCCGTTTATTCGTCCATAGTCTATTTTTCTCTTAAAACAAGTCTCATGAAACAGTAGAGTCTCTCTTGGTACGAGTTTCTTAGTATATGTTCACTAAACATCTTTCTGTTTTCATTCGTACATGTCTTAATCTGTTCCTTTATAAGGACCTCAGACCCATGAGTTGTCTCTCCTCTCTTAAACATGAAGACCCTCCCTATCGAAAGTGTAAGAATGGGAACTTTCAGGTGGAGAAACTCAAGAACACCGGGGACCTTCTCCCACACTGAAGTCCTTACCTCCAAACCCAAGGTACACGTTAACCTTCTACCAAAGTCGGTACCAGAAAAAGAATTGGTGTCCCCAAAGATTACAACTCAACCCTCTTACCTTAAGCCGTACCAATGACTACGAGGGCTCCCGTCCGTCAACGTCCCTCTCTGAGTGGTTCCTTAACCCCTGAAGGGAGTACTAGGTCACTAATTCTACAGTACAAAGGTTACGTCCCACACGTCCAAGTTAGGGACAAACCCCTTGATTCTAGGGCGTACGGTAAACCGACTTTTTTTTTTTTTCTTTTTCTTTCTTGACTGGTTCAGAGTAATACCTGTCAGGTCTACGACAGTGTTGAAAAGTCGAGTCTATATCGATGTCTTGATAAAGTTCCTTAGTTGTCGACCGAACTACCGCTAGCACTACCACGACCCTTCCCGACTCTCACGTATTCCGTAGTCTACAACTCCCTTGTTGATTGTAGACGAAGGACCGGTGGTAGGAACAAGAAAGTTGTAAATAACGGTCGTTTATGGAACTCACTTTACGAGTGAAAGGAACACATGACCAAATATCCCGATGTGACCAGTAGGTCTCGGAATAACATAACTGATGGTACTGTACTATATTACCGAATAGGGTTTTGGTTCACCGAATTTCCTTGTCGGACAGTAGAGTGTCAAGAAGACGTAGTCCTTGGGTCCGTTCCGAACCCAGAGAGAGTCCCACGGTAGGTCAACAGTCGGTCGCGACACCAGAGTAGTACTCCGAGCCACCCCTACCTGGACGTTGACTCGAGTACACCAACGACCGGTCAGAATCGAGGAGCGTCCGATAACTCGACTCCCGGTGTCAAGGTGTGACCGACAACGGGTCTCCGACGAGTCAAAGATCGACACCCTACAGGAGTATCCCGAGGGGTGTCGTACCGTCGACCGAAGTAGTCCCGTTCGTTCTCTCTTCTTGGTTCCTTTCTCTCGGCTTGTTCTCTCATAGAATTTTAGACTAAAACGTTCACTGTAGGACATTGAAGACGAGAATAGAATGAAACCCTCTTTAAATAATCCAGGTCGGGTGTGAGTTTCTCTTCCCTTAAAGTGTTTTACTTATGATCCTCCACTCCCCCGCAAATCCCTGTTGAATCTGGAGACGACTGGTGTGGTCAGGTAAGACTGACCAGTCATGACCCCGGTACAACAACAAATCAACGATTCAGCACAGGTTGAGAATCACTGGGTGCCTGACATCGGTACACTTCGAGGAGACAGGTACCCTAAAGGGTCCGTTCTTCTGGTCTCACACAACGGTAAAGGAAGAGGTCCCCTAGAAGGGGTGGGTCCCTAGGTTAGACACAGAGTACGTACCCGTCCACCCAAGAAATGTCGGCTCGGTGATCCCTCCGGACATGAGTCCGGTATTCACACCCACCCGCGAGGTAGCGTAGAGAAACACTGGGGTACCTGACATACCTGACATCGGGTGCTCGGAGGAGACAGGTACCCTAAGAGGTCCGTTCTTATGACCTTGTCCAACGGTACGGGAGGGGGTCCCCTAGAATGGTTGGGTCTCTAGTTTGCGCTCGGAGGACGTAGAGGACGTGACGTCCGCTTAAGAAATGACGACTCGGTGACCCCTTCGGGCAGGAGTCCGACGTTGTCGCCAGTTTATAAGACTCATAGTGGGGACGTACAGACAGTTTCGGGTGGGGCCCGGTACTTGAGGTATGGTCGTCCTGAATGTGGGTGAGTGGCAACGTCGGGGACGGTACAAAGTGTGGGTCGGGGGGCAACTGGGTTGTTTAGTCGTAGACAATTTGGCTTGGCGGGGAAACTGTCCGGTCGAGTCCTGTCGCTCCTCCTCCTACTTCTGCTCTTCTCCTTGTCCCCGACGTGCGAGGTTATGGTCGTACGGTACCACGCCCAGAACTGAGTCAAACACCGCCTTCGACGACTCGGGCCCCCCGTCGACCGGGTGGACGACCCGGGACTAACCGTCCACCTGTAGTGCCTCGACCATTTACTGAAGTACGTCCACCTCCTCGGGGCCTAGCGGTTCGACGTTCCCCCTGTTCAGGACTAACCGGTCCTTGACCCCTACTGGTGGTAAGTCCATTCTGTCGAGTCCACTCTTGAGACAATAAACAGAGAATCTGATTATAGGTCAGAAATTTAACTTCATGCCAACTAAATGTTATAACACAATCAAAGTCCACACGTTGTTTCACTAAGTCAATGTGCATGTATACAAAGATAAGAAAAACTCTAAGAAAAGGGACTATCTAATAAGATACTACAACTTATGTCAAGGGACACGACGTGTCATCCAGGGACGATAAATAGTTAAAGTATATATCATCACACATCATCATTCATATATACATACACAGTATAAAATCTAAGGTGTACACTTATAGTACAATAAGTAGAAAGATATAGACCGAATGAAGTGAATCAAACTATTACAGATCTAACAGACACAACGATGTTTACCGTAATAAGATAATAAAAAATACTGATTTATCGTAAGACAACGTATGTACATGGTGTAGAGGAAATAGGTGAGTAAAGAGTCAACTGTCCAACAAAGGTACGGGACCGATGACGTTTATCACGTCGTTCCTTGTGTCTCCATATAAATAAAAAAGTTTAATCTCAAAGGAGATCTACAAACGGGTTCTTACGATAGAGACCTAGTACACCATTGAGATAAACTGTTACGGGTTAAAAGTCTTACTCATTCAACTTTCCTTGACAGTTCATTTATTTTATTTACCATATTATTACACTGTTCTCAAAAATTTAAGGAGTGTATAAGGAAAGTAAACTCGATGTGACCGGACTGAAGAACCCAACTTAGTACAGACTTTGAAATTCTGTAATGAACAGACATTCTGTGTCACCTGTAATGGTAGAACCCTGTTTTAGAGATCTTTATCTCGGTGATATATATATTAGGTCGTTAACAGGAAGACCCGTATATAGACCTTTTCTGTTTTTGAGATTAAGCTTTTCTATGCACGTGGGGTCACAAGTATCGTCGTGATAAATGTTATCGGTTCTATACCTTCGTTGGATTCACAGGTAGTTGTCTACTTACTTATTTCTTCTACATGTATATATATGTGAATGTGTGTATATATATATATGACCTTATAATGAGTCTGTAATTTTTCTTGTTTTAGTCCGGTGAACGTTGTTGTATCTACCCGGATTTCTAATCGTATGATTTACCTCATTCGGTCAGTCTCTTTCTGTCTATAGTATACTATGATTCAAGTAAACATAGTAGTTTTTTTTTACTATGTTTACTTGAATAAATGTTTTGTCTTTGTCGGAATGTCTGTATCTTTTGTTTGAACACCAATAATTTCCCCTTTCCATCTACCTCCTTATTCAATCCTTGGACTCCAATTTTATACGTGTGTCGTATATATTTTATCTGTTAGTCGTTTCTGGATGACATGTCGTGTTCCTGGAGACGAGTTATGAGAGATTCTTGGATACACCCTTTTCTTAGACTTTTTCTTATTTATATACACACACATTGACTTAGTGAAACAACGTGTGGACTTTGATTGTGTTGTAACATTTA
Source organism: Capra ibex (assembly GCA_006410555.1). Lineage (NCBI taxonomy): Eukaryota > Metazoa > Chordata > Mammalia > Artiodactyla > Bovidae > Capra > Capra ibex. The sequence goes on along the minus strand of SJYO01018169.1, from coordinate 20,151,173 downwards.
GTTAAGATGGGGTTATATTTTAATTTAAAAATTTAATTTTTTTTTAACTTTTCGAGAGCTCTACTTGATTGGAGTACTCTTAAGTCCCGCACCGGTCGTCGAAGAGCGAGACAGGAGGTGGAGTGGCTGGGAACAGTGGACTTTCGAAACGTAGGACGGAACTACGAGTCGACGTAAGTCGTCCAGTGTGGGAGGGTGTGTAAGGTCTTTACACGCCTTCCTTCCTTGTTTCAATAACACTGAGGTGTCCAGAACACTCGTGGAGGACGACCCTTACCCACCCCATCTGGTCACACGCCTTACCCTCAAAACTTCGTTTGTGAAAGTGTTCTGTACCAAGATCCTCCCGGTGATCCCAGATCAGTAAAAGGAGGACTCTGGTTTATAATAAGGAGTCACCGACGGGGTAAACATCCTCTCCGTTAGTAGGAGAATTCGTTGTTCACTCCAAAGATTTTATAAACACGTGTCGTTTCTAAATATTCACTTTGATATAACCTAACACCTTTTAAATTTAGTGAGACCCTTTACCCGAGCTTAAATTTTCTCTAGTAAAAACTTGGGCAATAATTGTTTACTGAATTAATTGGTACCCTGAAAAGTAATTTTATCTAAATAACGTCGACAGTCAACCCCGTATGTAATATTTTATAAGTCTGTCGGATAACTTTGTTTTACAAAAATAAATATACTAGTTCTTTTACATTAAAACGACAATTGGGATATGAAAAAACTCTTACAACATATTGAAAGGAGAATCTATAAAAATACTTTGGTGAACGTTTACTATATTAAATTATTTCATGAAAACGGTGACCTTTTTTTTCACTTTCATTTTCTCTAGTAAAATAGCTCCTCCTTTTATCTAACGAAACTTGACCCTGGGTCCTCAGTGTACAAGGTTACGAGAGATATTTCGACTCTTCCTCGGTAGTCGCTCTTTTCGTCCTACTCACAGTCTACTTTCTGCTACTGACTAAACCTTGGATTTACACTCCGCGTGTTGTCCCTCACCACTCCTCACACTACTTCTCCGACGACAAGGAGAGGTTTCCGACGGTGTCCCTTTTGCCCTCGGCTCGTAGCTCTCTATGACGGTCAAAAGGTCTTTTCGATCTTTCGATAGTAATTATACTTTAGGAGATAAAAAGTTCCTACCGGTAAGTAGGGTAAAATTTCATGATGTAGTTTGTTTTGTATGGACGGGGTTTCTGTTCCTGAACGTTAGAAGTGTCGACTGAAAACGAGTTTTCTAGATTTAAGGAATAATAAGTCGATAATTTTTCTTACGTAAACTAAGTCAAGATTACTCCACCTACTTTGACCTCGGAGAATATGTCTCACTTCATTCAGTCTTTCTTTTTGTGGTTATGTCATATGATTACGTATATATACCTTAAATCTTTCTCCCATTACTATTGGGACATACGCTCTGTCGTTTTCTTTGTGTCTACATTCCTTGTCTAAAAACCTGAGACACCCTCTCCCGCTCCCACCCTACTAAACTCTCTTACCGTAACTTTGTACATATAATGGTATACACTTTATCTATCGGTCAGGTCCAAGCTACGTACTCCGTCCCACGAGTCCCGACCACGTGACCCTATTGGGACTCCCTATCCTACCCCTCCCTCCACCTTCCCTCCAAGTCCTACCCCTTGTGTACAGGTGGGTACCGACTAAGTACAGATACATACCGTTTTGGGTGATGTTATAACATTTCATTAATTGGAGGTTAATTTTATTTATTTAAAAAATTTTTTCTAGATTTAAAGACGTGAACTGGGTGAGTAGACAGATAGAGAGAGGGAGGGGGCGTACCTAGTAGGAAATGTGGTTTCCCCCCGAAAGACTTTGGTGTCTCTCGATACAGTAAAGACGGAAAGTCTAGGACAGTGGAGACAGCCTGCGATAGAACCGGCTCTTCTGCCAGTGGCACGACCTGCTCTTCCACTGTTAGTGTCTGGAACCCCAGGTCGACCACTGCCCTGACAGGGAGAGGGACGTTGAGTCGGGTCCCTCGTTGTCTCGGTAGAAACGGTGGCGTCACCGAGTTCTTGAAGACGTTTCCGGGTTTGTCCACACCCTCCTCCTTCCCGTGCGACACCCCTCCCCCAGCGGAGAGCCCCTCCGGTGTGCTGACCCTCCCAGTGTGTGGTCCCCCTTTAGGATACCCAGAACCTCGGTGTACCAGCCCAACCCAGTGTGTGACCACCCAAATAAGTAACTCACCCCAGGACGGGACTCGTCCAGCGTGTGTGTAGTTCACTCCAGTGTGTGGTCGACTCCAGTGTATCGTCCACTCCAACGGACAGACCACCTCAGTGGTCAACCCCCCCCCCCCCACAGGGTGTTTTCGTTGTTCACTCCAAACGTGTAACCCACAAGGAGTTAACAACAATAAAAAATTTAAAATAACCTGATATCAACTAAACGTTACAACACAATCAAAGTCCACATGTCTTCTCAGTTAGTCGACAGGTATATGTATATAGATGAGAAAAGAAATCAAATCTAAGAAAGGGGTATGTCCAGTGATGTCTCACGACTCCCGAGGAACACGATATGTCATCCAGGAACAATCAGAACTTTTCCCAAACACTTCCTCACTGACGAGTCGGAGTCCGAAGGATGGGGGGATTTACCTCTGCGACTTGTTGTTCCAACGGTACGCACTACCTAAGATCCGTGGTCCTCGGTCTCCTCGAGCTGCATCCGAGGTGTAGGGCGACCTGTAGTGTACACGGCAAAGAGGTGTAGTGTTACCAGGACCGAGAAGTGGTGCGACTCGAGGGGCTCGTCACCCCACTTCCGCTCCCGTCCTTGTCTGGGATTCCTTCACAGGTTTGAGGACACTTCAGGGACGCGGAGATACTACCCCGGTGTCCAGACCCCCCAGTCTTCCTCTAACCTCCTCAACGAAGGTGTAAATAACAAATCGAGCCTTGTCTTCATTGTTTGACGACCAATGCAACATGCACCACAAGAAAGAGAAATAACCTTTTGTCGTACACGATTATCTTACACACACACACAAAGGACATACACATACGGACATGACACACACAACACAGAGGACACACAACACGTGTAAAACACACATAGCACGTCGCGTACAAACACACAACTACGGTGCCAAAGGTTTGTTTGTCCCGTGAACTTTTACAATACACTAGAAGGGGGAGTAGTCTCCACCTCTTTGTAATAAAGAATCTCTCTTGGACCTAACACTGAGAGCCCTCGGAACAAATGGTTTGTGAGTTCCTGTTACCAGAGTCCGACGACTAAGAGACACGGGGTACTCTGTCTGGCAGGAGGGCTCCCCTACGACCTTCCGGAGGTCAGGAACATCCTTTAAAAGTCCGTTAAAGGGAATAGTTAGTTCTCGGGAAAAGGGTCGTCGAGACACGAGTCGTCCATACAATGCTGCACCCGGGGGAACACGTGGGTGACTCCGACACTGATACAAGTCCGTCCTTCCACCCGATTCGGTCTGGAAGGGGACCTTCGTCTCTCAGAACGTCAAAGGGGTCGGCCATAGGTACTGACTTACGAGGAGGTAGTCCACAATCGATTAACGAACGGGAAAGTGACACCAGAGACACGCGTTCCGAAACCTGATCGTGAACTTTCACCCACTCGAGTCATTGTCTATGCTTAAGAACGGTTTCCGTTGGAGGGAGAAGACTGCCGTGTTACGGTCGGTCCTACGTTTAGGTCCATCGTTTCCTCTTTATTGGACTCCGAAGAAAGACAGAAGGACCCCGTTAGATTAGTCTACTACCGGTTACTCCTCAATTCCTTCGCTATTCTGTGTCAATCTTATTCGGGTGTCTCGACTGGGTAAGGGGCGTACGTCTCGTTCGGTACACTGGGACTCCAAACGAGGCACGAACCAACCCTACCTCCAACCGGAGACGGACGTTGAACCGAGACTGTAAAGTCACAGCTCTTTGGGTCACACGTAAACTGAAAGGACGACACTAAAGTACGTTAGCCTTCTGGGATCATCTCCTGAAGGGATCACTAGGTCACCGATTCTAAAACACGAGGGTTACGTCCCCCGGTCCCAAACTGGAGACCAGTCCCTTGATCTAGGGTGTACGACGTTGATTCTTCAAGTGTACGGGATTGATTCTGGGTCGTGTCGAATTTTTTTTTTAACTGGGATATTTGGACCCAATACGGGTCACCGAAAACGTGACAGAGGACCACCACAAAAGGTGGATCGTCGGTCAGGTTCGGTTATAGATTGTTCCAGTCTAAATGACTGACTCACCTTCTTCCTCGTCTTCGGTGGTCGGAGTACACTCTCCGAAGGAAGAGTGAAGGTTTCTGGTCTATGGTGATCCTTGTGAATGAGATAACACCAACCCCACGGAACCAAAGTTCTTTCTCTTTAGGTGAGTTCGTTCAACTTTATTGTGACCTAAATAATGTTCCAATCGTTCCGAAAACACTTTCACAATCAGCGAGTCAGTACAGACTAAGAAACGTTGAGGTACCTGACATATTGGACGGTCCGAGGAGACAGGTACCTTAAGAAGTCCGTTCTTGTGACCTCACCCATCGGTAAGGGAAGAGGTCCCCTAGAAGGGTTGGGTCCCTAGTTTGGGTCCAGAGGGAGTAACGTCTGTATAGGGGGTGTCAGATTCGGTGGTCCCTTCGGGTCGATATTCTTGAACCGCTTTGCCCAAGTCGTCAGAGAGAGTGTAGGTAATAGAGTAATCTATTTACGACTCGGGTCTGTAAACGAACATGGGCTAGGTAACATCAACGAGGTTTCACTCCGAAGTAAGGTCAAAGTATGTTCGAGGGTGAGTAGACGGGTGTTGCTTCACGAAGTCAGGACAGAAAGAATAAAGTTTGACCTCTCCCTCTACGGCCGCCCGAGTCTCGACGGTTCTACTTACCGAGACTGGTCGGTAAGAGGCCCGGTCCACCCGTCCCCGGATTCGGAGAACCCCGACTCGTGGGGAGACCCGAGCCCGACGTCATCGAAGAGGTCCTCTGTCCTCCTTCCTCCCTCGTTGCCCGGACGGTCAAGCGACAGTTCCGGTTACTGTAGAAGTGACTTGACCTTCCGTACCTCTAATAGAGTGGAGAATACTAGAGGGACCAGTCTGATCAGGGTTCCTTTAGTCTAGATTTCGTTGTTTCCTTTTTCTTTTCTTTAAGTCTATATGTGTTTGGAACCGGGACCGATGAGAAACCAGAGGGTCAAAGGGGGTTACCCACCCAACCTCCAACCTACCTTTATGTTTCTAAGAGGGTTATCTCTCGAAGGATTGGAATTAGAAGTGGGGTTGGGGAGAGAGACGGACCTGCCGTAATGGGGAGTGGAGGTTCGGTCCTGACACAGACGTTCGGTTATGTTCGGATAGGAATCTACGCATACACCGTCCTGGGTTTTGTTGATTTCGGATTTCGGTCGTCGTGGAGACTCCGCGGGAACACATCTAGTCCCCGAAAGTAGACACAACACTCATTACAAGTCTCTGACCCATAATTTCTTTGAAATTTCAGTACAGTATTTATACAAAGTAAATTAACACATTGTGAACACTTACTGGGTGACCGGTCATTTAGAAGAAACTGCACGTTAGATAATAACGCGTCTTCATCTAGAACGTCGTTTCCCTTTTTTTTTTTTTCGGAAAGAAAGTTGTGGAGTCCTTTCTTTCGTTTAGAATAATCCTCCACAAATAAGGACCAGCACAAAACACCACCAGTAAAATGACAACACCAAAAAGAAATCCAAGAGAACAGAAATGTTCTTAAGTAAGATAAAATACGGAAAACATAAAGAATGAAGATATGACACATTGTCCAAAGGGAAACAAGAACATCGTAAGAGAAACGATGTCTCACAGACACACACGTTACTCGAAACCCTGGGTAAAAAAATTCGAATAAAAAATTAACCTCATATTAACGAAATGTTACGATTACAACACAACCAAAGACGACATGTTGATGTACTTAGCCGATATTCATATGTGTGTAAGGGAGGGAGACCCTGGTGGGAGGTGACATAGGGTAGGGAGATCCAGTAGTGTCTCGGGGCTCGACTCGAGGGACGCGAAGTCGAAGGGCGGTCGACAGACACAATGGGTACCATCACACATATACACTTGCGATGAGAAAGTCAAAAAAGGTAGGAGGGGAAGCGGGAGACACAGGTAGAAACTACTCGAATGAATAAGAAAAGTTGTCCTTCGTCGGTAGTCAACGACCCAGGTTAAGTCACTACCGAGGCAGTGGGGGAACCTATAAATACTACGTTTTCTGAAGAGGGACTACCGGTGTAGGGACCTACTCTTCCACCAGAGGTAGGTGGTTCTGGGGTTTAAGTTCACCGGATATTAGCGGCGACTTCGACTTCCTGTCCCCCGGGACCACTTTCAGCTTTACCAGTAAACGCTTAGTACGGTCTTTAGGTTCGCCTTCTCGCACGAGCGACACCCCTGTCGGTTGTAGTTTCACTTCAAACCGGTTTTGCTGCGGTGGGGGTTGTGGTCACTGTCGTCTGTGTGTCCCCGTCCTCCCGGCGACCTATTATTGTAGTCACTGTCTTCTGGGTTTTTCGGGAACGTCCGTACCCCCTCAGTCCTCCCTCTCATGATGTCGTCGAGGAGGTACCCGGAGTACCTTCCGTCCCCGAGGTGTTGCCTCTCTAGGTGGAAGGTCTTCTTGTCCCCGGTCCTTTCGGAAGACCTACTACCGTCGGTGAACGTCTGGTAGAGGTAGCTGGAGTGGTCGAAGGGTCGGGTCCATCTGGACGGGTCTTCGGTGCCTCTCTGTCTCCTCTTGCTGGGGGTCAGGAGGTTTCCCGACTCGCTGGACCTCTAGCCTTACATACGGGACGACCCCCAGAAGACGAACCGGTAAAACCAGAAGGAGTAGTTAACACACTGGAAACGTAATTTCATGTCCGTGTTTGTCCAGGGGAAGCTTCTTGTCCTTCCCTACTGAGTGAGGGTGCTGACCCAGCCGGACTCGGTGGCCTGCCTTGACGACCTCTTGGTCGAGGTGAAACGGAGGAGGGTTCTCCTCGTCTAGTGGCGGTAGCTGTCCCCGTACCTAAAGCTTCTCTCATTCATAGACGAGACGTGTCTGAGGGTTTTCTCGTAGTTGCCTGTCGACAAGTCTAGAAGTCCTGGGTGGGAGCACCTACCCTTTCTAGTCTTTTCGCTCGGGGGTTGCAGGGGATGGAGTTTTTCCTTTTCTCAGTTTAAGTGGTGAAAGCGGTGGGAGAGAGGTCTCCTACCTACGGGACGGCACTTGAGGGATCGCCGGTCGTCGCTCCTATGGCACTTGACCCAGCCGGTCCTAGACCTGGGACCCCCTTCGGTTCTCAGTGTGCCGATGTCCCTTCCTAATGCACTCCTACACATTTGACCCTTAAGCGTCTGTAACCAAGAGTGAGTGGAAAGCCGGAAATTGAACCCCTAAGCCCCGTTACCCCTGGGCTTCACGCCCCTTACTTTTCTGTCCCCCCTGAAGGGACCGCCAGGTCACCAATCCTGAGTTGCGAAGGTGACATCCCCCACACCCAAACTAGGGACCAGTCCCTTGATTTCAGGGGGTACGGAGGTCCGCACCGTTTTTTTTTTTTTTTTTTTTTCCTGTGCTAGTCCGACTGTGATAGGTGTCTCGGGGTCTTTTACTGGGACCGAGGGGGTCCCTCCGGGGCTCAACCTTAGCTACAGGTGTAAGGTCCCAGGTTACAGAGTCAGTTACTTTTCTCCAAATAGTGCGTACCGCTCTAAAAAAAAGTTGAACCTTCTTTTTACTCAAGACTCAGTGACTCGAAGGTTGTCGGAGGTCCTTTCTTGACAGGGAGAGAACGATAGAGAGAAAGAAAGTAGCTTCGTTAAACCTATGTCGGTTTCGGTGTACCGACGTTATAAGTTACAACGCCTGGTGTCCTCTTTTTCCTCTGAGTCCAACCCGCCCTACCTACCCTCCTTCACGCAGTACCTTTGCGTGGACCGACACTCGGACTCGTCTTCGCCTCAGATCGCGGCGGATCACAGTCGAGAACCCTTCATACTAGAGGTCAATAGAGAGTTTCCGACCCAGTCCCATTTGGGGTCCCAATAACTGTTTGGTTCCGTTAGCAACTGTTCCCCAACTTTCCCTTGTTCTCCCGTTTGTCCACTGGTTATGGAAACATTGATCTATAGTTCTTGTTTGTGGGTCCTTTGATTTGGGAGACTCGGTAAGCCTCGTAGGGAAAGAGTCATTTGATCCCTAGGACCCGTATCTCAAAGTTGGTCCAAGTTTCTTAGTCCGAAAAAAAAAAAAAAAAAAATTCGTTTAAATGAGACAAGTGTAAACATGGGAAGGAACGTAGTGGTGGAAACGTTTTCAGTAACTAGTGAGTACCCGTCACCCCTCGGCACAGTGACAAAGTCTCAGAGAAGGTGACGCCGGAGACACAGTCTGTGGTCCATTATCAGATGTGACTTCGGGGTTCCCCGGTTTAAGTGTGCACAGAACGAAACTTTTCCGATCAGAAACCCCCAGTCGTCACGAGTTTTCCTTAAGTCGTGGGTTCCTACGAGTAAGAGGACCGAAAAGACCTTTCTTCCCTCCTTACCAGACACTACCCAGAAAGCTGTCAGGGTAGACCAGACGACGGGTTCTGACGACTCTATTTAGACCCGTACGGGTATCGCCCCATGTCCCACTCCTCTCAACTCTAAGTCACACACACTACTCCCAGCCCGTCCTTTAGACCGGGGTGAGTGTACACCCCCCTTGTACTCCGACGACGAAGAAGTGGAACCTCCCTATCTCCCTGGGCACCATGGACGGATACCTCGTCTCTCGACCCAATAAGTTCGTAACCCAAGATTCCAGTTAAAGAGAAAGAGACAGAGAGACAGAGACACAGAGAGACTTGGAGAGACGAAGGAGAGAGAGACACAGAGCCAGAGAGAGACACGTATATTAACTTAAGAGGACTCTAGTTCACATATTAAGGTGGTCAAGTAGGAGAGTTGGAGTCGTGAGAGGGATTTTGATTCCACGACAGGTAAACGGGATTGTGACTCTCAGGTCCTCGGTAGTCGGTGGACGAGGACAGGGGTTCAACTGAATGTAACAGACCGACCCACTGATTTACCAGTGGGGAAAAAGTTACTATTAGGAAACGAAAGTCATTGGGTGAGGACAAGAAAAGTCGGAAAGGGAACAAAAGTATGGCGACAGTTACGGGGGAGAGGTTAGGCAGACGCACGTCTTACATAACATCTAATATTCTTACATTATATATAAATATTTGAATGGCTGACATTTATATTTCAAACGGAAGACGCCGAATACCGACAGGGAACAGAAAGATGTGTGAGTGTGGTGGGGGAGGGGGCGGGGTCACCGACCGTAGGAGTCGTTTACTGGGAGGTTTCGACGCCGAAACCCATTTACTTTTACGTCTACCTTTCTAGGGTCGTTGTTAGGTTAATGTGCGAATGTAGCACATTACGACGAGAGGCGTAACTCCGCTACAACTGTGTACTACTGTGTCATGCAACACATGATTCGTAGAGAGGAAGTCCTGGACTTTCCTAAACGTTTAGTTAGTGTGTACGTTAAGAGACGATTTTCGGACGACTGACTACCGCCATTCACTCTTGGTGCCGTCCGTTCGCACATAGGGTCGAAGAGAAACCCGACCTCACTCCCCTGCTTGCCCGAGACAGTAGGGAAACCTAGTGAGTACATGCAAGTCTCCAGTTAAAGGACTTCCTATATATACGGGTGCCACTGACACCCGACCCAACAAACAAAAAATTCCAACTAAAAAGTCCCTTAAAGGACCACCGGGGCACCAATCCTTAGACGGAAGGTCACGTCCCCTGAACCCCAGCCATTGACGAGCCCTTTGATTCTAGGGTGCACAGAGTCCCGGTGATTCGGACATACGGTGTTGATGACTTGAGAACGTGGAGTTGATCTCTCTTCACACGGACGGTCTCGCTTCTAGGGTTCACGACGTTGATTCTGGAGTACATCGGTTTATTTATTAAAAAATTTCCAACTAAAAGTCTAAGAAGACTATTAGTCAACGTCAGGGTTCTACTAAGGTGTCTTTTTCTTCAACGTACTTTAGAAACAGAAGTACGTTCGTTATAGTTCACTACATAGTAAGAGAATAAGTTGACCACAAATAACTCGTGGATGACATACGATCAACAACAAGTCAACGAGTCAGTACAGGTCGAGAATCGTTGGGGTACCTGACGTTTGTGGTCCGAAGGGACAGGAAGTGGTAGAGAGTCTCGAAAGAGTTTGAGTACAGGTAACTCAACCACTACGGTAGGTCGGTAGAGTAAGAGACAGTGGGAGGAAGAGGAGGACGGAAGTTAGAAAGGGTCGTAGTCCCAGAAAAGGTTACTCAACCGAGAAGCGTAATCCAGCGGTTTCAAAACCTCGAAGTTGAAGTCGTAGTCGGGAAGGTTACTTATCAGTTCCACCTAAAGGAAATCCTGACTGACCAAACTAGAGGAACGTCCGGTTCCTACTCACCATTTATCTGGGTACGGATGAGAGTTTCTGGAGATCACACCCCACCTCCTCTAATTGTTGTTTGTTACATTAAAAGTCTAGTAGTATGTAACATACTTCCTATTATTTTATCCAATACCATATCTTTTTCTGACCCAGTTACGAATTCTGAAACCGGTAACGTGGATTTTTTTTTTAGACTTAAAGACAGAAGAGAGTTTTTAAGTCTGAGACCGCTCTACCCAGAATCTTAGGTGGAACCGGGATTAACCTGTAGGACTTAAATGACAACACCGGAGGTCCGTTCTGTGGGGGTGTGGGGACGTCCGGGGAGGTGTAGGTCTAACAGAGGGACTGGGTCTCCCGTTTAAAGTAAACGGTAGATAAAGTGATAAAAAGAAGATTATTCCTTTATAAAGAGGGGTCGACAGAGATGGGTCTTCACCACTTTTGTTTTTATTTACCTCCCTCGACACACAAGAGATCTGTTTTAATCCTCTTCATATAACAATACAATTTCTCTCATGGGAGGCACAGAGTATCCCTCTATCTCTAACTACAGATTTCCCTAAGGGTCAGCGTCTCCAGATTACGGACTAATAGATTTACCTCGACTGTATTATTATTATCTTTTCAGTTATTTACAATTACGCGAACTGTGTAGGGTTTTGGTAGGGGTGGGGAAGGTACCCTTTTACAGAAGGACCTTTGGTCAGGGATCACGGTTTTTCCGACCCCTGGCGACCAAATTTTTTGTCGAGTGTGTCGAGCATTACACTAGACACACGGCTCTCAGCCTCTTTCTTAACTATACTTGTGGAATTGCTTAACTGAAAAGTTGTCTCAAAGAACCCCACGCTTATTTTATTCCGTACGACGCGTCAAAGAGGATCGGACTGGACGAACGAGTAAAGGTGGGGAGTGGTTCACCACTCAAGGCTGGGTCATCTGAATCTGTGGTTCGGGTGTTTTTGGTCCTAGTAGTCGCGGGGGACCACCTGTGGCATCGAAGGACGTCGCAAATCACGGGGTCTCAACTCGTTAGGTAAGGGACTTGTCTCAAGGTGTGTGAGCCACTGGACTTGTTGTCTTTACACGAGAGTCAGAACTCCGGCCTTCAGGCTCTAGTCCACAGGTGTCCCAGCCAAGGAAGACTCCGAGATGCCCCGAGACTAGGTCGGGGAGAGACGGAGGACCACCACCGAGAACAGGACGTCTCCGAAGTGGGGTAGAGAGGGAGGTACGAGTGTACCGCAAAAGGTGTACTACCCGCACACACGCACAGGTTTAAAGGAGTAAAATAAAAAATAAACATAAAATAAAGAGAGAATATCCCTTCTCCTGACTTCCAGACGTAAGCCCCGACGAAACGCCCAAGAAGGCCGTAGTCCCCAAAAACAAAACCGGTACTCCGTGTACCCTAGAATCAAGGGACTTTTACTTTCACGGTCAGTGAGTTAGGACAGGATGAAAAACGGTGTGACACCCGACATCAGGCGGTACAAAGAGACAGGTACCTTAAGAGATCCGTTCTTATGACCTCACCCAACGTCCGGGAGGAGGACCCCTAGAAGGGTTGGGTCTCTAGTTTGGGCAGAGGACGTAACGTTCGTCTAAGAAATGGTAGACTCGGTGGTCCCTTAGGGGAAATCAAGGGACTGGTCCTAAGTTTGGACCTTCACGTCTCAGAATTGGTGATTTGACGGTCCCTCCAGGGGTTTAAAGGGGAAATATTTACTTGCGGTCCGTTCAACCTCAACTCGGGCGGGACTAGGTCCTTCTGAGTAGAATTGATTAATGTAGGTGTTTCTGGGATAAAGGTTTGTTCCAGTACAGATCAATGACCCGTCAATCCTGAAGTTAGGTAATTACACTCCCCGTGTTTATTTCAGTATTGTGACCGGAGACCGGTCTCCAGATTCCGTCGATTTGAGTACTCGTTTGACTCTCGTTAACTGACGAGGTACCTGGTTGGTCCCGTGACCGGAAGGTCCTTTGACAGAATAAAACTTTTCGGAGTGGAGTAGGAGTTAAAGTGTGGGTGAAATGTTTACTCCGACACGTTCCTGTGGGACCCTCTCGTTCCCTTGTCAAATAGACAAAGGGAGACCCCTTCGAGTCTTGACACTTAATTAATGGGGTACACAGTGAAGGGTTCTGTGTCAGTAATCGCCAGTAATCGAGGAGTGAGTCTCTTCCGTTACCATGGTGTGACGTCATGAGAACGGACCTTTTAGGGTACCTGCCTCCTCGGACCATCCGACGTCAGGTACCCCAGCGATTCTCAGTCTGTACTGACTCGTTGAAGTGAAAGTGAAAAGTGAAAGTACGTCACCTCTTCCTTTACCGTTGGGTGGGGTCACAAGAACGGACCTCTTAGGGTCCCTGTCACCTCGGACTACCCGACGGCAGAGACCCCAGCGTGTCTCAGCCTGTGCTGATTTCGCTGAATCGTCGTCGTTGTCGAGGAGTGACCCCTGGTGAGGGGGAGAAACGACACCGACGTCGGTACCTCTAAGACCGTCTTTACACCCACTTTGTTCCTACAAGACAGTCGAGGAGTTTGGGTCGGCAGTAACTACTGGACTCCCCACTACCTGTCCCCTAAACCTCGCTTCTCGTACGATACCGGTCTCCAGGTCTACGTTCAAGCTGGGGATGTACCGGGGGTTTCCGGAAGGAGAATTCAAGAGGTACCATGTGAAACGGATGTAGACCGAGGTCAACGACACAGATAGTTCTGTACCCCCTTTCACGACTCGACACATAGATCGGAGGACATTTATTCTCTTAACTTTCCTGATTCCGATGTGCAGGAGAATCTCCACATGAAAAAAGGACCTCACTGGTAGTAATTCATCGTGTTTGATCCTCAAATTCTGTTGTCCTTACATAAATGAGAGGTAAGACCTCGGGTCTTGGTTCCACAATTAGCTTAACCAAGAACCGACACTTTCTTAGACAGAGTACGAAGACCCAAAACGACCAGTGATCGCTAGAAACCTTAGGAAATCGAGAAAGGTTTCTACCAGAAAGGTCTATTCCGACGTCAGGGGTCAAGACTCCCAATCCTAAAGTTGTATAGAAAAGTCCTTCCGTTAAGATGGGTTCCCCTCCTTCATCAGGGGAATCTTCCCTTCTTCAGGAAAAAACTACAAACGAAACCTGTTTTAGATACGTCTTTCACTAAAATTTGTAGTAAAAAATTGGTTTGAAGTCCTTCTTATTATCCCCGTCACCTGTCTTAAATAACGAGGGATCCTGACCTGTTGCCCGAAGGGCCCACCGCGATGACCATTACTGAGGCGGACGGTCACGTCCTCTGCGTCCAAACTAGGGACCCAGTCCTTCTAGAGGACCTCTTCCTTTACAGTGGGGTAAGGTCACAAGAACGGACCTTTCAAGGAACCCGTCTCTTCGGAGCTTTCAATGTATGTCAGGTACTTCGGAGTTTCTTAACACACACTGATTCGTGTGCGTCGTATCCTGACCTGTTCACCTCCACTTCGACCGAAGGCCTTGCCAACCTGGGTCCGAAAATAGAGAAGGGGAGAGGATGAGAACCGGGTCAGAAACGAATAAACTGAAGTCCGAGTCCGTTTCGAGAACGTATACCACCGGAGGCCTTTGAGATCGGAACCGTTAAAGGGTACTTTCTTTAAGTCTCAATTTCTGTCATTCACAGGACTGTGAAAGTCTATTTTAGGAAGTTAACTAGGGATAACCGGCCGACCTCAGTGTTCGACTTGTCTTCAGTTTAGACAGTGGACGTTCTACGTTACAGGTCCGGAGGTAGTGTCCGTAGAAGGAGGTTGGGACCACGGACTAATCACGGTCCCCCTCTCTAATCACGGAACGACAGAGTTGTTAGTTGAATGTAAAAAAATAAAGGACATAAAAACAAATAAAACAAAGACTAACTTCACACTTTTCAAGATCCAAGTCAACTTCAAAGACTACTTCTTTGTGTTCACTCTAAAGAAAGTCACTATTTTAGACGTACAAACATAACGTTTGTTCCATTAATTTTGAACTACACTTAAGGAGGGAAAAACCGAATTTCTTATAGAAAATAAGTCATACTTTGGAAATATGATATACAAGGTGTGTAACTCTTATTTACATGTTCCTTGAAGGGACCACCAGGTCCTCAATTCTTAGAAGGGAGGTTACGTCCGCTTCGTCCAAGGTAGGAACCAGTTCCTTGATTCTAGGACGTACAGAGCCCCGTTGATTCGGGCTCACAACGTTGATCTCTTGGGAGTACGATGTTGTTTCTGGGTCGTGTCGGTTTTAAATTTTTATTTATTTATTTTAAATCGAAATTTATTTGTCTTATTTACATGTAATTTAGAACCAAATTTTTTTCATTTCACTCTTTCCTGATTGAAGGTTCCCTTTTAGTTCTATAAAAACGTTATTTTTACCTACAAACGGGACGTTTCGTTACCTGGAGGAAGGAGGAAAGTGACGGAAAAGGACCGAAGGGGTGGGGGTTAGGCAAGGGTACTCGAAACGAAAGACCTGGAACTCCTTCTGAGACCTTGGCGTACATGTCTTGGAGTCTTCTAACTCCAGGTCCGACTTCCTCTGTCCTTTGTGGGAAGTGTTCGTTGTTCGTTTGACACACCTAGGTGGCACCTTTGGGTAGACAGTGAGAACCGACCCATGGGTTATCTCTCAGGACCCCCGTAGTCCGAGACCCAGTGGAGGAGACAGGTCCTGAAAGTCTGAAGCTTGCAGAGTACTGGTAAAAGGGGACTACAAGTTAGTTCGGGCGGTTACTACGATTACCTGAGTTTCGTGCTACCGGTTACAAACAAAATATTGAAATTTTCGAAGACAGAACGAGAAGAGACGAAGGGGATGGAGGTCTGGTAAAGTACGGAGAATTTACTTAGATGATTCGTCTGCTAGTTACAAACGACTTACTTTTAATTGTCTCACTGGAAAATTTTTGTATTAAGTGTAGTCCAGTGAGGGGCCGAATTTTGGGAGGTTATCTACGAGTATTTAGGACCTTACTTTAGACCTGAAACAATGGTCGCGACGGTAGTGGGGTGGAAGTTAAGGGTCGTGTCGGTGTGAACCAGTGATTGAGATCAGGACGACCAAGCGAAAACAGATAAAAAGACCGTTTTGTACTGGTGGGGGTGGAACCTCGAATACGGGGGAAAGGGAGAAGAAAGGTCTTGAGAAAAGAGGGTCTAACAGTGTCCGACCTGAGGAGTAGTGGTAAGTCCAGAATCGAGTATCCAACGAAGAAGTCACTCCGAAAGTGATCGGTGGACTCTCATCGAAGTGTAGGGGAGGTAAATTCAGGGGTGGGGTGGGGGCGGGGTCAATAGTAGGGTAGAATGTCAGAACATAGAGGATCTGTTGAGACCGAAACAGGAAAGGTTCATAAACGAAGAAACAAACGATATACACAAAGGAGCATCTTCTATGCAAGGTCTTCTTATTCATAGATCAGGATCGACAGAAGACGATATATGGGTACTGATCTCGGTACGGATCGTTCTCAGTCGTTAGTCATTTGTAAATGAACCTGTCTACCTACCTGCCCATCTACTAATCTACGAACTTACCTATCTATTTACAAACCTATCTACCTACTTATGAACCTACCTACCTACAAACTTCTTACCTACCTACAAACCTACCTATCTACAAACCTACTACTCACTTACCTACTTACCTAACTACCTACCAACTCGTTCACCAACAAACTTACCTACCTGTCAACCTTCTACCTGCTAATATCCAAACTGATCTACCTGTTTACAAACTTACCTACCTACCTAATTGTCTACCTACTAATCTAAGAACCTACCTGACTACTTACAAACCCACCTACCTACTTACGAACCTACCTATCTACTTTTCTCTACCTATCTACAAACCTACCCACTTACCTACCTACCTACCTACCTACCAACCAACTCACTCACCTACAAACCTACTTATTTGTGTACTGATCTACCTACTAATCCACGAACTTCCCTATCTGTTTACAAACCTACATACCTGCCTACAAGCTCACCTACCTACCTACCCGTTCTCTGTTACTTACCAAACGTCTCGTACTACTGTCTTTGTGTCAGACTATTTAATTCGATCCGTGGATCACCCTTGGTCCTTGATTTGACGACGGTCTCCGAAAAAATTATGTCACATCCACACAAAGGTGAACCTACATTGTGGTCGTAGAAGGCGACTCAGACATCTAAACCAGTGAGACCCCCGTTATTTTTATCAATCTACGTTGAGAACGAGAGTTCTCCTCGTGTCTTCTGTTATGAAGAACAGGAGACAAAGATATGTCTGGAACGACCGAACGGTAGCTCCGGATCGGAAGACGCTCTCTTCGTACCATCTTAATTTTATAGGGGGGGAAAAGGGTCTAGTCGGAGTGGCACACCTCCAGAAGTGAACTCAACTTTAGAACGGTCAGTACGAGGTAAGTTAGTCTTAAAGGTCTCAGATCACTTTTTTGTTTATCTGGAGAGAGACCGGAAAAGTGTAGGGGGTCCTTTCCTTCCCCTAATGGAAGAAACACATCTGGGGGGTGTAGGAACCCCGTACGAACCTGTGGACGAGTTATGTAAAGGGTTGGTCGGAACGTCAAGTCAACCCAGACGTACTGATCATCAAGACCGTTACTGACACTTGTCACTACTGTCCAGTGAGGGTCGTCCCCGTCAGTCCTCGGTCCCACTCACTGACGTACGAGAGGGGATAGGACGGAGTCACGGACCCTTCTGCGAACCCCTGAAAAAGAAATGATTTTATATCAACTGAAGATTACAATTAAAGACGATATGTCGTTTCATTAGGTCTATATGTAAACATACATACAAGAAAAGGTACCACCAAATAGTGTCCTATAACTTATGTCAGGGACACGAGATGTCGTCCTGGAATAACAAATAGGTAGGATACATATCATCAACCGTAGACGAGTGGGGCTTGAGGGTTAGGAAGGGAGATGTGGGAGTGGGGAACCGTTGGTGGTCAGACAACAGACGTCGGTGCTAAGATAAAGACAAAGGATCCATCCAAGTAGACAGTACAAAATCTAAGGTGTATATTCACGTAGGATACCACAAACCCCTTCTGTGTGCGATTATACATCGCGGTGGCCAACCTCCCTCGGGTCCAGGGGTTCCTGAGTCCCTGTGCACCCTCCAAGTACCGGAATCTCTCCTAACCTGCGAGGGTCTGGGAAGACCTGTTCTTTGTCGGGAAATAAGACAAAGTGACTACCGAAAAGACCAAATAAATGTCGTCATGGATGAGGGCGGACTAATTGCGTAATCGGCATGTCATCTTCGAAGAACCGAATAACACACCGACCTAAGGTCCCTCGGCTGGAAGGACATTTCTACCCTCACGTCTCCCTCCCCCTGGCCTAAGTACGGTTTGGTCCAAGAAAAAGGGGAAACTCCCGGGTGCACTGAACCTACGAGTACGGCCGAACCGGACTTCCTCGTCTTGTTCGTATCGTAGAACTCTCCCTGCTCCAGAGAGCTCCGGATTAACCCGAAGAATAATGGTTGAACTCCCTTTGCTGTCCCCTGAAAGAACGACCACAGAACATCTACCACACTTGATTAATCCACCGACTCTTTCCTCGTAGAGACGAAACGAGACAGACACTGTTGCAGCAAGTCGTCGGGCTGGAAGGGGTTTCCGGAGACATGACCAACTAACAGGGTCGAGGTGACCACCGGGACTAGGGTTCGATTATAAACTGCGTGTGCATAGTCACTATGTACCCCTGCACCCATGATGTCAAGACTCTTCCGTTCAAGGCGAGTCGGCAGGGAGGTTCGAGAACAGGGTCGAAGAGTCTGGGTGGTTCGTCGAATTCCAGTTCTTTGTCTTCCTCCGTCGAACCCAGGTTGAGGGTGAGGATACTCGCCGCCTACACCCGTCTGCAGGTCCGAACCTGGAGGTGCACCGGAGTCAACGACCCTCCTTTCGACTCCAACGGACTTTAGAGGACACAAGGACACACCTACAAACAAACAGACAAATTTACATAAACAGACACGACCCAGAATCAACGTCGTGCGTTCTAGAAATCCATACCATACACTTGAATAAACGTCGGATACCCTAGATCAGGGGACTGGTCCCTACCTTGGGTCCGGGGGTGTGACCCTCACGTTTCAGAAGCGGTTTGGTGGTCCCTTCGAGGGAGAGCGACGACAAACTTCGTCAAGCACGACGATTCTAGTCTAAAACATTCCATAGGTCCTTGGCTGTGTTCGGTCGGAGTTACATAGTGGACGTTATACCTCTCTTACGGTAGACGACTCACGGTGAAGAAACGGACGTGGTGACTTAGAAACTGTTATATCGTCACCAGGACGGACCTTCTCAGAGACACCTGGGGTAAGGACACGAAAGGAATCACCGGTGACGACGACAGACTCCCTGGTGGGAAAAGTATTCCCTCGGTCTCTTTGAGAGTGAAGGACGGATGACTGGAGTCGACTGGGGTAAATCAACTAACCTTAGATACGAAAGACGAATAAAAATCAAAAAAAATAAATTTTTTTAAAATAACTTTATATCAACTAAATATTTCAAAGTACACCTGTCATTTTCACTAAGTGAATTTTTTAAAAATTAACATAAAGAATTTTAATCCTAAACCAAAAAATGTATATACACATACATATATACCCAAAGGGTCCACCGAGTCCACCATTTCTTAGACGGAAAGATACGTCCTCTGGACCCAAGGTAGGGACCCAACCCTTCTAGGGGACCTCCTCCCGTACCGTTGGGTGAGGTCGTAAGAACGGACCTCTTAGGAGTACCTGTCTCCTCGGGTCGCCCGATATCAGGTACTACAATGTTTCTCAGTCTGTACTGACTCGTTGATTCGTGTTGTGTGTTACACATACACTTATACACTAATAATATGTATATACAAGGAAAAATCTAAGGAAAAGCAATACAATAATGTTCTATAACTCATAGAATACGATATGTCACACAGGAACAACCAATAGATTAAATAAGGTATCCCAGCGTTTCTCGACCTGTACTGACTCGTTGACCCGTGTGTGTACGTATGTCGCACATAGACAATTAGGGTTTGAGGAATAAATAGGGAGAGAGGGGTGAAACGGGAAACTATTGGCATTCAAACAAAAGATGCAGACACTCAGACACAGACAAAATACCACCAACCACCAAATCAGAGATTCAACACAAGTTGAGATCACTGGGGTACCTGACATTCGGGTGGTCCGAGGAGACAGGTACCCTAAAGGGTCCGTTTTTATGACCTCACCCAACGGTAAAGGAAGAGGTCCCTTAGAAGGGTTGGGTCTTTGACTTGAGCACAGAGGGCGTAACGTCCACCAAAGAAATGGTGACTCGGTGGTCCCTTCGGTAAAGACAAAATATTTATGCAAGTAAACATTGGTAAAAGAATCTAAGGTGTATATTCGTTATAGCATACTATGAACCGAAGGAGATAGACTACAGTAAATCATACTAGCAGAGATCCAAGTAGGTACATCGATGTTTACCATAGTAAAGTAAGAAAAAATACCGACTCATTATAAGGTAACATGGTAACATGGGAACATGGGGTAGAAGAAATAGGTACCTGTAAATCCAAAAGGGGTATAGAATCGATAACATCTAACACGACGACCCGTGTATCCCCACCTGTATAGAGAAGTTTAATCATAAAAGAGGTCAATGTACGGAACTTCACCCTCACGACCTAGTATTCATTGAGATAAAAATCAAAAAATTTCTTTGAGGTATGACAAGAGGTATCATCGACGTGGTTAAAGGTGAGGGTGGCTGTCACACCCTCCGAAGAAAGAGAGGTGAGGGAGAGGACACGAAGGACAAGGTACTACGTTTCCAAACGGTATTGTCCGTTCTGACAGCACTCTTCTGGTGTCGACGGGGTAATGTTACTAACCTCACTGGAACATTCCAATAGGTACTGTAGAAACGGTTCATCGTTCGAGAAGAACTACACCTACGTCTTTCTCGACAATTTTGTTCCTGTAGTTATCGAGAACTACTTCCACTCACAGAATTTGCCCCGTGCTCATAGGAACCCCTGGGACGTTCCATCGTAGGAGAAACGGACTGGTACTCGAACCGTGGTTAAGAAAGCGGGAAACTGGTGAGATCGGGGTCTATAAAGTCCTCGACTTCAATATCTTCCAGTACCAGACGTCGGTTGGTGGATAAACTTAGAACATAGGTAGATGGTTTTGTCTATTCCCAAAAAAGTCGGAATCTTGTCACTCTCTCACGACGTCGGGTCCTTTGGACCCGGGACCACCTTCCCCTCAAAACATTGAAGGGTCATCTAACTACCTTCAGGATCTTCTACTCTAGGAACGAAAAGAAAATCGGGATAGAAAGGGGGGAGGGGTGGTGAAATCCTTTTGTATCTGGGTTCTTATAGATAGTTCAGTGGTCCAATTCGAATTATAGCGTAACTATAAAGTTTAAAAAGTTTTAGAAGTAACGAGACTTACCTTGGTAGGTAAAGGTGATAAACCCTACTAAGACCCGGGGGAGACAAGACTTCTCCCATTGAAGGACCAGTAGGAACCGACCAGGGGACGGTAGCGAACGAGACCGTAGGCACCGACGGAGACTGTGATATGGTCCGTCAAGAACGACGAGAGCCACACTTAGAGACAAGAGGGTCTGTACTGACAGTGGATGCTAAATGGTGTTTCCTCTCGAGCTGTGGATCGGACCTCCCCCGGGGACCCCGTCTTGAGTTCATGGCTGTTTACTCTTTTCAAGGGTTTAACATGAAAAGAGGCACCTATTCATTTGTTTTAGAGTTAGGAGGGTCAAATTTTTTCGGAGTTCCTTATACGTTTTGAGTCACAAGAGTTTTTTCCACAAACTTTTCTTGACACCAACCCTCTCTCTGTCTCTCTCCTCTCTCTCTCTCTTTCGTACTCAATTTATTACTCAGATGCCGAACTAACGGAGGGGGTACCTTTGTCTTTGGTTTAGTGGTACGGTTCTTCTTTCCCAAAATTACTCTTGACCTACCCGGTTCTAAGTAGAATCTGTTAGAGTAAGCCTTCTAGACACAGTAATCTTCGTAATCTTTCAGGTGTAAAGAGCCCCGACACATTAATCTGTGTCGGGTTCCACTATTACTCGTAGACACCAAGTTTGAGTCCTCTAAATCTCATCCTATTTACACAGGCTGAGAAACGCTGGGGTACCTGACATTGGGTGGTCCGAGGAGACAGGTACCCTAAGGGGTCCGTTCTGATGACCTCACCCAACGGTAAAGGAAGAGGTCCCCTAGAAGGACTGGGTTCATAACTTGGGTCCAGAGGACGTAACGTCCGTCTAAGAAATGGTTGACTCGACGCTCCCTTCAGGGATTCGTGTTCTTACCCTACTACTCTGAGGGAGTGACGGAGAGATACCGATCTACCGAATAAGTATCGTGTCCTCTGGAACGAGACGAAGAAGGGTTGAAGACTCTACGAAAGTCCATGTACTTCCGAAACTTCTTTTAAGGGTCAGACAGAGGTACGGGGAGTTTAGAGACTCTGTTTTAGTTATACACGTTAATTTTACAAGGGAAAAAAAAACCTACACATTAACCTGTCTGTTTATCGGACTCGACATCCACAGTTATATATCTAGAACCGTTCGTCCCATTAGATAATGGTCGTCGATAATTAGTAGAAAACGTGAACGAACTCACCTAGACTCTATGAAGTTCAACCTCCTACACCTAGCAAACTCTAAGATCGGAACTACTAGTCCGGGGGGTTTTTAGTTTCCTTAAAAGAACCTCAGTGTACCGATCCTTCACCGGTTCGGTCACCAGCTTAGAGGAGAGGACTGAAGGATTATACTTAGTAACCAATCCCGATGTTATCGTAAGTTGGGGTAAAGAGTGACACTGAGGTTTAAGGAAACGTTAATAGAATAAGGTAACACCCGTAAGAAAGAAATTCTGAGAATAATCACAATAAAATAGTAATAGAAAAAAATCAAATGAATAAACCGACGTAGTCCGGAGTCCACACCGGATGTCTGAGATGTAACGTAGCACACCTAGAAAGTAACGTTGTGTATCTGAGAGGTCGACACCGCACTCCCGAATCGACGGGTCGTAGTGCGTACTAGAATCCAGGGACCGGTCCTTAGTTTGGGTACAGGGGACGTAACATTCCGTCTAAGGATTGGGAACTTGGTGGTACCTCCAGGGTAACACACGTAAGAACCAGTCTGTCATATCCCTCTACCACCTAGAAGACGGTGTCTCCAGTCTCCAGTGGACCTCTCAAGAACTCACTAACGGGAGGATACAGAAGACCCGTGGGTCGGTCGTCTACCCGAGTTTCAGATTCGAACCGATTGGTCCATCTTTTTCGTCTCCTTGGTCTCTAGTTTAACGGTCGTAGACGACCTAGCAGCTTTTTCGTTCTCTTAAGGTCTTTTTGTAGATAAAGACGAAATAATTTATACGGTTTCGAAAACTGACAAACCTAGTGTTATTTGACACCTTTTAAGAAGGTCTCTACCTTTATGGTCTGGTGGACTGTACGGAGAACTCTTTAGACATACTTCCAGTCCTTCGTTGTCAATCTTGACCTGTACCTTGTTGTCTGACAAAGGTTTAACCTTTTCTTCATACAGTTCCGACATACAACAGTGGGATGAATAAATTGAATATACGTCTCATGTAGTACTCTTTACGACCCGACCTCCTTCGTGTTCGACCTTAGTTCTAACGGTCCTCTTTACAGTTATTGAAGTCTATATGTCTACTGTGGTGGGAATACCGTCTTTTACTTCTTCTTGATTTCTCGGAGATCTACTTTCACTTTCTCCTCTCACTTTTTCAACCGAATTTCGAGTTGTAAGTCTTTTGATTCTAATACCGTAGACCAGGGTAGTGAAGTACCGTTTATCTACCCCTTTGTCACCTTTGTCACTGTCTGAAATAATACACCCCGAGGTTTTAGTGACGTCTACCACTGACGTCGGTATTTTAATTTTCTACGAATGAGGAACCTTTCTTTCAATACTGGTTGGATCTATCGTATAATTTTTCGTCTCTGTAATGAAACGGTTGTTACCAGGTAGATCAGTTCCGATACCAAAAAGGTCACCAGTACATACCTACACTCTCAACCTGACACTTCTTTCGACTCGTGGCTTCTTAACTACGAAAACTTGACACCACAACCTCTTTTGAGAACTCTCAGGGAACTTGACGTTCCTCTAGGTTGGTCAGGTAGGATTTCCTCTAGTTGGGACCCACAAATAACCTTCCTGACTACAACTTCGACTTTGAGGTTATGAAACCGGTAGACTACGCTTCTCGACTGAGTAACCTTTTCTGTGACTACGACCCTTTCTAATTTCCGTCCTCCTCTTCCCCTCATGTCTCCTACTCTACCAACCTACCGTAGTGACTTAGTTACCTGTACTCAAACCCATTCGAGGCCCTCCACCACTACCTGTCCCTCCGGACCACACGACTCCAAGGACCCCAACGTTTCTCAGCTTGTACTGACTCGCTGACTTGACTTGACTTGACTTGGTCCATCTACGATTGATCTCGGTAATTGAGAGGTTGTTCGCTGGTTTCCTGTCTTCTTCGTCTACTTTAACGTAGGTGGGTCAGACCTGGGTCAGTAGGTCAAACAAGGACGATCCCTGGTAAAAACATCAAAGATGGAGGACCAGAGGTTTCGAAAGGACGAGGGACGGACAAAGGTCGGAGGGGTCACTAAGACTGTCAAGAGTCACCGGAAGGTCCTTTAATATAAAACGAACATAATTACTCGTACAGTCAAAGGACGGAAGGTAGTCTGTAGAATAGAAATTTTTGACCAGAAAGACGATACGAAGGAGTATTATTTTTCCCGAAGAGACAAGAGGGTCTTACCATAGACCGGGTGTTAGTAAACCCCTAGAGACTACGGGATACGAAGTTATTTCAGGGTATAGCACCATGTTCGATTCGAACATCCTTTTTCTTTTATAAATACATCTCTGTAAATGATGTGTGTCAACTACAAAATTACGACCTACTAAGAAATAAATCTGACCACCAAGTCACCATTTCTTAGAAGGACGGTTACGTCCTCTACGTTCAAGTTAGGGACCCAGTCCTTCTAGGGGACCTCCACCCGTACCGTTAGGTGAGGTCATATGAACGGACCTCTTAGGGTACCTGTCTCCTCGGACCGTCCGATGTAGGTACACCAGCGTCTCAGGTAACACTGACTCGCTGATTTGTTGTTGTTAAGAAATAAACCCTCTCCCCCCAAGGACACATAGTGTCCTATAAATGTCGTAGAGATGGGTACTGTACAGTCGTCGTTGGGGGAGACGGCACACTATCCTCTTACACAGAGGTCCATAAAGGTCCACGGTTACCACCCCCACCCGTTTTGACGAAGACCTGTTCTTGGTGGGCCACGACACACTGGTGGTGTCCCAGGAGTAAGGTCGGAAGTCCCTCCTTTCCCTCTTTGCTTTGCGTCATCTCTCACTCATTAGAGGAAAGTCTTCCTGTACTGGGGCTGAAACGAGTGGAGGGAAGGTGAGTGTAGGGCGACCGGACTTGAACAGAGTCCAGGTGGGTCCCGACGTTCCCTACGACCCTTTACAGTGGTGGACTCGACGGAATACGGACCGAGTTTCCGTCCCTGGTGGACTCAACGGAATACGGACCGAGTTTCCGCCCCCTAGGAAAAAGATTTCCCCTATATCCTTCTTACCTAAGATTCCTGTTACCTATTCGAGACGGGGTCCGGGACTTTCCGGTAGGGTGCCCTAAAGGATCTGTACTATGCTTCTTCCGTGTGTCTAACGTCAAAGGAATCGATCGATGCACACCTCTACTATATATCTGTATATGTGTATATACATGTAAATGTGTTATATTTGTGCATATGAAATACGTGTAACTATGTATGTAAATATGTACGCATATATAGGTGTATGTCTATGTCTTTACAAATACGTGTATGTATGTATATATGTGTGTAAACATATGTGTAGACCCACATATGTATATGTGTGTGAAATATATATACGTAAAACAACAAGTCAGCACAGGTTGGGACACACTGGGGTATCTGCCGTCGGGTGGTCCGAGAGGGTAGGGAACCTAAGAGGTCCGTTCTCATGACCTCGCCCAACGGTAACGGAAAAGGTTATATATATTCGTATTTATGTATATTTATAATTTACATCTCAATCGGTATTTCGAGAAAAAAAAAGAACATTCTAGAATACCTTTTCCTGAAGGGACCACCAGGTCACCAATTTTCAGGTGGACGGTTGCGTCTCCTGTGCCCAAACTAGGGACCAGACCTTCCAAGGGTGTACGGATCCCCGTTGATTCGGACCGATGACGTTGATGTCGATGACTTCGGTCGTATGGATCTCGGGTACTAAGTGTTCTCTGCGGTGACGTTACTCTTCGGGTGTGTAACGTTACTTCTCACTAAGGGTGATCGGCGAAGATCTCTTTCGGGCGTGCTTCGTTGTCTCTGGTCGCGTCGGTATTTACTTATATGTTGACTTTTTTTTTTCTCTGCATAACGTCTTTTGGGATTACTTGAAAAACCCATCGGGTTATATATATAAGAGAAACCACCCGATGTCAGATACCCCAGCGTCTCTCACCCTATACTGACTCTATGATTGTGAAAGTGAAAGACGGTGAGGGGAAGACACACGGAAACAAACGAGGTAGAGAAGATTAGGAGTTAATAAAATACACCTTTTAACCTTATTACTAATATAACATGGATATCTATCCTAACCCCGAAGGGACACCGAGTCACCATTTATTAGACGGACGGTCACGTTCTCTACACCCAAACTAGGGACACAGTCTTTCTAGGGGACCTCTTCCTTTACTATTGGGTGAAGTCATAAGAACGGATTTCTTAAGGACTGTCTCTAAGGTACCTGTCTCCTCGGACTACCCGATGTCAGGTACACCAACGTTTCTCGACCTGTATTGAATCACTGATTTGTTGTGTGTCTATCTATCCTTTGTACTACTTTATTACGTGAAACGGACCAGTGTCAGTCGGAGTAATTGTCCTGAATGATACCAACATTTATAGTGACCCAAGTAGGAAGTTCCCACTACTCCTCACCTAGTGTCGTAACCTGGTGCAGTCGTCAAGGATTTTAGGTGAACCTCTCGAAAATGTTTTATATTGAACTTTTTAGATGCGGGAGAGGGGGTTCTTCAAAACTCAACTATTCCGGCCCAGACCCGGCCCTTAAACATAAAAATTTTCGAAGGGGTCAACTAAGACTACATTTGGAGCAGACTCAGGACCGAGGGGGTTCCGTCTCTAAAAATTAAGGTCAAGAAATCGAAGGGAGAGACGGGAAAATAGTAGTACGGTTTTTAGGGTCGCAGTCAGGGAAAACATCGGTAATTATTCGTAAATACTGAGTCGAAAGGAAGGAGGAAGGTCAGGACTAGTTATCGTAAGGAGAATCGTAAACCGTAAGTGGCCGTTCGGAACCCACTCAAGGGTTCCAGTCTCTACCCGTTTCTTAGGAGAGAAAGTTGTTATCGTGACCGGACGTCCCGACCTTAGTCTTATGGGACGTTATGACTCGGTAAGTTGACTCTAAACCAAATTACGTCAGGAACCAAGACACACGGGCCGACTCCCCTCTCCGGGAGGTACCTTGCAACAGACCTTCTGACTACGACTTACGACCACCCCTACCTATCGTCTCCAACCTGCGTTTCTTACTGGCGACGACGATCTGTGACCACGGAGACTACTACTTAGTCGGAGATCCTTGTCCAAAGTTCCTCTTGACAAAACGTACCTCGGACACACACACGTACGAGTCAGCAAGTCAACACAGGCTGAGAAACACTGGGGGTACCCGTCTCCTTGGGTGGTCCGAGGAAACAGGCACCCTAAAAAGTCCGTTCTTATGACCTTGGCCAACGGTAAAGGAGGTGGTCCCCTAGAAGGATTGGGGTCTCTGACTTGGACACAGAGGACGTAACCGCTCACCTAAGAACTCGGTAGACCCTCCGGGGACGGACGTACCTCAATAAATCGATGGAATGGTTTGTGAGGAGGGGGGTTTTCTTCCTAAGAGAGAAGTTCCCGGGGGAAAAGAACAAGTCAGCGATTCAGTATAAGCTGAGAAAACGTCGGGGTACCTGATATCGGGTGGTTCGAGGAGACAGGTACCCTCAATAGGATGTCGACCTAGACTTGAAAACGTGTTTCTGTCTACCTCGGTCCTATAAAGAACGAGTCGAGAAACCTCACTGTTTTACGAACCCTTGTTAGTTTTCCCTTGACCGACGTCTCAGATCTCCCGTGGAGACCGAGAGACCCAATATTCATAGAAGAGTCCGGGGTTCACCAGTACATTGGTTCGTCCTGGGGAACACCGGAAGGACTTCCACCCCCCTGTCCGGGAGGAGGTATAGGAGACGAAATCGAGGAGAGGTTTCATGGATCTATTATCATAAACTACGTGTAAAGGACTTAACAAAACGTCTAGACTTTTGGAGAGTGGTTTACCTTCTACAATTGATCAACTGTAAGTACTCGAGTATCGGAGTCGAGAGGACCTCGGATTCCTGACTAGTACAGTTGGGGACACTGTGGTGGGACGACGAAGTGGTCAGTATCTTAACAACTGTTCGACTAATATATAGGGTACTGGGGGTGGGGACGGGGGGATTGAACCTAAAAATTTCGCGAAACAGTTTTGGGAAGCCCTTGAGCCCTAAAAAATGCCGTACTCGGTGGGCAGAGGAACGTACCAGGATATCATTTGGAAAGAGACAAGGTTTGAGACAGTAAAGTCAAACGAACCGGAGTAACACACAGTTCTTGTACTTGAAAACGATTGTCAGTCATCTCCGAAGGTTCCAGAAAAAAGTTGGACACTCACAGAGGTTCGAAGACCCTGTCATATAAGATCAGCACACTACGTAACTAACATTTTTTCCCCGAGGTTAAGAAAAGGGGTCCACGTATGGTGAAAGTCACATTGAAACTTCGAAGGAGATAATTCTCCATCTACCGGAAGAACCACCGAGTCACCACCTATCAGACGGACGGTTACGTCCCCTGCACCCAGGGGACCAGGTCCACCTAGGGTGTACGACGTCTCGCTAACTCGGGTACACGGTGCTGATAACCCGTGACGTCGATGACTCCGAAACACGGTGTTCACGGTTTCGGGCACGTGTAGGATCTCGGGGACGAGGTGTCGTTCTCTTCGGTGACGTTGTTCTTCGGAGGTGTGGGTTGATCTCTCATTGGAGACGAATTGAGTTGATCTCTTTCAGACGTCGTTAGTTCTGGGTCGTGTCGGTTTTTATTTATTTAATTATTTTAAAAAATTTTTTCCTTGTCTCGAACACCCTTTTAATTCCGTTTGTTAATCCTAAAAATTTTCTATTTTTTCTCTATCTTATATAAAGGTCATATAAAGGAGTGGGAAGTTTAAACTCGATCAGAACAATGAACGGAATCGGGTGTTTCATATCACCTTCACCGTAACACGGGAAAGGTGTGGATCCAGAGTTCTCGGGACGAGGACGAGTGAGGAACCTTGAAAGACGGAGGTGTAGTTACTCGGCCCCCATCGGACGACTCCTTACTCAGTATATATCGTCCTCTCCTTTACATCAACAGAACAGTTTGGAGGTTTGTGGACTCTCGGGTCAGTTTTAGTCGTTTTAGTTAGATTAACAACTGAGTGGTTGACTGTATCCTTATAGTTATTCGGGTCGGTTCCGGTCTTCTTTACAGGTCGGTTACGTGTCTGAGTCCTCGATTTTTTTACAAACAATTAAATTCGTTATCCTAGAAAACACGAACATACAATGTGTCGTTATCGACTGACTATGTCGAACCATTCTGGTACTACTAAGGAATTAACCACCTCAGTCACACCGAAGGAGAACGGTGTATCTTGGATATCCAAAGTACCATTATCTCTCAGGTATTCTAGAGGGACCTGTATACTTCTATGGTGTCCGAGGGTCCTTGAGGAAATGTAGTAGTAACTTTATCTACAGAGACTCCTTCTACGACCGGTGTCCCGGTGGTGTCGGTATGTCCCCCAGAACAGTAACACTCACCGAAACCTCTTCGGTTGGGCCCACAACCCACTCGACGAGTGGGAGACAAGTGTTTGTACTACAGTGAGATCGTCCTCACTGTGGCACAGAGTGTAGTCCCGGTCGAGATAAGTCACCTCAAATTTATTTCGTACGATTTTCCTTACTTCCCACAGAAATGTATTGTACTTGTGAGATACAAGACAACAATTCGGTTTGTACATCGATACTCCTGACCCAGTGCGAATTAATTTTAGATATAAGGACCTCGTCATACATTCTTTGGTCATTGAGTTGGGTATGAATGTACCAGTTAATTGGATACAGTTTTCCTCTTTCTTATATGCTACCTTTTTCCTGTTGGAGAACTTGTTTACCACGACTCTTTTTACCTGTCGATATACGTTTTCTTATTTTAATCTGATTAAAGAGTGTGTTATATGTTTTTGTTTGTGTTTTGTAAAACTGAATCTAATATATATATATATGTGTGTGTGTGAATATATATCCGAAGAGACTACCAGATCCACCCTATATTAGGTGGACGTAACACCCTCTGGACCCAAGTCAGGAACCCAACCCTTCTAAGGGACCTCCTACCGTACCGTTGGGTGAGGTCATAAGAACAGACCTCTTAGAGGTACCTATCTCCTCGGACCGTCCGATGTCAGGTACCCCAACATTTCTCAACCTGTGTTGACTCACAGACTCGTGTCGTGTCGTGTATGTACGTGTGCACGCGCGTGTGTGTGTGTGTGTTACTTTATGACGACGACGACGACGACGACGACGATTCAGTGAAGTCAACACAGGTTGAGACACGCTGGGGTATCTGTCGTCGGGTGGTCCGAGGGGGCAGGGACCCTCTTGTGACCGTTCTTGTGACCTCACCAAACGGTAAAGGAAGAGGTTACGCACTTTCACTTTTCACTTTCACTTCAACGAATCAGTACAGGCTGAATC
The DNA here is from genome assembly GCA_006410555.1 of Capra ibex. Taxonomy (NCBI): domain Eukaryota; kingdom Metazoa; phylum Chordata; class Mammalia; order Artiodactyla; family Bovidae; genus Capra; species Capra ibex. Next base: position 20,120,560 of record SJYO01018169.1, on the reverse strand, counting down.
CCTGGGGTACCTGACGTCGGACGGTCCGAGGAGGTAGGTACCCTAAAAGGTCCGTTCTCCTGACCTCACCCCACAGTAACGGAAGAGGCGTTACTTTACGATGAGTCGGTATTTTTTCTTATTTTAGGAAGGTAAACACCGTTACACCCACTTAGATCTCCCATGACACGACTTGTTTGATTCAGTCTCTTTCTGTTTATGGTGTCAGAGGGAATATACATCTGAGAATTTTAGTTTAGTTTGTTTTTAGTCTACGTGTCTTGGTCTCCTGTTTGTCTTCTGACGGTCTCTTCTCTCTCATCCCTTGTTTTATCCACTTCCCCCACTTCTACATGTTTGGGGGTAAGTATATAATTTATTCAGTACCCCTATATGTCGTATTCCTTATACCAGTTGTTATAACATTATTGAAACATACTCCTGTCTACCAATGATCTGAATAGTGTCACTAGTAAAGTATTAATACGTTTATACGTGTCGTGTGGACTTGGTAAGTCAATTTTTGAATTTTCGTTATTATTTAATTTTTTTTATTCTTTGATCATTCAAACAAACTCTTCTGAGTCTTCTGGTTCCCGCTACACCCTTCCTGTGAACCAAACAGAAGAACTGAATAATAAATAATAGGACGACCTCTTCGTCATCTCGACCACCGAATTCCATACCTGAACCTCGGTCTTACGAACCCGAGTTTAAGACTCAAGTGACCACGTGTGGGGTCTAGTATCTCAAGTATTAATCGTCTGGGTGTTATACTTTGATCTGTCCGACGGAGGTTTCGAACGTAAGAATTAGGGACAAGATATCTATGTACACCGTGTATCTATGTGTGTGTGTCTCGTTGAGTTCCACTGTTAGGGTTGAATGTAGACACATACAGATGAATTCTGAGTGAAATTAAGGAAAAGAGGAAAACAAAATTTCCGTAAGTCGAGAGGGTCACTCCGGTATTGAAGAGTCATTAAGTTAACTCAAGTGGAATTGACTTTTGCTACGTACAAAGAACACCAAATACAGACATCTACTTTACAGGAACACTTTTCAATAGTATAATTAATGTCGAAGAGTTAGACAATTGTCCCAATCCAACCACTATTACGTGAAGTCTATGGTTCCGACTCGGGTTTTGAGTAAGTCGAACCAGTAATGGTGGTCCATATTATCTTCGTCTACTCATCCGGACACGTACCACGAACAGTTGAATTACCTTTTATTTTTTCTTATTTTTATACATGAATAGGTCTACGTCCTGCACCTGGCATTAACCCTCTTTAACTCTCATTAACCTAATATAAAGGTTTAGACGTTCTAATCTCCCTCCTACCGGTTCGGTCTTTTCGACATGGACCTCTTTTTCATCGATCCATTTCAAACGTGCGAACGATTCAGAGAAGTCAGTACAGGTTGAGACACGTCGGGATACCTGACATCGGGTAGTCCAAGGAGACAAGTACCCTAAAAAGTCCTTTAGTACGACCTAACCCAACGGTAAAGGAGGAGGTCCCCTAGAAGGACTGGGTCTCTAGCTTGGATCGAAAGGACATACCGTTCACCTGAGAAATGGTGATCATGGCGGACCCTTCGGGGGTCCATTTCGAATTCATTAGGGTACTTCTCGTCTTCGTCTTCGTACCCCATGTTCCCCCTTCCTCATTAAACTACGTATTTAGGATGTGTTCGATGTTGAAGACGTCAGTTACGTTTTCTATTTAGAATTAATTACCTAAGGTCTCCGGACCCTCCCCACTATTAGTTATTTCGGAAGAGAAAGGGGTTCCCTTTATCACCGTCACCGTAAGACAGACAGGTCGTAACGTCTTTCGGGGTTCCTTTCAAAAAGTTCGGAGAATATAGGGGTCGACACGAAGAGACTTTGATGGGGTTTTGGTAGAAGGGACTGAAGTTTCAGTGTGTGTGTGTTTTTTTGGACGGACTATGAAATAAACAGACGTCGTACGGCGAACACCCTAGTATCAAGGGACTCCTAACTTGGGTATGGGAGACGTCCCCCTCACACCTCAGAATTGGTGACCTGACGGTCCTTTCAGGGGAGTTTCTGTTGAAACTCGCTCGGTGTCGAGGATTTAGAGTGTACGACAAAACTCATTTTAAAATCCGGAACACGATACGACGGGTGATTGTCATATTTTTGGTGTTCATTGTGTACACGCTCTAACACTACCTTGACGTATTACTACGGGAATTTATCTCCTTAGAATTAAGATGTTCCAAACTCTTCCTGGTCCATGCCGTTTAAGTCGGTTCTGTCTTTGTCTCCCGTGTGTCGACGGTCTATTAACGATTTTCGTCGTTTTTGGTGGAGGTAATATAGGTTTGATATTATAAAGATCGGATGACACGATACTATCATCGTGTCTCTATCTGTCCGAGGTCAAATCCGTAAATATTGGTCGAACGATAAACGAGAGGTCTTCCCTCCATTGTTGACTTTGTCCCAGTTGTCGGTTCGAAACGGAGGACACCTGTGACATGTTATTACCAGTACCGTCCTTGTCTCTACCCGATTTGGAACGGACTCGTTTCCTAGTCTTCGAGTGTATAAAGGGTAGGGACCCCGTTCCCTCTGTGACGTGTACACGTCTTTCCGAGACACCCGTAGTTTTCCCTCTCCCGTGGTTGGGTATTATACACTACGATTATACACTAGGGTCTCCGGAGATCCGACCTTAGGTAGAACTTTTTCAACCTGTCAAAATAGTAAACTCTCTTCGTTGTCTTATAGGAATTTTTTGTTCTCGATCTGGGTCTGAGGGACCAAAGTTAAAGACCGGGAAGGTGAAAAATGAAACTGCGTGTATTCACTAAATAAGTAGTAGAGAGACGAAAGTAAAAGATTAGAAATGTTACCCTTCTTATTATTTAAAGAAATTTTATATTATCACTCTTAACTCGAGTATCTATGTTTGACGAATCTTGGTGAAGACTGTGTATCGTGTTCAAATTACTTAAACGCCGTGTAATAGAAGAATAGAAGTCGGAGTCCTACAAAAGTTTTATAGAGTGTGGAGAAAAAAGGGACTCTGTTTTTTTTCCCTCCCCCGTACAAGAAGATTCTTCGAACAACCTCTCTCAACCAAAAGAACCAACGTTCGTTGTCTTTCACTGGGTAATAATCTTCCTATAGTCTCCGTCTCTAATTTTTGGACTCTTTACTCGTCCTTGGTTCTCTTGGTCGATAACCCCTGGTGTCTTTTCTACTGTTTTCGGTGAATACAGGGTCGATGTCCTGTATATCACTAGTGGAGATATACACTGGAAAGATACAGTGTTATAACACACCGGTGGAAATAAGGGGCTGAGGGACGTGGGTAATGAGTTCTTAGTCTTAAGAACCTTTTCTTACTCCAACCAGTTCAGGTCCTGTGCACGCCTGGGGGAGTGACAGTCTCTACCTTAGAGTGAGAAAGTGTCACTCCCGTAGGGACTCCCTTAGTGGTCACAACCTGTTGGTTTTCTACTGCGCCCTCGGTGATTAAAGATTCGTTACGAGGGAGTCTGTTACCTCCCTCAGGGTGGTTCTCTAGGTCTCTCAGGTTTGGGACCGTCAGATCACCAATTCTTATATGTGAAGGTAACGTCCCTGCGTCTAAACTAGGGACCAACCCCTTTATTCTAGGGTGTACGACCCACCACGTCAGTTTTTTGTCTATTTATTTTTATTTAAATTCATTTGTAGAAATTTTTTTTTGACTTCTGGGGTACGTCGTTGTACTTATCTGAATCTCTAATAGTATGATTCGGTTCATTCAATCTCTTTCTGTTTGTGGTAAATATGGTAAATATACACCTTAGATTTTATGTTATGTTTACTTGAATAGATGTTTTGTCTTTGTCTCAGTGTCTGTCTCTCCTATCTGAATGTCAACGGTTTTCAACCCTCCTTTTCCTTCCTAACCCTCAAACCCCCACTCGTCTACGTTGGATCGTACATATCCTACCTATTTGTTGCTCCAGGACGACGTGTCGTGTCCCTTGATATAAATAGAAGAACATTATTCAGTCTTAACTTTTCTTATACTTTTTCCTGTATATATATACATGACCCCCGAAGGGTCACCGAGTCACCATCTCTTAGGCGGACGGTTCGTCCTCCACGTCCAGACTAAGGACCTAACCCTTCTAGGGGACCTCTTCCTTAGTCTACCCTTAGTTTAGGGTACCTGTCTCCTCGGACCGATGTCAGGTACCACGACGTTTTCTCAGTCTGTGCTGATCGCTACTTTGTGGTGGTGATTGTTGTTTACATATTACCTCAGTGAAACAACATGTAGTAATATTAGTTGATCTGAAGTTATCTTAATTTTTATTATTATTATTATTATTTTGAGTTCTTGGGTAGATCCAAAAAACTACCTTCGGTTTCGTTTGTGACAAACGTCTGTCGAGCTTTCCCGACAGTAAGAGGAAGAGGGGAGGGAAGGATGGAGAAGGGTTAGTGGTCCGAGTTTCTTAATGACTTTAATTTATATCGTTAACTTCGACGGACAACACAGGACCATACATTATGTAGTGTCACTGCGGAAGTCTGAGTCGGTAGGTAGACTTAGGGGAGACCACACACAAAGTATGTTACCAATAACAACACTTTTCTCTGGGTCCTTACTCGAGAACGTAATAAGTGAAGTAAATAAAACTATGTTATAAACCTCGGTGAAGTAATTTAAACGAGTCTCACAGGACAGTAAAAGGGGAGACGGTCACAGACAAAGTGCGTCTATTATATTGTGTGTCTCTCACTTTTTTCAAAGGAACCTTCCCTTCTCTTTAATAAATTACACTAAATATCTAGTCGCACTTGCAAAAAGAAAAAAGGGGGAGTTTCCGAGGTTTCTCGTACTTTGTAAAGTAATCACTTGTATAGTTACTAAACCGAAGATTTACCGACTCGGTTAATTCGACAACAAGAAGTTCTACTTCTCTCTGGGACAAAACCGTAACAAATCAGAAAAAAAAAAAAGAGAAAACCTCCCCTTCCAAAGAGGTCCACTTCGATTGACACTGTCGTCTCTACGATTTGTCCGTCATTACACACACGTCAAAATTGAAAATAGGTACACTCTCTGTCTTTAGAAAGTCAAGATCCGATAGAACGACTAGTTCTTAGGCTCACCGGTCGAGTAAGTCTTTCACAACGAAAAGATGTTAATTACTGATAGTTGACAACGGTTCTCTACAATCCACTTGTCCTAAAATTCTTTGAACAACTCCAGTTAACCTAAATTTCCAGGGAACCGGGTCAAAGTGTCACCCTTGGGACTCTGGGGACCATTTTGTTGTTCTGACTAAATTCTTCTACTCAGCTTTACTGTCTTACAGTCTTAAGGATTGGGTTACGAGTAGAGAAATCCGTGTGACCGAGGTTTTAATGGGTCTCTACTTATGTGTCTTTTCCTTCTGCTATGTTTGTTCTTTGGTCACGCACAAATAAAACTGAAGAGGTCGAAAGTCCTCTCCCTTTTTGAAGATATTCTCATATGAACACACGGACGTCACCCCGACCACAAGTGACGACACAGGGACGTCCCGACAGGGTGCAGGTGAGACTAACCAGTCCTAAGCGTGATGAGTAATTCATAAAACTTATGTCGGTGACGTAGATAACTCTCCTGGTCAAATTTTTCCTTCCGTATCACTTTTCTACGAGTTATAGTGGTTAATGATCTCGTTGCGGTTAGTTTTGAGGTCACTCCATAGTAGAGTGTCACAAGTCCTACCAGTAGTAGTTTTACAGATGTTTAATGGTTACGACCTCTCCCACATGTTTTTTCCCTTGGGAGGATGTGACAACCACCCTTACATTCAACCACGTCGGTGATACCTCTTATCATACCTCCGAGGAATTTTTTGATTTTTATTTTAGTGGTATCTTAGGTTGTTAGGGTGAGAACCCGTATATGGGTCTGTACTGGTATTAAGTTTTTCTACGTACGTGAGAGTTACAAATGTCGTCGTGATAAGTGTTATCAGTTCTGTACCTTTGTTGGATTTACAGGTAGCTGTCTACTTACTTATTTCTGCAGAATGTGTATTTATGACCTCATGATTTTTACTTACTTTATTACGGCGAACGTCGTTATGCCTACGTTGATCTGACTCATTGAAGTAAAAGTGAAAAGTGAAAGTACGTAACCTCTTCCTTTACCGTTGGGTGAGGTCACAAGAACGGACCTCTTAGGGTCCCTGCCCCCTCGGACAACCCGACGGCAGATACCCCAGCGTGTCTCAGCCTGTGTTGACTTCGCTGAATCGTCGTCGTCGTCGTCTCTAGTAGTACGATTCACTTTATTCAGTCTCTTTCTGTTTATGGTATAAAGTGAATATACACCTTAGATTTTATACCGTGTTTACTTGAATAGGGACTTTATCTTAGTACCTGTATCTCTTGTCTGAACATCAACGGTTGGCCCGTCCCTCCCTCTTCCTACCTGACCCTCAAATTCCCATCTACGTTTGATAATATATATCTTACCTATTTGTCGTTCTAGGATGACATATCGTGTCCCTTGATATAGGTTAGAGGACCGTATTTGGTATTACCCTCTCCTATAATAAATTTTTTCTTACATATTATATCCACACATTGTCTCAGTGAAACGAGATGTCGCCTTTAATTGTGTTGTAACATGTAGTTGATATGAAGTTATTTTTTATTTGCGTTTTCTTCCGTAGAATGTTACAGAATACATCATAAATTGAAAAAGGATAAATATATTATGGAATGACATGATAAATAAGGTTTTACTAAACTGCAAATCACTCTTTAACTCCTTTTCTTTGTATGTGTTAATAAGGAATTCCTTTCTTCAAAATCCGTCAAATATATTACGTCCATTTTGAGCTTAATTCGTTATAAATATATATAGATCTACAAGTGTAAAAATCCAAGTCAAGTGTAATTATTCTTGTAATTTATGTCTGTAAGAAACCAGTGTATTTTCTCGACTAAGAACGATAGGAAAGAGGGATTCTTAGTTACAACAGCAAATATCATTAAATAACGGAAAAGAAACCGTTACAGACGAGTATTATATTATTTATATCTCCCTGAAGGGACCACCAGGGCACCAATTTTTAGACGGAACGTTACGTCCCCTACACCTAAACTAAAGACTAACCCCTTGATTCTGGGGTGAACGGAGCCTTGTTGGTTCACTTTCTTTCACTTCAGCGAGTCAGCACAGGCTGAGAAACACTAGGGAACCTGACATCGGATGGTCCGAAGAGGTAGGTACCCTAAGAGGTCCACTCTTATGACCTCACCCAATGGTAAAGGAAGAGGTCCCCTAGAAGGGCTGGGTCCCTAGTTCGGACCCAGAGGACGTAACCTCCGTCTGCGAAATTGGAGACTGGGTGGTCCCTTCGGGAGCGTTGGTGGTTCGGGTGTACGGTGTCGATCTCTCAGGTACACGGACGTTGTTTTCTACGAAGTATGGTGTTGACGTGGAGTCGGTCAATTTATTTGTGTCGGTTTATTTATCTATTTGTTTTTACGTCTTTAGTCTTCTCCTCCTCTAGCTTCCTTATACTCTAGGACAAGTAACGACGTCACTATAAATTACACAAGTTTACACAAAGATACTTCGAACGTTTTGTGTAAAAAGATTTATCCCTTACGGACGTACTTCACATAGAACGTTGTCATTCAAAATCTATCGTTTTGAACCGTAATAATTATAACAAATAAAAATGTTTAACGGAAAACTTTCCGTAACGTAATGTAGATTTTTTAATGTTTCACTTTTTTTACTATTTTGTCCTGTCGTACCAGTGTACAATAAAACGTCAAAATCATAGTGAGAAAGAGACCACTGTCGTAGAGTTTAAACGAAACTCCTTCTCCTTTCACTTTCACAATCAGCGAGTCAGCACAGACCAAGGAACGTTGGAGTACCTGACACTGGGTGGTCGGAGGAGAAAAGTACATTAAGAGGTCCGTTTTTATGACCTCGCCCATCGGTAAGGGAAGAAGTTCCTTAGAAGGTTGTGTCCCTACCTATGACCCAGATGACCGACTCGGGTCAACCTACGTCAGACCACTTCGAGAGTCAGTTCAACGGACCCGGAGGAGATAAGTCTCCTACAGGTGGGTCCACGGGGGTCAAAGACGTAATATGACTACAAGACTAGGGAACCAGGAAAGGACAGGTAAAATTCAGATCCAAAGTCGGACTAAAGGGTAAAGTTTCTTTAGATAATAATAGAAGAATTTAAAAATAATTAAATTAAAAATAAATTATAACACCTTCTTTCGTTTTCTGATTTTTCGGAGAACTACTTTCACTTTCTCCTGTCACTTTTCAACCGAATTTTGAGTTGTAAGTCTTTTGATTCTAGTACCGTAGACCAGGATAGTAATGTACCGTTTATCTACCCCTTTGTTACCTTTGTCACTGTCTGAAATAAAACCCCCCAAGGTTTTAGTGACGTCTACCACTGACGTCGGTACTTTAATTTTCTACGAATGAGGAACCTTCTTTTCAATACTGGTTGGATCTATCGTATAAGTTTTCGTCTCTGTAATGAAACGGTTTTTTCCAGGTAGATCGGTCCCGATACCAAAAAGGTCACCAGTACATACCTACACTCTCAACCTGATATTTCTTTCGACTCGTGACTTCTTACTACGAAAACTTGACACCATAACTTCTTCTGAGAACTCTCAGGGAACCTGTCGTTCCTCTAGGTTCGTCGGGTAGGATTTCCTTTAGTCAGGATCCACAAGTAACCTTCTTGTCTGCGACTTCGACTTCTTGGACTACCGGTGGACTACACTTCTTGGTTGAGTAAACTTTTCTGGGACTACGACCCTTCCTAACTTCCGCCCTCCTCTTCCCCTGCTGTCTCCTACTCTATCAACCTACCGTAGTCGCTGAGTTACCTGTTGCTTGAACTCATCCCAGACCATCAACCGCTACCTGTCCCTTCGGACCACACGACGTCAGGTACCCCAGCTTTCTCAACCTGTACTGACTCGCTGACTTGACTTGACTTGACTTGACTAACACCATATCAACTAAATGTTACAACACAATCAAATTTCATATGTTGTTTCGGTAAATCAATATGTATATGTACACAGGTAAGAAAATGTCTAACATAAGGGTATATCCAATAATGTCTACACTTTACCTTATAGTATAGTTATTTGTTCCTACATTGTCGGTAGTCACTGAAATTCGGAGGTTTACACCGACTCCGAGGGTTTTCCCTTGTGTTACGGACTCTCGGTCGTCTACGGGAGTGGGGTGATGTCACTAACGACTTCTCGGGACCCCCTACACTCCCCTTTTTTTTTGTGTCCTAAACCGGGGTCGATCGACTCCACGTTTACTTTCCTTACTTAAGTCACTCGGGTCTGTGAACGTAGAAGGGTATGTGTCTTCTCGCAATTTGAGGAATGAACCATAGATCCAAAAGAATGATGAATTGTTATTAGAAACCTCTTCCTTTACCGTTAGGTGAGGTTATGATAACGGACCTTTCAGGGTACCTGTCTCCTCGGACCATCCGATGTCGGGTACCCCAGCGTTTCTCAGCCTGTGCTGACTCGCTGAAATGGAATGGAATGGAATGGAATGGAATGGAAATTGTTATTAGAAACTACAAGTCTGACGGACGGCGAGAAACAACGTTCGTTCATATCTCGTACTAAGGGGGAGGACGGAGGACTCGTCAAAAGAGTCTCGATGACTCCACGACAGAGGTCCCGAAGCCCATGATTTGTAAGGGTGGCTTATTTTATCGAGAGATGAAGTCCACCACTGACTAAAAAGTCAGCTGTGTCTGATAACTCATCTCATGAGACACGAGATCTGATCCAGGGACAACTAACAAAATAAATATCATCACACATAGACAATTAGGATTTGAGGATTAAATAGGGAGGGGGGTTAAAAGATAAAACATTCTATGGAGTAATGGAAGATTATTTCCTTCCGATAAAGAGAAATTTAGTCAGTTTTAGTACATTCTATCCATATGAACATACATATTGACTTGGTGAAACGACATGTGGACTTTGATTGTATTGTAACATTTAGTTGATAAGTGGGTTATTCCCCGAAGGGTCCACCGAGTCACCATTTCTTAGACGGAGGGTTTCGTCCTCTACGTCCTCTGCGTCCACGTTAGGGACCCACCCCTTCTGGGGGACCTCCTCCTTTACCGTTGGGCGAGACTATAAGAACGGACCTTTTAGGGTACCTGTCTCTTCGGAGTACCCGATGTCGGGAACCCCAGTGTTCTCAGTCTGTACTGACTCGTTGACTCGTGTGTGTACATGAGGTTATCGTTTTTTTTTTTTTTTGACTGGACCCTTTTTAGTCAGTTTTAGTAAAAGACAATGTCGTTTTCTTACAACCTAAGATTGTCCTTTCTCAGTCAAAACTGAGAAGTACGATCTGGACACAAAAACCGGTGTAAATAATATTAGTCTGTAATACCGGACAGAGTCTCTTAGGACGGGGAGACGGACTCACGAACGACACGGATCAGTGTGTCAGTACAGGTTGAGAAACACTGGGATACCTTACATCGGACGGTCCGAAGAGACAGGAACCCCTAAGAGGTCCGTTCTCATGACCTCACTCGACGGTGCGGGAGGAGATCCCCTAGAAGGACTGGGTCCCTAACTTGGGTCCAGAGGACGTAACGTCCATCCAAGGAATGACAGACTCGGTGAGTTCGATTTCGGAAAAAAGTCTTAGGACAGGTGGACATCTACCGTCTTTCCTTCTTTAATTATGTAGGGGGACGGACTTCGAACGGTAAGATCCTCCATGAACGTTCTGATTTACCAGAAAAATGAAACGAAGGAGTGGAGGGAGATAGAGACTATGTATTTCCTTGGATCGTAGGTCTGGGGGTGTTCTCCCGATAAAACTCTGTAATCAGACGACATAAGAACCAGTCGACAGAAAGGTTTATTTGAGTATCAAGAACGGAGTTGTGGACCAGAGAGTCTAAGTGACCAGAGAGTACCCCGTTCGTCTCACTCGAGGCTGAGTCATTGTTTACTTGGGGTTTACTACTCAGGGGATTAGATGATCGCTACTATATTTAGTTAGGTACTCCAACATTGTTCCTCAGTATGAGGTGTCTACCTTAATCAAGAGACATCCCTACGGAGGGACTTCGTTTAGAAGGACTTTTATGTCGAACCTCTGTTCAATACCTACTCTAATTTTACGGAGAACTAAACAGTAGTCCTTCGTAGTTGATCCCTCTTTAAGACATTGACACTCTGAGAATTCTACAATATTTTTCAGACAACTTTTATTTTATAAATGACACTGGTCACACTTGAAGTTCTCTTCTAGAAACGACGTAGGACGTCCTAGAAAGTGACGGTACGTTCCTAAGAGATCAACGTTACGTCCCCGAGGTCTCGTCTGTTCGAGTCATCAACGGTACGTGTCCGAATCAACGAGACCCCGTATACCCTAGTATTAAGGGACTGGTCTCCACCTTGGACACAAGGGACGTAACGCTCCGTCTAAGAAGTAGTGACCTGGTGGACCCTTCAAGGTCCTTTCTCAAAATAGACGAGGTCTCTTTCGTAGAATGGTTAGTTACGAAATAGGACTCTATGGACCTTTCTGGATTGTGTAGGATCAATACGGTTGTTTGATATCGGTAATCGAGAATTATTTTCTTGTTCGTACACACCCCGGTAAGAAGGGCAGGGGAAAAGTACCTTACCCCTCTTGACACAAGTTGAGACCGTGAAAGTTTGTCGGGGACCGTGGTCGTTGGGATCGTATTGTAAGACGTCGTTGTATGTAAAGGTCCCACTGTCGCACCTTTCGAAGGATTGGTGGTCGTCGGTCTGGTGAAAAAGTAGGATGAACGAGGTACCTGGTGAGGACACAGTCTTCTCTGGGATGGACTCAATACCGTCCCGACCATTCAGGGGACATGAGTCTTTCCGGTGAACTAATAACCAAAAATCTCCGACCAAACAGGTTCGACACACGTCTCGGAACTCCCCTCCCTACCACCCCCGACCTGTAATCCCTACCCCAAGAAATAATAAACGACTAAACTTGGTAAACTTACACACCACCCAGGACGGGTCGCTACTATTAACCCTCGTTGTCCCGGAGAGGGTCTCGTAGACTAACAATTAAGACAGGTCGTCAGTCTGGGTGTACACAGAGACGGGAAGAGGACGACGTCCGACTCGATCTACCACCCTACGACGGGGGAATGGTCGTCGCTTTGAGGGGTCGTAGACTCTAGACCTTCCTCCGACGTCAAATACCCTTAACTCCTTCGTGAGAGGGACTATTCTACTTACGTCTCTCGACCCCCGATCCCCCCTAGTGGGTCCCGACTCAGTCGGTCTAGACTCTGGGACCCCCTGAACGAAGGTCGTCTCCCTTTGGGTTTGTAGTGTCGAAACGCCTGGTGTGGTGTGTCGGTACTCCCCGGGCTCCTCTGTAGACACTGGGACCTCCCAGTCCTCTCCCTCGAATCCGAATGATGTCAAGGGGGTGGAGTTGGGTCCGGAACCAAGGTTCGTCATCTAGGTATCCTTAGTTCCAAAGATGACACTAGTAGTCCAAAGATGACACTAGTAGTCTAGGGATAAGTAGGACGTTTGAGTCTACGTGGGTCCCCGGTCCACTTGTCAGGGTTACTGTCACCTCTGTCGCCGTTGGACCGGTCTGTGGGGGTCCCTTTCGTCGGACACGACAGGTCGTGGTCGGTCGGTAACAACGGTACTCTCTACACTCAGACCACAGTGGTCTAAAAGACTAAAAACCTCCCACTACTATCTCTCACCTTTTCTTACATCTTTAGTCCTAAATTACATTTGGGAGATTGTAAAACACTCACCGAGTTAAAATTTTTTCGTAAGGTTACCCTGAAAGGACCACCAGGTTACGTCTCCTGGACCCAAGTTAGGGACCAGACCCTTGATCAAGGGTGTACATCGTTTATTTTCAACCGTGTTGATTTCTAGGACGTACACGTTACTCCTAACTTCTAGGACGTGCCACGTCGATTCTGTTCACGTCGGTTTATTTATTTATATATTTGTAAAAAAAAAATTAGAGGGTCTAATGTAGTTCAGTCGGACATCAGGTCCGACACTCGCGATGGAAGGTCACTTTGAAAAGCTACCATTATTACTATTTATTGTAATTACGCTGTGGTTGACGTTTTGGTCAGGACCACGACTCTCGAAGTATATGGAACACAGCGAATCAAAAGACCGTTGTAGCCTTTAACGACGAATAGGTAAGTAAGTAAATAAGTAAAAAAACATAAGTATAAGTACGAGAATAAATAGTAATTAGAAAAGAACTAATTTACAACTCTAAATTTGGCTATTTGATGAATTTTAACTGCATGCTATTATATATTATACTAATGTCCAGATGTTCCTAAGGATTTCTTTCCGTTACGGTTTCTTACGAGTTTGATGACGTGTTAACGTTAGTAGAGTGTATGATCATTTCATTACGAGTTTTAAGAGGTTCGGTCCGAAGTTGTCATGCAGTTGGCACTTGAAGGTCTACAAGTTCGACCTAAATCTTTTCTGTCTCCTTGGTCTCTAGTTTAACGGTAGACAACTTAGTAGTTTTTTCGTTCTCTCAAGGTCTTTTTGTAGATGAAGACGAAATAACTGATACGGTTTCGGAAACTGACACACCTAGTGTTATTTGACACCTTTTAAGAAGTTCTCTACCCTTATGGTCTGGTGGACTGGACGGAGAACTCTTTAGACGTACGTCCAGTCCTTCGTTGTCAATCTTGATCCGTACCTTGTTGTCTGACCAAGGTTTAACCCTTTCTTCATACAGTTCCGACATATAACAGTGGGACGAAGAAATTGAATATACGTCTCAAGTAGTATTCTTTGAGACCCGACCCACTTCGTATTCGACCTTAGTTCTAACGGCCCTCTTTATAGTTATTGGAGTCTATACGTCTACTGTGGTGGGAATACCGTCTTTCACTTCTTCTTGATTTCTCGGAGAACTACTTTCACTTTCACCTCTCACTTTTTCAACCGAATTTCGAGTTGTAAGTTTTTACTTCTAGTACCGTAGACCAGGGTAGTCAAGTCAAGTCAAGTCAAGTAAAGTCAGTGTGTCAGCACAGGTTGAGAAACGCTGGGGTACTTAGCGTCGTGCGGTCCGGAGGGACAGGTAGTGGTTGAGGATCTCAAGTGAGTCTGAGTGTAGGTAGCTCAGTCACTACGGTAGGTCGGTAGAGTAGGAGACAGCAGGGGAAGAGGAGGACGGGGGTTAGGGAGGGTCGTAGTGTCAGAAAAGGTCACTCAGTTGAGAAGAGTACTCCACCGGTTTCATGACCTCAAAGTCGAAGTCGTAGTAAGGAAGGTTTCTTTAGGGTCCCGATTAGAGGAAGTCTTACCTGACCAACCTAGAGAAACGTCAGGTTCCCTGAGAGTTCTCAGAAGAGGTTGTGGTGTCAAGTTTTCGTAGTTAAGAAGTCGCGAGTCGAAAGAAGTGTCAGGTTGAGAGTGTAGGTATGTACTGATGACCTTTTTGGTATCGGAACTGATCTGTTTGGAATCAGCCGTTTCATTACAGAGACGAAATCTTATACGATAGATCCAACCAGTATTGAAAAGAAGGTTCCTCATTCGCAGAAAATTAAAGTACCGACGTCAGTGGTAAACGTCACTAAAACTTCGGGGTTATATATTTCAGACTGTGACAAAGGTGACAAAGAGGTAGATAAAGGGTACTTCACTACCCTGGCCTACGGTACTAGAAACAAAAGACTTACAACTCGAAATTCGGTTGAAAAAGTGAGAGGTGAAAGTGAAAGTAGTTCGCCGAAAAATCAAGGAGAAGTGAGAGACGGTATTCCCACCATAGTAGACGTATAGACTCCAATAACTATAAAGAGGGTCGTTACAACTAAGGTCGAACACAAAGAAAGTCGGGTCGCAAAGAGTACTACATGAGACGTATCTTCAATTTCTTCGTCCCACTGTTATATGTCGGAACTGCATGAGGAAAAGAATAAACCTTGGTCAGACAACAAGGTACAGATCAAGATTGACAACGAAGGACTGGACGTATGTCTAAAGAGTTCTCCGTCCAGTCCACCAGACCATAAGGGTAATGAAAGTCTTAAAAGGTGTCTTTTGCCAGGGTAGTGAAGTACCGTTTATCTACTCCTTTGTTACCTTTGTCACTGTCTGAAATAAAAAAACCCAAGGTCTTAGTGACGTCAACCACTGACGTCGGTACTTTAATTTTCTGCAAACGACGAACCTTTTTTTCAACACTGACTAGATCTGTCGTATAAGTTTTCGTCTCTGTAATGAAACGGTCGTTTCCAGGCAGATCAGTTTCGACACAAAAAAGGTCATCAGTACACACCTACACTCTGGACCTGATACTTTCTTTCGACTCGTGACTTCTTGACTACGAAAACTTCACACCACAACCTCTTCTGAGAACTCTCAGGGAACCTGACGTTCCTCTAGGTTGGTCAGGTAGGATTTCCTTTAGTCAGGACTTATAAGTAACCTTCCTGACTACGAGGTTATGAAACCGGTGGACTAAGCTTCTTCACTGAGTAAACTTTTCTGAGACTACGACCCTTTCTAACTTCCATGCTCCTCTTCCCTTAGTGTCTCCTATTACCTGTACTCAAACCCATTTGTGGTCCACAACCACTACGTGTTCCTCCGGACCGTAAGACGTCAAGTACCCCAGTGTTTCTCAACCTGTGCTGACTTGTTGACTTGAGTTGACTTCCTAAGTAAGTAAAAAGTGTGGAGAGACCTCGCGGGGACGACCCCGCATTGTAATGGTTGCACCCCAGGCTGTGTCACCCGCCTCCACCCGGTTTGCCAATCGTTTCTTTCGGTAGTTACCTGTTCCAGTAAAGTCTGTGACTGTTCACGACATGTCTTCTATTTTGACCCACTAGGTACGTTTTTTCTCACCGGGAGTGAGGTATGTTGATCTTTTCTCGGGCGTGTCGTTGTTACTGAGCCGTGTCTGTTTTTGTTATCCATTTATTTTAAATTTTTGTTTTTTATTTTGACCCACTATGTCACTCCAGGATTCATCTGTCGAAAAACCTCTTCCACTTGTTGCTCCAGAGACATGTCCTACACTGCATTCTCAGTCGGCAGACTCGTACCCCCCTCCTCAATGGTGTCCTCTCTCCTACCGTCCCCAGTTCCACGTCACAACCCTGTCCTCCCTGTCCCGGTAGGATCTCCGAAGGGACCACCGAGCCGGTTATTTCTTCGACGCGTGTCACGTTCTCTGGACTCAAGCTAGGGACTCATTCCTTCTAGAGGACCTCTTCCCTTACTGACGGGTAGGGTCATGAAAACGGACTTCTTAGGGTACCCGTCCCGTCGGACCACCCGATGTGAGGAACACCAGTTTTTCTCAACCTGTGCTGACTCGTTAACTGTGAAAAAATGAAAGACACCGACACAACCCTCCATTCTAAAAAGAAGAGTTATGTTACTCTTCGAGAATCGACTCGGTAGTAGGACAAACGTTGAACATAATTATGTTGTACGGAGACTCACGACACACGTCGTACCCGACCTCTCCCCACTCAGTCCTACCTGAGTGATTCTACATTCTCCATAAATGGTAAAGTGGAGAGGTGGGGGAATGTCTACTCCTTACGTTCGTCACGAAGACCTTATGCGACCAAAGGTACTTTCCATGTTCCTCTTGAATTTGGAGATCTTCTTCCGTTTCGTGAGTGGACTCTCCTGGTCGCCGTGAACACACAGTGGTCGACACTAAGTACCTCCGGTCAACCCCTCTGACACACACACACACACACACACACACACGTGCGTCTTCGTCTAAGGATGAGAAAGTGGATTTCAGACTTCAAGTTTATACTCGGTAGACAGAAGGGGACTAGACTCGTAGTGCCTGGTTGTGTGAAGTTAAGGGGTCAAACAGTAATTGACTGACTTTTTTACAGTGTAGAGAGTTTTTGTCTTGACTGGAAACTTACCTAAAGGACCGACAACCACCCTCTCTCCCCGACACTTTTTGTCGAAGAGAGAGTCCTAGGTGTCCCAAGGGACCGTTTCGTCTACATTCGTCGTTCGGTCCCGACCCCCGTCCCCGTCTGAAACTCCGACTGACGTGTAGAAAGAACCACGTTTCGACTGTCGGACTGACTACCAGTTAACAACACTACTCCCCCGAAGGATTGGATCTCTTCAGGCGTTTGAGGTTAATGGGAAGGGAGGTAGTACCATCGACCTACGGTTTTGAGGGACGTAAGCAGTGACGGGATTCAATTCTAAGAAATCTAGGATCCGTCTACGTTTATACAAGGGTCCCTCCTCACTAAAATTAGGTAATAAAAACTGTACTAAGTCATTTTAACTGACAGTAATAAATCGTTCTGAATCTCTCCACCGTGTGCCCGGACCTTTCAAAAATGACTTCTATCCCCCTTTATCGTCCTTCTCTTACCGAATGTCAATGTCTACTCGTATATTTAAAGACCTTTATTACTGTCTCTAAACGACTTTTGAGTACTAAGTCTTCTTGGGGTTTCCTTTCATCTCTGTTAATTTAACTCGTCTAAGTAGTTGTGAACAAGTCATTCTCTTTATACTTCTACACACACAACCAAAAGACTCTTTCTCTCACACGATACTTCAAAAGGTCGTACCATTACTTAGTCGTTCTTATTAAAACTTCTCCTGAAGGGACTACCAAGTCACCGATTCTGAGACACGAAGGTTACGGCCCCTGGTTCCAAGTTAGGGACTAGTCCTTTGTTCCAGGGTGTACGACATTGATAAACGTACTACGTTGATTTCTTGGGTATATGGTGTTGTTTCTGACTTCTAGGGAGTCCAACGTTGATTCTCCGTTGTGTCGGTTTATTTATAAATTTTTTTTTTTTTTCTTATTAAAACTTCTGAATTTTCACCTCTGAGTTCCAATAAACATATGGTGTAAGGACCTTCGTAATAAGTGTTATAAATTTTCCATCTCTGTTAGGTTCACAGGTAGATCTCTACTCACCACCAATTCGTTTTACACCACAGATAGATGTTACCTTACGATGAACCGGAAATTTTCCTTACTTGTAAACTATATTAAGATATTGTATTCACCTGGAACTTTTGTGACACGAACCATCTTATGTACTGTACTTCCCGTTTGTGATGTAGTAAGGTGAATATGTTCCATGGAGCTTAAGTTTAAGTGTCTCTGTGTTTCGTCTGATGCAGCTATGTCGTTGACGTCTCCAAGGAATTTTTGATCTTTATTTTGGTTGTATACACATCGTATTCCTCGTGTCACGTCCTGAGACACTGGTGGATCTCTCCACCCTACCCCATTCCTCACCTCCCCTTCCAAATTCTTCCTCCCCTGTATACATATGCATACTAAGTGCAACGACGTACCGTCTTCGGTTGTGTTATAACATTTCGTTAATAGGAGGTTAGTTTTTATTTAATTTCTTTTTCCAAATGATCTCCCCCTGAACGGACCACCAGGTCACCAATTCTTAGGTGGACGGTTACGTCCCTTGTGTTCAAGTTAGGGACCAGACCCTTGATTCTAAGGTATACGACGACCCGTTGATTCGGAGACACCGTACCCAACAACAAATTTTGTCAGTGAGGACGAGGAGGGGATTCCAGGTCAAAGATACCCTCTTGATACGCCGGTCCGTAGTGGTGACTGAACGAAATCTGTTATTCTGCACTTATCTGTACGGAAAGTGATAAAGGGTCTGTCTCGTAGTGACTGACTAGGGGTGAGAAGAAGAAAGAGAAGACGGTGTTCTAACCTTCGTAGCACTTACCCTCTGTAAGACAGTACCATCTGTATACTACACTCGGACTTTACTTAGAGTTCCCTAACATCCAGAGACCTAGACCCCCAACAAACGATGACCTTTTATTAGTCGGAGTCGACCGGTCAGTGCCTGAATGGAATGTCCGAGGGTACATATACGTACTCCATTGTCTCCTGGACGGGTGACGGTGTCTCGACCAGAAACCGTCTCGGACTGGAGTCTAGAGCCCCCCAACTGAGGGGGTCTGTATGAGAGAACTAGGAGTGTTAGTTGGAGGAGAGAGAGTCGGGTAAATAAAGTTGTCTCCTGAAGAGAGGACCACCTAGGTTTGTGAGTGTAAGATAAAGAGAAATGTTTCAGGGGTCAAAGACTCTTATTGGAGTCCAAAAACAAAAAAAAAAGGACACCTTAGGTCGGACCCACGACGGAAGTCCGGTCGTTCTGGGGGTCCCCAAGAGTAGTCTCGACCCACATTGTTCCCTTCGAAAACGTGTCACAGTTGACTAAAAGAAGGGAGGACGCCACCCTCGCTACGCCCAGTCTTATTGCATGGGATGGGATGAGATGCCTTCTGTTTACTACGGAGAAACCAAGCGGGTTTCTTGTTCACTTAGGGGTCAGACAAACATTATAGAGACGTCCTCGTGAGACAGGGTTTCTATATTGTGTCGTATCTCGCATGAAAGAATAGTACGACCGTCTTTCGGTTGAGGACGAAATTGTCATTTGAGAGGACTGTAGAGGTTACCTCTATTAATGCCAAGAATTTCCTTGAAAACCGGAAGATTTTTATGAATGGTTATCAAACGTACCGTTCCTTCCGTGAATGTTCACTAGGTCCCTTCTGAGACCTCGACCACAAACGCTTAAGTAGTCCCTTGGGGGACCGACGGACAGGCGGAGGGGTAGACTTCACGAAAGTACGGAGGACGTAGTAGGAGGGGAACTGGAGTGTGAGGACGAAGACTGTGATCGCTCGGATCCACTTGCGGTAGGATGGGTTGTCACTCCCCTTTCGTTCCTCTATTTCGACACATCAAGTCCCCGACACCGTCTACGACGATTCCCGAGTGGTTTGGGATTAAAGGAAAGGTGAACCCTTGTGTCGATTTGATTTAAAGAGTCCCAAGGAACACCACCTTCTTTCGTTTACGGACTCCACACCAGTTATCTTTATACCCTCTTTTACTATAGAAGGTTAATTTCGTACCTCGTTTCGTTCGGACACCCATACTAGAGACAGAAAGGGGGTAGGTGGTCGATTTACCACTGCGGAATCTCCTCCCGTCTCGTTGTTCTACCTTTCTTAAACCCAAGGACTCAGTGGCACACCTTCTACGGATGATATGTGTATGAGGTTTGACAATTTACTTGATCCTCGTTTGACACAATCGGTGACAAATACAGTCTATTGGGTAGGACTGATTATGTTTCAAGGACTGGGTCACAAGGAGCATGAGTTTAAGATAACAAGTCAACGATTCAGTACAGGCAGAGATAAAGGTCTAAGTTGACCCAGAAGGTCCTTAGGGACCTTCTCGGGTACAACCTTATGATGTGAGATTCGACTCGACGACGACGACGACGATTCAGCGAAGTCAGCACAGGTTGAGACACGCTGGGGTATCTACCGTCGGGTGGTCCGAGGGGGCAAGGACCCTGAGAGGTCCGTTCTTGTGACCTCACCCAACGGTAAAGGAAGAGGTTACGTACTTTCACTTTTCACTTTCACTTCAGCGAGTCAGTACAGACTGAGAATCGCTGGACTACCTGACGTTGGGTGGTCCGAGGAGGCAGGTACCCTAAAAGGTCCGTTCTCATGACCTCACCCCACGGTAACGATGGGCGTTACATGAAGAAGTGAGTAATAGTAGGATATATACAGAAGGTGAACGATTAAGATATGACATAGGAAAACGATATTATTTTGTATTAATACTCACATAGGGAACCTGTCGTTCCTCTAGTTTGGTCAGTTAGGATTTCCTTTAGTTGGGACTTATAAGTGACCTTCCTTACTACGATTTCGACTTCGAGGTTATGAAGCCGGTGGACTCCACTTCTCGACTGAGTAACCTTTTCTGGGACTACAACCCTTTCTGACTCCCGTCCTCCTCTTCCCCCGTCGTCTCCTACTCTGTCAATCTATCGTAGTGGTTGTCCTACCTGTACTCAAGTTCGTTTGAGCTCTATCACTTCCTATCTCCTCGGACCACACGACGTCAGGTACCCCGACGTTTCTCAGCCTGTGTTAAATCGTTGACTTGTTACTGTTATACTCATATTATCAAAACGACTCAAGACCCTCAAGATTACTCAGTACTTGAGCTCTCACCCTAATTCCTTGAGGGGTCGATATCCCTCCGTTTCCATAAGATTAACTTTTAAAACCATACCCTTTTATGTCTCTGAACTTTTACGGTAAACACTTGTCTGTACCTTTTTTTTAATGAGAGTTTGTATACCCTTTTCCAAGTTGAACTGAGGTATCGTAGTGTTCATATCTGATCTTCGTCTAACTTTATAATACAAAAATTGGATCGTCGAACCGTGTCTAGGGTTTCGGACCGTTGTGCGACACGACCATTTCGACTTCCTCTCGTCTGCGAGGATGCATCTACCACCTTTGCATTCGACTATGTTCGAGGTATACCTAATTAAACCGTGACAAGTAGTTTAATCTTTATGTGTATGGAAACTGGGTAGATGAGAAGACGACACTTATATAGGGTGGGTATATATACTTTACGTCCTTATGTACAGGTATTCTGACAAGTGACGACGTAAAAACACCACTCTCGTTTTTTAACTCTTGTTGGGTATACAGGTAGTAGTTCCTTGACCAACCTATTTAACGTAATATATGTTGTCTTATATATTAGTTTTTCTCACGTAGACTTTTTCTTTTCCTTTCTCCTTTTACACATGACTACATCTGTCTCTGTGTAAAGTCGCTCCCTTTTTTTAATCCAATGTATTATCATACGTATCGTGATGTTGATCAATATACTTTTTTACCCCCTTTATACTTACATAAAACATAAACGAAGACGAACGTACTTCTACGAGACATTATTTTGTGTTTATTAATTTTATTACTGGACAATCCCCATTTTCCTTCTTCCCGTTGTCCCTATAATAAAAACTTGGGAAATTTACACAACGAATAAATTCCCCAATCTAAACCCCTCCCCCTGTACGGTGTGTCGTACACCCTAGAATCAAGGAACTGGTCTCTAGTATAGACACAGGGGGACTCCACCTTCGTGTCAGAATTGGTAACCTGACGGCACCTTCAGGGATTCCCCAATCTAAAAATTTTTGTTTTGGTTTCATGACAAAAGATTTAGGGTCATATCAAACTTACAAAGATTTTCTAGCTTCGCTCTACATAAGTCTTTCAACGAAACACAGTAAATACAACCACAGATGTCTACAACATCGGTGTCAGAGATTTCGAAGGGGACGGGGTTAGACACTGGGATCCGAAGACTACCAGTGTGGGACCCGGTAGGGGAGGGTAATGCACACTAGACCTGAATAGTTGGGTTAAGATTGATTATGTTACACCGTCTTCTCTACTTAATATTTTTCCAATATTTTTCCGACATCGACGGCACAGTCTTCTTACCTTTCGATGTCAGAAGTTTCTCTGAGAGAAATTTCTCTTTCTCTTTTTTTCTGAGAACCCAACGGCCGAGACCACCGACGGACTACCCTTCAGGTACACCGTTTCGTCACTCCTACTAGTCGTCGGTGCACCCACCCGAATCTTCGTAGAGGGAGTAGGGGTCGACCTCGGAACTCTCCAACGTGTCCAGTCCGAATCACATGTACCCTCCCCTCAATATATCGCTACCTTTACCATCCCTAGTGACCTGCGGTACAACCTTTGAGACAAAAGTGTTATGAACATTGTCTTGACCTTTATAAGTCGTGTCGGGGTCCCGATCCCCTACCGCTCTTCCCGTCACCCCCCGCTCCCTCTGTCTGTTCCTACCCTTTGCTCCACCTCTTGTTCCACCCACGGAATATTCTGTGGGTGATAACGATGAAGGGCCCACCAAGCCAACTCTGAGGTACGAAGGTCGCATCCCCACGTTCAACCGAGAGACCAGTCTCTTGATTCTGGGACGTCGTACGGGGAGTTTTTATTATTATTTCTTTATTTTCGGGGGTCTACTACGATTATATGTCAGTTCTTCTGTTTGATGACTTGATCACGTTACTGACCTACCTGTAGTTATAGTAGACCCCTCCAACTTTTTCTTTTCTAGGGCGACAATAGATGAATCACGAGAAGGAAAATCAGGAAACAGATACATTAAAAAAATTGTAGCTCGACACTCCGTACGTCCTAAAATCAAGGGGTTGGTCCCTAATTTAGGCACCAGGACGAAACTCTCGTACCTCAGACTTGGTTATCTGGTGGTCCCTTCGGGGAGAGACACGTAAATACATCTTGGATATATACTCCCTTCTTTAATCGTATTTACCTATTATACAGTTTATATAGGTAACCGTTAAAAAAATGGGTTATCCTATACAGTACCTTAAGATAGGAACAATCGTATATATCGTGATGGATTAAAAAAATTGACGACGTACCATAAAGTATCCGATATACACGACAAATAATTTAGTAAGGGGATAACCATATGAAAACCCAATCAAAAGTCAAAACGCGATAATATTTATAACTATCGGTTTAGAGTTTTCGAATGTACTACATACATGCTAAGGTAAAGACACTATCGGAGTTTTTTCGACACGGATACCTCTTCTATAACACCAGTAGTCTCTATTCCCCACCCTCTCCCTCCCACATTAATATTTCCCTCCACGGTCCTCCTTTTGCCCCCTCCTTATTTAACTTTCTAACCCTAACTGTGTATGTGTGATAATATATATCCTATCTATTGATTACTCTTGGATGACACCTCGTGTCCTTTGAGATGGGTTATGAGACATTACTGGGTATACCCTTTTCTTAGATTTTTTCTCACCTATATACATATATGTCTTGACTGAGTGAAATGATATGTGGACTTTGATTGTGTTGTAACATTTAGTTGATGTGAGGTTATTTTTTTTTTAATAATTTTTATTTCCTCCGTTTCTAGATCTTTTCTTTAAGTTAAAACTTTATTTTTGATGAATAAACTGAACATTTTTATTTCCTTCCGTGTTTCTTAAAAGACATAGGACTAGGACCACAATTAAGGTACTTAGGTATGTAGACTTTAAGTACTTTGAGATATGTGTTTCTTTAGGGTAAAATAACAAACGATTAAAAATTAATTCAACTAAACTTTGAAATAAGGAGAACGTGTTAACGATAGGACGGATGGGTACGTGGTGCCTTCCCCTCGACCTCACCGGAAATTCTTCTCCTTAAAGGATCAGTGTTCCGTAGTGTAGAAGTGAAAATTATAAAAGACGGTCTGACGGGAAGTTTCACCGATATGAGTACGTCACAAGAATTTTCGTTACATCGGAATTCCTCCAAAGGATGGTACCTCAACTACCTTTTTTAAGTGTGTCTTAACTTTTAGATATAGAATCCTTAGAATGTCATAGGGTTTAGATATAAGATCTGACGACAGGACTTCTTATCCTATCCTTTATTTAGTCGTTCTCCCTTAAGCTCGTCTTCAAAATCTTGAGTGTATCACCCTGAAGGGACCACCAGGTCACTAAATCTGAGGTACGAAGGTTACGTACCCCTGACTCAAGTCAAGGATCAGTCCTCGATCTAAGGGGTACTACGTCGATTTCTAGGACGTATGACGTTGCTTCTAGTCTCTAGAATTCCCGGTGTCGATTCTGGGTCACGTCGGTTTATTTATTTAATTAATTTATGAAAGTTTTTGGGAGTGGATCGATATCTCGTATCGTCCCTTATCCTTAATTATTTCTAGTATTACCATTCTTATCATTTGTGAACGTATCACGACAGTTCCACGGTCCCTGACCTGTTAGTGAAACGTACAGTACTCAATAACCTAAGAGTGTTGTTTGGGTCTTTCATCCAATGGAAATATCGGGGTAAAATGTCTACTCCTTTGGCTCCGTCTTTCCCGAACTCGTCACATGGACGATAGTGTCGATCTTTTGTCGTCCAGATCCCGAGTCATGTCTCGTCAGATCGACGTCTTCCGTACTGTAATGTACGCACTTTAGTCAGTCCTCGACTTTAGGACTGTAGAGTTGTGTTAGATCAAACCAAAAGTTTGTGATGTAGACTGTTCTCCTCAGTCTTGGTCCACCACTCCTACGCTCGAAAGTAGGGGTCTTCGTTATCAACTCTTAGTCAACAACGGAAACCCCTTCCGTGTGAGTCGTAGCTATCTACAAAACAAAAGACCTTTCTCTGGTTTTAATCCTAAAGAAATATTTTACAGAGTCACGATTACATAACTGAGTCGAATCAAAAATTATTAACATATCTAGTGTAATGTTGAAGACTCAATCTTGAACGATGCTATTATACTACGAACTTTTCCAATTGGGTTTGTACTGGTCTTATCAACACTAAGAAAATATAAAAAATAATAATAAAACCGACACACCGTACGTCCTACAGTCAAGGGGTTGGTCCCTGACTTGGACCCGGGGGAGTCACCTTCACACCGTAGGATTGACGACCTCACATTCCCTGCAGAGACACTAAGAAAATATAGGTCGAACTTCACGGTGGCTTCAATTGAGACACGACAAATAATAACGTATTTTGTGTGTGTGTGTGTGGGGTTTACAGTCACTGGATCTTACTTTTACCTACCGAATAAAAGGAAATAGTGCAAAACAATAATAATTGACATTATACTGTACCGAATGCTTAATATTACATAATATTACTAAATGGACCCAAGCTAGGGACCCAACCCTTCTAGGGGACCTCTTCTCGTACCGTTGAGTGAGGTCATAAGAACGGACCTCTTAACGGTACCTGTCTCTTCGGTCCACCCGATGTCAGGTACCCCAACGTTTCTCAGTCTGTACTGACTCGTTGATTCGTACATTACTAAACAACTAATAATACTAATAACGAGTCCTTAGACACCAGGGTGACTAGATTCGGTGCGACCGACTGACACCGACCTTAACGGGTACAAAGACTCCAGCCCACAGACCAGTCGACACCAGACCTACCAAATTCCTCCGGAGTCGACCTTACTGAAGAGATACGAGGTGGTTCTGAGTAAAAGGTCGGTCGATCGGACCCGAATAAATACATCACCAAGACGTCCAAAGATTCTTTTCGAAGCAGTTCTCGTGCCTTGTGAAGAACCCAGGTCTGAGTCCTGAGTATTCTGTGGCCAAGACAACGTAAGAAGAGAGGTTCCGTCCAGTTTTCCGGTCAGACAAAGGGTGGGTCTTCATCCTTTTATCTGAAAACAAAGAAAACCGACACGACCCAGAGACAACGACACACGTCCGAAAGAAATCAACGGATTTCTTAACCTGAAGAGTAAGTCCACCGAAGAGAACAAAGTCTCGTGTCCGAGATCCCACGCGTCCGAGTCATCAACACCGAGTGTCCGAAACAACGGGGCACCGTACACCCTAGAAGGGTCTGGTCCCTAGTTTGGACAAAGGGGACGTGACCGTCCGTCTAAGAATTGGTGACCTGGTAGTATCTTCAGGTCTTTTATTCTGAGATCTACTCACATGACTGTTCTGTGATCCCAGTAAAAACATCGGAAGGATGGAGGAGAAGGACTCGAGGAGAGAGTTTAGTAACGACTAACAAAATAAATTGTTTTCTGTTTCATACCTTTTTGTTGTTCCTCCGAAGGTCTTTTTGATAATTCATTTTACCAAGTAACGGTAGACTATTTAAGGGTGACAGGGCCGGGTTAAAATTAGAAACGAGGGGAAGGGTCCCTTTATCAGTGGATTCCTTAAACGTTAATCTTCGGGTTGTGGTAACCCTCAATTAAGATATCTAACGTGAGACGTTTTTATTACCTTTTTCACTTATCCGAATTGATTTTATTTTCCAGTCATTATATAATTGTGACATTGGGAGGTCTCTCTCAAAAATGATGGAAGACGAATGTTACACGTCCATGCATAATTACCTTATCTTGTCCCGGACTTTGTTTCCTTCTTGTGACACTCACGTTCGATGGTGATAATAGTGAGTATTTAAGGTGTTTTTAGAATGATTCTTGGATGAATCACGTTCTACAGTGTTCACACGGAACATCACCCCGTCCGACCCCGGACCCTGGGAAACGACGCCACGGACTTGGACTTGTTTACAGGGGAACTCGTTGTTTTATCTTTCGGATTCCCTGATTTTTATTGACGTACGTGGGTATCAACCCTGTTTAAGACCTGTTTTCTATTTTTTCCTGGTTTTTACATTGACGGTGAAGACTTCTCTTCCCTTGTTTTTGCACAGGGGATGGGAGTTGTGGTGGTCTCTTCACCCGTTTGGTGGATTCGGTGGCGAGGTTAGGTTGAAGACCCGTGTGGGGTATATTCCTTGTTCGAACGGTGGGTAAGTCCCTCGCTTACTTGTTTCCTTGGAGAATGAACAAGAGTACGGAGAGACGATATCGTCCTCGGGGTCACTTTGAAACGGACTTAAAGAAACAGACCGAAACATAGTCAAAGATAACTAACCTCTTCCAGTTCTTGGGACCATCCACAGTCATTCTAAATTATTTATAAGTAACCTGTACTCAAACTCGTTTGAGGTCCTCTACCACTTCCTGTCCCTTCGGACCTCACAACGTCAGGTACCCCAATGTTTCTCAGTC
The DNA here is from genome assembly GCA_006410555.1 of Capra ibex. Classification (NCBI taxonomy): domain Eukaryota; kingdom Metazoa; phylum Chordata; class Mammalia; order Artiodactyla; family Bovidae; genus Capra; species Capra ibex. The sequence goes on along the minus strand of SJYO01018169.1, from coordinate 20,092,964 downwards.
TGAATCACTGACTTGTTACTGAAACTCATCTTTAATCGGTTAGTGCAACGGTAAGTCAAAAGTTTTACTGTGTAAGAATCCCACCTGGATCTTATTTACCTAAACGTCTTCGGTTCTTACACCCAATTGGTTTAATCAAGACACAAAGACGGGAGGATTGAGAACTAAATCTGTCACGCCAATTATCTTATACTGGAGGGGATTTTCCTATGGGGACTCTTCCGTTACCATTGGGTGAGGTCATGAGAATGGACCTCTTAGGGTACCTGCCTCCTAGGACCATCCGACGGCAGATACCTCAACGTGTCTCAGTCTGTACTGACTTCGCTGAATCGTCGTCGTCGTCGTTTTCCTACGGATATAGAATTAGGTGACTGGAACATCTAAACAATGGAAAATCTCGTTTCCTGTGAAACTTCTACACTAAGTCACTTTCTAGGATTATACCCCTTTACGAGGACCTGTAAGTCCATCAGAGTCACAGTAGTTTTTAAGAATAATCTCCCTTAGTCTCCCAGTATCGTTCTCTACACTTCTGTCTTCGTCTCCCATCTCTGGTTCTAAACTTTTGTACGGCTCTCTAAACTCCTACCCTTTTTTCTTACTTCTCTACCTCGGTTTCGTTTTTGTTGTGGGTCCACACCTACACTGACCACTACCTTCGTTCCAGGCTACGACATTTCTCGTTGTAACGTATCCTTGGACCTTACAATCCAGGTACTTAGTTCCGTTTAACCTTCACTAGTTTGTCCTCTACCGTTCTCACTTGCAGTTGTAAAATCCTTAGTCGTTTGATTTTACCTGACCTTACCCACTTAAATTGAGTCTACTGGTAATATAGATGATGACACCCGTTCTTAGGGAATCTTCTTTACCTCATCGGTAGTATCAGTCGTTTTCTCAGGTTTTACGTCATGAATCTACGTTAGAGTTTTTGCTGTCTTACTAGAGACAAGTAAAGGTTCCGTTTGGTAAGTTATAGTGCCATTAGGTTCAGATACGGGGCTGGTCATTACGACTTCTTCTACTTCAGTTCCCAAGACACTTCTGGATGTTCTGGAAAATCTTGATTGTGGGTTTTTTACCTTACGTTTTCATCCTTCAGTTCTTTGTGGACCTCATTGTCCGTTTAAACCGTAACCTCATACCTTACTTCGTCCCGTTTCCGATTTCCTCAAAACGGTTCTCTTGTACGATTAGTATCGTTTGTGGGAGAAGGTCGTTGTGTTCTCTTCTGATGTGTACCTGTAGTGGTCTACGAGTTGTGGTTTTAGTCTAACTAATATAAGAAACGTCGGTTTCTACCTCTTCGAGATATGTCAGTCGTTTTTGTTCTGACCCTCGACTGACACCGAGTCTAGTACTTGAGGAATAACGGTTTAAGTCTAACTTTAACTTCTTTCATCCCTTTTGGTGATCTGGTAAGTGTATACTAAAATAAATAGTTTAAGGAATACTAATATGTCACCTTCACTGTTTATCTAAGTTCCCTAATCTAGACTATCTGTCTCACGGACTACTTGATACCTACCTCCAAACACTGTAACAGGTTCTCTGTCCCTCGTTTAAGTAGGGGGTTTTTTCTTTACGTTTTTCCGTTTTACCGACAGACTCCTCCGGAATGTTTATTGACACTTTTCTTCTCTTCACTTTTCGTTTCCTCTTTTCTTTTCTATATGGGTAAACTTACGTCTCAAGGTTTCTTATCGTTCCTCTCTATTCTTTCGGAAGGAGTCACTAGTTCCGTTTCTTTATCTCATTTTATTATCTTACCCTTTCTGATCTCTAGAGAAGTTCTTTTAATCTCTATGGTTCCCTTGTAAAGTACGTTTCTACCCGAACTATTTCCTGTCTTTACCATACCTGGATTGTCTTCGTCTTCTATAATTCTTCTCCACCGTTCTTATGTGTCTTCTTGACATGTTTTTTATAGGGGGTTCTGGGTCTATTAGTGCTACCACACTAGTGACAGGATCTCGGTCTGTAGGACCTTACACTTCAGTTCACCCGGAATCTTTCGTAGTGGTACTTGCTTCGATCACCTCCACTACTTCAGGTCAACTCGATAAAGTATAGGATTTTCTACTATGACACTTTCACGACGTGAGTTATACGGTCGTTTATACCTTTTGAGTCGTCACCGGTGTCCTGACCTTTTCCAGTCAAAAGTAAGGTTAGGGTTTCTTTCCGTTACGGTTTCTTACGAGTTTCATGGTGTGTTAACGTGAGTAGAGTGTGCGATCATTTCATTACGAGTTTTAAGAGGTTCGGCCCGAAGTTGTTATACACTTGGTACTTGAAGGTCTACAAGTTCGACCAAAATCTTTTCCGTCTCCTTGGTCTCTAGTTTAAGGGTTGTAGGCGACCTAGTAGCTTTTTCGTTGTCTCAAAGTCTTTTTGAAGATAAAGACGAAATAACTGATACGGTTTCGGAAACTGACACACCTAGTGTTCTTTGACACCTTCCAAGAAATTCTCTACCCTTATGGTATAGTGGACTGGACGGAGAACTCTTTGGATATACGTCCAGTCCTTCGTTGTCAATCTTGACCTATACCTTGTCTGACCAAGGTTTAACCCTTTCCTCATGTAGTTCAGACATATAACAGTGGGACGAATAAATTGAATATACGTCTCATGTAGTACTCTTTACGACCCGACCTCTTTCGTGTTCGACATTGGTTCTAACGGCTCTCTTTATAGTTATTTGAGTCTATCCGTCTACTGTGGTGGGAATACCGTCTTTCACTTCTTGATCTTTCGGCGGTCTACTTTCACTTTCACCTCTCACTTTTTCAACCAAATTTCGAGTTGTAAGTCTTTTGTTTCTAGTGCCGTAGGCCAGGGTAGTGAAGTACCGTTTATCTACCCCTTTGTTACCTTTGTCACTCTCTGAAATAAAACCCCCCGAGGTTTTAGTGACGTCTACCACTGACGTCGGTACTTTAATTTTCTACGAATGAGGAATTTTCTTTTCATACTGGTTGGATCTATCGTATAATTTTTTGTCTCTGTAATGAAACGGTTGTTTCCAGGTAGATCAGTTTCGATACCAAAAAGGTCATCAGTACATACCTACACTCTCAACCTGATATTTCTTTCGACTCGTGACTTCTTAACTACCAAAACTTGACACCACAACCTCTTCTGAGAACTCTCAGGGAACATGACGTACCTCTAGGTTGGTCCAATAGGATTTCCTTTAGTCAAGACCCACAAGTAACCTTCCTGACTACAACTTCGACTTTGAGGTCATGAAACCAGTGGACTACGTTTCTCGACTGAGTAGACTTTTCTGGGACTACGACCCTTTCTAACTCTCGCCCTCCTCTTCCCCCAGCTGCCTCCTATTCTACCAAGTTACGGTGGTCGTCGAGTTACCTGTACTCAAACCCATTTGAGACTCTCGACCACTACCTGTCCCTCCGGACCGCACGACGTCAGGTACCCCAGCGTCTCAGTCTGTGCTGACTCACTGACTTGACTTGACTTGACTTGAACTCCTACCTCGTTCCTTCGTGTCGGGGGTACAAATAATGTTGTTATAAATGTTGACGCTTCTATACGTTCGTTGGACACGACACGACACGAATTAGCGAGTCAGTACAGACTGAGAAACACTGGGGTACTTGACATCGGACGGTCCGAGGGGACAGGGACACTAAAATATCCGTTCTTATGACCTCACCCAACGGTAAAGGAAGAGGTCCCCAAGAAAGGTTGGGTCCCTAGTTTGGGTCCAGAGGACGTAACGACCGCCTAAGAAATGGTCGACTCGGTGTTCCCTTAGGGTACGTTCTTTGGATTCACAGATAATTATCTACTTATCTATTTCTTCTACACTCTATGTGTGTGTGTGTGTGTGTGTGTGTGTGTGTGTGTGTGTGATCTTATCATTTTCTACTTTAGAATGGAGAACCTTGTCGGACCTGGAACTCGCATAATACGATTCACTTTATTCAGTCTACCTCCTTCTGTTTATGGAATCCTAAAGTGAATATACCCCTGTATTTATCCTTTTTTTTTCTTGTTTGGTTTGTTTTCGTTTGTGTCTATGTCTCTTGTCTCGTCATCAATAGTCTCCCATTCTCCAACCCCCGTCACTTTACCCATGTCCCCGAGTTCACATAGCACTGTCTACTTTTGATTTTTGACAACTAGACAACCTATTGAGGAATCAAAGAGAGAACACCCTAGAATCCAGGGGATGGTCCCTAACTTGAGGCCGGCCGACGTCATTTGCACGTCTCAGGATTTGTGACCTAGTGGTCCTTTGAGACCCTTGGATTCGAAATCCACCACTCGTGAGACGTCACATATCTCTTCAGTCATGTACCACTTGTTTATCACAAAATTTGTTACAATGGAGTTTTTCACAATTTTTAAATTTGTCTTTCGGAAGTAATGATCCTTGAAAATTTGTATACAAAATTTCTGTATTACATACAGAAATTTACAATTTTCTGTATCATCCCTGGAGGGACTACCAGGTCACCGACTCTGAGATTCGAGTGTTACGTCCCCCGGACCTAAACTAGGGACCAGTCCCTTGATCTAAGGTGTACGGTGTTGATTTCTAGGACTTACGACGGTGATTCTGGGTTACATCTGTTTATTTATTTTTTACATAAAAATTTTATATAATTTTTCATTTTCGGTTTTCTCGACCACAGGTACATTATATAAAGGTAAAATATTACTTAGGTTTCTGTCCACTTCTTTACTATCGAAGAAATATCTTCTTCGATAAACGTTACAAAGAGATCCTTTAAGAATCTCTATATGTGCGTACACACGTGCACATACCCGGGTAAACGTGTACATTACAACTACCTAGTGAATGCAATTTCAATGGCGAAGAGTAAAATAAAGGGGTCCCGGGGTCATTATTGGACTCGGTAAGACGTCATGTTCATTAGAGACTTTTAACAAGTCTAGGGTAGTCTATAGACGATTACGAACTAAGTTAATTCGAATTTGATATTTATTGGAAATACATCTTCCCGCTAATGTGTTTAGTTTCTACACAGTACATTTCTCTATCTACACTGCAACCAAATGTAGAGGGATTTCGGCACTATGCAGATCTTTATCCGGAAGTACGGGTCCTTACCCTCCTCGTACCTGGAGATGTCACCAGGGGTTGGAAAAAACGGTGGTCCCTGGTCGAAGTTTCCTCTATTAAAAAGGTGCCTGACCCCCCTCTACCAAAGTTCTGCTAAGTCAAGTCAAGTCAAGTCAGCAAGTCAGCACAGACTGAGAAACACTGGGGTACTTGGGGTCTTGCGGTCCGGAGGGACAGGTAGTGGTCGAGGGCCTCAGGTGGGTTTGGGTACAGGTAGTTCAGCCACTACGGTAGGTTGGTAGAGTAGGAGACAGCAGGGGAAGAGGAGGACGGGAGTTAGAAAGGGTCTTAGTCCCAGAAAAGGTTACTCAGTCGAGCAGCGTAGTCCACCGGTTTCATAACCTCAAAGTCGAAGTTGTAGTCAGGAAGGTTACTTGTGGGTCCTGACTAGAGGAAATCCTACCTGACCAACCTAAAGGAACGTCAAGTTTTTCGTAGTTAAGAAGACGCGAGTCGAAAGAAATATCAACTTGAGAGTGTAGGTATGTACTGGTAACCTTTTTGGTATCGGAACTGATCTACCTGTAAACAACCGTTTCATTACAGAGACGAAAAATTATACGACAGATCCAACCAGTATTGAAAGGAAGGTTCCTCATTCGCAGAAAATTAAAGTACCGACATTAGTGGTATACGTCACTGTGACCTCGGGTCTTTTTAATTCAGAGAGTGACAAAGGGGTGGATAAACGGTATTTCACTACCCTGGTCTACGGTACTAGAATCAAAAGACTTACAACTCGAAATTCGGTTGAAAGAGTGAGAGGTGAAAGCGAAAGTAGTTCTCCGAGAAATCAAGAAGAAGTGAAAGACGGTATTCCCACCACAGTAGACGTATAGACTCCAATAACTATAAAGAGAGTCGTTAGAACTAAGGTCGAACACGAAAGAGGTCGGGTCGCAAAGAGTACTACATGAGACGTATATTCAATTTATTCGTCCCACTGTTATATGTCGGAACTACATGAAGAAAAGGGTAAACCTTGGTCAGACAACAAGGTACAGGTCAAGATTGACAACGAAAAACTGGACGTATGTCCAAAGAGTTCTCCGTCCAGTCCACCACACCATAAGGGTAGAGAATTTCTTAGAAGGTGTCAAATAACACTAGGTGTGTCAGTTTCCGAAACCGCATAAGTTGTTTCGTCTTCATCTACAAAAAGACCTTGAGAGAACGAAAAAACTACTAGGTCGTCTACAACCGTTAAACTACAGACCAAGGAGACGGAAAAGATTTTGGTCGAACTTGTAGACCTTGAAGTGACAAGTGCATAACGACTTCGGACCTACTAATTTCACACAATATAAATAACACGTGAAATAAAGATAATAATAACATAGTTGAGGTGGAGTCTCAACTAGTAGAGTATGGAGTATTGGAGTCATAGTTAGTAGTCAGTAATCTAAAACCTTCAACCCCTGGGGACGAGATCTTATATGGGGTGACGCTGCCATCCTCAGAAAGGGAGGAACCAAGTACCGGTGGAAGGGGTTTCAGATGTGGTCACAGACTAGGTATTGTTTACTAGTTTCTAATGAACACCTCACTTGTCTATTACCCATTTACCCACTTGGGGTAAGTTCTGTTTCGACCTTCTCTAGTCTTACCTAACAGTAACCTCTGTGTCTCTATTATTGAATGACAGGTAGTACTTTCTTGTTTAATACTTTTCTATATGAGTGTATAGTTAATTTTTCTTTCACCATTTATCACTTAAAATTCTCTTGCGAGGTTCTTAAAGTGGGACTGGCACGTGGATCTATCTCGACAGTTGAAAGGTTACTGACCGAAGAGAGGTTGGGTTTCCTTGCCTTCTTTCGTCTTACGAAGGGTCTTACTACTTTAATATGACCTGTTGAATTACTTTTTAAGCGCCGACGGTGACTCCGTAATTTACCAACCAAAGGTGTACCTTCGGAGGTACCGAACACTGTTCGAGAACTGTTTGACAAAGGAATAAAAAAGTACCTTTACAATGCCTCCTCTTTCTAATTGGTTTTGCCGAAAGGGGCTGACGTCGGAACAACAGACTCGAAGTGACGAGTGGTCAGTTCTGTGTCGGTCTCCGTCCTGGTCTTCCAGGTTTCTATCTACTGTGAAAGGATAGGTCACTATTACTTCATAATTAGGACACAACAAAAAACAACGACAACAACAACGACAAACACACACACACACACACTCCCCTGAACGCAATGTTTAACGAGTATATCTTTCTCCCGAACAAAGAAGAAAAGGTCACATCAAATGGAGGGGACTGAAGGTGGTCCTTTTTATTTCGCAGAAGAAACCTCTAAAAGTTTAAGTTTATTGACTCCAATACTCCATTACTCTCTACTCAAGACTCTCGAGTCTTTAGTGGGTGTAAACCAATTAAATCATGAGGACCTGACCGGGAATTTAAAATCCACTGAGACCGGTGGTGAAAAAAAAAGTCAGAATTAGTAAAAATAAACTGAATTGACTTTTTATTTATGTTCTCTTACCGACACTTTGATGACCGTCGTATCATTCGAAATTTCCTAAATAAAACTGAACTGGGTGAATATAAAGAGTCTTACTCTTCTATATGTAATAAGTGGTGATTTACGAATTAAGAAATTTAAATGTTAATGGAATAAATGTCTTTAAACCTTTAGTAAGGTTAATTTACCCTCTTTTATTTTTTCAAAGACAAGAATATTAAGTTTTATATAAACTTTATGGTAAAGATATAGTCGGTTTTGGAAATTGGTTTTTAAGTCTTGACGTTCAGAGAATTCAAATTGTTTTACCAGTGTAAGATTAAATAGAACTAATAATTGTGTGCTTTTTTCATATATCACCGAGGATTTTGTCTCGTCCGAATCGTTGACCATCTTAAAAGGAAACGCCCATGGGTTTCGACAGAAACTTAACTTCGATTGTAGGGTTTACGGACGTTACTTAGGTGCCTCGTGTGAACCATGTTTACGGTCCTAAAGTGACCCATCCGAGATACACCTGAACTGTGCGGACTGTCGTTGTCAGTGTCTTGGTAATGAAAGTTAATCCAATTAAAGTTGTGACCAGTATAACTAGGAAATGGGTAGTACGGTGTCAAATGATCTTTCTCTGAGGTTTAGAGAGGTATTTGGGAGAGTCTATTTTCAGTCCACGATCAGACACCTACTTTATTCGTTAAGATGAAAGTTCGGATGTCGTTACATAGACTTTACACGGGACACAGATACAGGTTGAAGACGAAGTGATGTCAAAATAATTGGTGAAGGTTCTTTTACCTTTATGTCAGAATTTGGTCTTCGGTTACTTTACGAATTTGTTTCTTACCAAAAACAAGAGTTACTTCTATAAATTCTACGAAAAAACTTCTCTATCGAGGTCACCCTGTAAATCCTTATTCTCCCTTACTACAGAAAGTAAAATACATCACCGGAGTCGATCAAACACGGTCTTTGTACACATCGTAAAGCATAGTCATCAAACTAAATTACCTTGAGCTCTGATCAGTAACTGTCTACCTCTAAAGCCCCGAAACACTAATAAAAAGGAAGAAATAAATAATAAAATATTAGCAATAATGACAAAGTAATATTAAAAAATTTTTAGTAAAAATTGGATGCTTTTATTTTATACAAGTGAAACCCTTCGAATTTCTGGTGTCTTTTTGTGTGTTCTTTTATTTACAATGGGTATTGAAGTAGTGGGTCTATGTGTGGACACTTGGTAATGTTCAAGACTAAATATTCTTCTGACTCTAGTTTGAAATGTATGGTCCGTCAGATATAAAGGGACAGGTCAGTATAGTAATTATAAAATTTAAGATTTTCGACGTGTAATAAGGTACAATTTTGATATGTCGTTGTTGGTTAAACGATAAAGACCTATAAACGTAACAACCTTAACAACCAGTAACTACCGTGGGGTGAGGTCATGAGAACGGACCTTTTAGGGTACCCACCTCCTCGGACCATCCGACGTCAGGTACCCCAGCGATTCTCAGTCTGTGTTGACTCGTTGAAGTGAAAGAGAAAAAGTGGAAGTACGTGACCTCTTCCTTTACCGTTGGGTGAGGTCATAAGAACGGACCTCTTAGGGTCCCTGTCCCCTCGGACCACCCGACGACAGATACCCTAGTGTGTCTCAACCTGTGTTGACTTCGCTGAATCGTCGTCGTCGTCGTCATTAATTACGTTTTACCGACCGACTCCTCCGGAATGTTTATCGACACTTTTCTTCTCTTCGTTTTTCGTTTCCTCTTTTCCTTTCTATATTCGTAGACTTAAGTCTCAAGGTTTCTTATCGTTCCTCTCTATTCTTTCGGAAGGAGTCACTAGTTCCGTTTCTTTATCTCCTTTTGTTGTCTTACCCTTTCTGATCTCTAGAGAAGTTCTTTTAATCTCTATGGTTCCCTTGTAAAGTACGTTTCTATCCGAGTTATTTCCTGTCTTTGCATACCTGGATTGTCTTCGTCTTCTATAATTCTTCTCCACCGTTCTTATGTGTCTTCTTGACATGTTTTTTCTAGAAGTACTGGTTTTATTAATGCTACCACACTAGTGACAGGATCTCGGTCTGTAGGACCTTACACTTCAGTTCACCCGGAATCTTTCGTAGTGATGCTTGTTTCGATCACCTCCACTACCTTCAGGTCAACTCGATAAAGTTTAGGACTTTCTACTACGACACTTTCACGACGTGAGTTATACGGTCGTTTAAACCTTTCGAATTCGTTACCGGTGTCCTGACCTTTTCCAGTCAAAAGTAAGGTTAGGGTTTCTTTCCGTTACGGTTTCTTACGAGTTTGATGACGTGTTAACGTGAGTAGAGTGTACGATCATTTCATTACGAGTTTTAAGAGGTTCGGTCCGAAGTCGTTATGTACTTGACACTTGAAGGTCTACAAGTTCGACCAAAATCCTTTCCGTCTTCTTGGTCTCCAGTTGAACGGTTGTAGACGACCTTGTACCTTTTTCCTTCTCTCAAACCTTTTTTTTATAGATAAAGACGAAATAACTGATACGGTTTCGGAAACTGACACACCTAGTGTTATTTGACACCTTTTAAGAAGTTCTCTACCCTTATGGTCTGGTGGACTGGACGGAGAACTCTTTGGATATACGTCCAGTCAATTTTGACCTATACTTTGTTGTCTGACCAAGGTTTATGCTCTTTCTCATACAGTTCCGACATATAACAGTGGGACGAAGAAATTGAATATACGTCTTATGTAGTACTCTTTACGACCCGACCTTCTTCGTGTTCGACCTTAGTTCTAACGGCCCTCTTTATAGTTATTGGAGTCTATACGTCTACTGTGGTGGGAATACCGTCTTTCGTTTCTTCTTGATTTCTCAGAGAACTACTTTCACTTTCTCCTCTCACTTTTTCAACCGAATTTCGAGTTGTAAGTCTTTTACTTCTAGTACCGTAGACCAGGGTGGTGAAATACCGTTTATCTACCCCTTTGTCACCTTTGTCACAGTCTGAAATAAAAAAACCCGAGGTTTTAGTGACGTCTACCACTGACGTCGGTACTTTAATTTTCTGCGAATGAGGAACCTTCTTTTCAATACTGTTTAGATCTATCGAATAACTTTTCGTCTCTGTAATGAAACGGTTGTTTCCAGGCAGATCAGTTCCGATACCAAAAAGGTCACCAGTGTATACCTACACTCTCAACCTGACACTTCTTTCGACTCGTGACTTCTTAACTACGAAAACTTGACACCAGAACCTCTTCTGAGAACTCTCAGGGAACCTGACGTTCCTCTATGTTGGTCAGGTAAGACTTCCTCTAGTCGGGACCCTAAAGAAACCTTCCTTACTACGACTTCGACTTTGAGGTCATGAAACCGGTGGACTACGCTTCTCAACTGAGTGACCTTTTCTCAGATTTCGACCCTCCCTACCCCCCGTCCTCCTCTTCCCCTGCTGGCTCCTACTCTACCGACCTACCGTAGTGGCTGAGTTACCTGAACTCTTAGACTCACTTGAGACCCTCAACCACTACCTGTCCCTCCGAACCGCACAACGTTAAGTACCCCAACGTTTCTCAGCCTGTGTTGACTCGCTGACTTGACTTGACTTGACTCAAATATATACCTCGAAGGGTCCACCGTGTCACTATTTCTTAGACGGATGGTTAAGTCCTCTGTGTACTCTACACCCAAACTAGGGACCCAGTCTTTCTAGGGGATCTCCTCCGGTGCCGTTGGGTGAGGTCATAAAAATATGTCTACATATTTTGGTTTATCAGGATTTCTTTCAAACGTGGGTAATGTGAAGGTCCTATTCGTTCGTGGGTTCTTAAACTACTAAAAATTTCACGAGTGTAGAAATCGGTCTCGAAACTACAAGAGGAAAGAAAACACGTGGGTGGAGGATTAAGGTACTCCGTCAATTGTTCACGAGACTAACTAGAGTACCCTAAACTACAGTTTATCGGGGTGAGAGGTGGGAACGGTCTCGACGGGAGGATCGGTGTGACACCGGACGACGGATTTATTGGGTGTAAGTATTACCGACGTACACAGACACTTCCTCCGACGACGGGACGTATTTACCTCTTCAGACGGTCCGTGTAATGTAAGATACTTGTGACTCCGGGACGGAACCTAATATATATTCACCAGAATTTGACCGATTTTTTACTATACACGACCACTTCGTCCAACTTAGTCCGAGGGTCCTCCATACAAGTGGATCTTGGATCCTTGTACTAAGACAACCTGGTTCGTAGAGACGTTTACATTTATTCTACTCCTAGAGTTCCTGGAGGTACCTATTTCCACTCCCCCTTTAGGTTCTTACTCACAGGAAAATCTTCCCTCTTTTCTGTATCACATAGTCAAGTTCACGGTGCCATTTTATGTTCTACCCCACCGAATGTGCTACCTGGAAATAAAAGTTCCAAGATGTCGGACCCTCAGGTTCTACTTCCTCGGTGGTCCCAACCAGAGATCCCTCTGGGTAGAAGACCGAATGTGTGTCAAAGGAACGACACAGGAGTCCACCGGAAAGGAGACTCGTACACCCTCGTTTTACAGAGACTATAAAGGAGACCGAAGACGAGGAGGAGGGGATGACACAGGGGAGGGGAGGTAGAAGGTGTGGCCAGGATGACCTCATCCCTGGGTAAGATTACTAAGATAAATAGGAATTGAGAGAGGGATCTCCGGAATAGATACTTTCCCTGAACAGGACACCGAGTCACCACTTCTTGGGTGGACGGTTACGTCCTCCGTGTTCTCTGAGTCCAAGTTAGGGACCCAGTCCTTCTACGGGACCTCCTCCTTTACCGTTGGGTGAGGTCATAAGAACAGACCTCTTAGGGTACCTCTCTCCTCGAACCACCCGACGTCAGGTACCCCAACGTCTCTCAACCTATGTTAACTTCGTTGACTCGTGTGTGTGTTTTCGGAATAGAAACTTATGTTAGTGTAAGTCTCAGCCCCGAAGTTGTATAATTAAACTATGTGAAGTCAAGTACTGTAGGTCTGTTTGTCTCCCACAGGATACTTCTTTCTCCGTCTCTAACTTCACTGCGACAATTTTCGGTTCCTTACGGTCCTCGGCGTTTCCGGCCTGGGTCGAATATAGAAAAGTCAAACTGGAAAACCACGGGACATGATTACTGAGACGTCGGTAGGTTCGTCGAAGTAAGTCGTTGTCGTGAGTCCACCAATGTTCTTACGGTAAAGGTAAGTTGGGTTTGATTACATTCGTTTTGTCTCTTAAATAAAATTTCTCCACAGGGAAATTTTGTTTTCTGTTTTTTATGTCGGACTTATTGGTTTAAGACCATTAACTTAAGAAATTTTGAGAGAAAGAGAGAGAGTAAAGTGTAAGACGAGAAAAGACATTGTAAACAACGTCAAAAGAGAGAAAGGTCGAGTTTTAAGAGTCTCTTTCTAACTAACGGATAGAACCTAGCTTACAAGTAAGGACCTGGTCGATTAGCATCGGTCGCAATTCTCAAGACTCCTTCTCTGAGCACACACACACACACACACACACACACACACACACACACACACACACATATTATCTAATCCTCAGTCTATACAATGTTCAAAGTTTAAATCTATAATTTTTATTAAAAACAGTTCCTCGTTGCGTTTAATAAATCTCTTCGCTAGGTGATTTGGATGGTAAACTGTACTAGGATAAAATATTAAAAATCTTAAAATAACTACGTGTCTGTAGTTAAGGAGTACAGGAAATTCGACCAAAACTAAAGGGTGACCAAGGGAGTGATTACACAATTTACTTTGGACTGTATCAGAGTAAGTATCTTAATACACAAATTGTGAAACTTTTAAGATAAACACTATAATGGGTACGGTACCTAACCTCCAACGTTCTCATCCTGTTAATAATCTCTCAACACTTCTACCTCTCACCCATGGACGTTTTGTGGGTAGAGTCATGTCTAAGTGGACGTACACGACCCAGTAGTATTTATTTACATTCTTTCCTTTCGGGTTGTCTCTCTCAATTTCTCAACCCCACCCTGAAGGGACCACAATGTCACAATTCTCAAACGGACGGTTACGTCCCTTGTACCCAAGCTAGGGAGCAGACCCTTCTAGGGTGTACGACGTCTCGTTGATTCGGGTACGTGGTGTCGAGGACTCGGGAACGTGGGATCTCGGGTACGAAGCGTTGTCCTCTTAGGTAGCATCACTCTTTGGTTTCGTGACGTTCATCCCTCATCGGGGTGAACGGAGTTGATCTCTTTCCGGTGCGCGTTGTCACCTCTGGGTTGTGTAGGTTTTTATTTACTTATTAAAAAAATTTTCTGTGTGTGTTTTTTTACTCCACTGTGGACCCCTTAAGAAAGAGTAACGGACGTGTCCGTCCGGGTCATAGTCCCTGGACTGAAATGAGACTACCGACTTTCGACAGTAAGTGGGAGACTAAGACGTTTCTGTTTCAGTGACCGGTGACTAGAAGTTGTGTGGGACTTTCGTTAAGTCTCGTCTTCAGTCCTTCCTCCGGGAGACACAAGACCTTCTATGACCGTCTTGTACGGAAGTCTTTTAATCTGAAAAGGTCTTCTAAAATGTTCGGGTCAAAAAATGTAGAAGAGTATGAATCTTTTCGTGGTTTTAGTAATTATCCCACATCCCTCTCTGTTTAACTCTCGAACCCTACTTGTATATATGCGATGATTTATACTTTACAACGTCCTTCCCCCTGGGGAAGGTCCCGGACTTTGACCCGAGAACAGATTGTGAACCTTTACTTAACAGACTCCTCTGTGTACACGACTGTTTCGTTCTCTAAAATAACCCTTTCCCGTGGGCCCACCTCTCGTCATCCATTCCCTTGGGTCCTCACGTCGAGACACCGAACGTCAGAGACCAAAATACCACTACCCTAATCGAAGGTCCAACAGAAATCGGTTAGTAAGACTGAGTCTCAGGTACCACCACGTACGGAACAAGTCGGTTCTACCTACGGTCTCTCTTCCTAAGACTCTCCACCAACCTGTACACTACAGAGGAAAACTGGAAAGGGTGTGAGAAAGTCAACCACCACCGAATAATCAAAGCACAAGGAATGGTCCTGGAGGACAACATTTTGTTGAGTACGTTTACCAATGATACCACGGACCGGTCCCACCCGTCAAAGTCAGTCACACGAAGGGGATTGTTGGAGGGGGATTCTCTGAAGTATGAGTTCTATGAAGATCCCTTAACTCCGCCTCCAGAGAAAAAAAAGACATTGAAGAAGGACGACACGTACCCACATCCGGACGGATCGTCTCGTCTTCAGAGAGAGATGGACTAGATTCGGTTCCATAAAAAACAGACTTTGGTCGTAAGTGGAAACATTATTCTCGCTAAATCAAACTTTGACAACCGAAGAGAGTCCCTACTTTATCTGTCCCCGGTTTGTCCTCTGGATTGTCCTACCAGTAGTGACCAGGGGTCTTTGTCTTCCGTTGTAAACCCCACTCCAGACGTCTCAAACACTGAAACTAACCAACCACCACTCCGTTGTCTCGACACGAGGTCCTTAGAACACGAGTCGGACTTCAATGGTAGGAGGTGGATCCACCCTCGGGGTCAAGACATTTTCTATAACAATACGTTTAAAAAACTTATCCTTGGTCCTACGACAGAGTTCCGACCTGGTGGTAAACTAACAAAGAGGAGACTAAGAGATAGGGGAGGGAAGGGACTAATCGTTAACAACCTTAGGTGGGAAACCTTGAGTTCCTTCCAGTTCCTCCGACTTACTTCGGACATAGTATGTCTGTTCTTTACGTCTTGTGTCTAGACATGAGGCCTCGGGGTGTCTCTGGACGAGTCAAAATTAAATCCCTTGATCCGTTGATAACCACCGAGTCTCCAATTTCGCAGACGGACCTTACGCCCTCTAGACCCAAGCTAGGGACCCAACCCTTCTAGGGGACCTCTTCCTTTACCGTTGGGTGAGGTCATGAGAACGGACCTCTTAGGGTACCTCCCTCCTCGGACCATCCGATCTCAGGTACTCCAACGTTTCTCAGTCTGTACTGACTCGTTGAAGTGTTGTGTTGTTGTTCCGTTGATATTGACACTATTGAAGGATAGTTTTACCCCGTATCTTGACTGAATCGAACCTCTTATCTGTAACTTAACCTCCATAAGGACTCAAGGTTCAGGATCCAGACTACCGACTTTCGACAGTGAGTGGGAGACTAAGATGTTTCTGTTTCACTGACCGGTGAGTCGGTGACTAGAAGTTGTGTGGGACTTTCCTTAAGTCTCGTCTTCAGTCCTTCCCCCGGGAGACACGAGATCTTCTATGACCGTCTTGTACGGAAGTCTATTATTCTGGAAAGGTCCTCTTCTAAAATATTCGGGTCAAAAAAATGTAGAAGAGTATGGATCTTTTCGTGATTTTAGTAATTATCTCTCATCCCTCCCCATTTAACCCTCGAACCCTACTTGTATTTGTGTGATGATTTATATTTTATCTATTGGTTGTTCCTGGGTGACATATCGGGTCCCTTGATACGAGTCATAAAACATTTTTGGACATTCCCTTTACTTAGACATTTTCTTATATATGTACATAGTGACTTAGTGAAACGACATGTAGACTTTGATTGTGTTGTAACATTTAGTTGACACAAGGTCCCGAAGGGACTACCAGGTCACCAACTCTGTAGGGTGTACAGCTTTGATTTCTATGACACACGACGTTGATTCTGGGCGTCGTCGGTTTATTTATTAATTTTATTTATAAAATTTTTTAAATAACAGGTTAATTTTTTGTTAGTAATGACCTCCGAAGACGAGGAGTACTGACCGGTTTTACACCCGAATTACGTGTATAGGGGAAGTGGTCGAGGGAGACGGAGGACTACATGGGACCACGAAGGAAAACCCAGGAGTTCCGTGTTACACGGGGGAGGTGGACCGTTGTCACTCAGTCACAAAAACTTACTGTCGACTAAACAACGGAACGATGTGGAGTTTAAAAGTTCCGGGTCCACTGGGCTCAAGAGTAGACAAAAGAAAGGTTAGACTAGTAATTTCGTGTCTGGAATACGGAACTCAGGAAGTCCTGAAACGAAGACTATTGACAGATCTAGAAGACAAACCTTGGTTGTCTTGGAAAGGCAGAGAGTTTTTGTAGACGAAACGTTAAGTTTTCGGAACCAAAAGTTCTGAGAAACAAAAGAGAGAGACCTTTAAGGTTTCCGAAGAAGCGTTGAGTGCGGTTCTTAAACTGAGAAAACATAGACGTAGACCAGACTGTTACGGATGGCGGTCAGGGTATACGTTATTCGAGTTTTACCAGGTTAAAAGTGTTTCTTAATTACATTCACACATGGACATACCCACGTACGTTTTTTATATACGAATCAAATATGTAACCACATCATAAGACGGTGGTGTTTTATCCTTTTTAAAACTTATTTCCGTTATAGTATCAAATACTCCAATAGAGTTCTTGTCAACAAAAGTCCGACGATTTTTGTAAGATTTTTGTTATTTCAGAATAATATAAATTCTGGACCCGAAGGGTCTACCGTAATCACCACGGACGGTTACGTCCTCTGTATTTTCTGCACCCAAGTTAGGGACCCAACCCTTCTAGGGGACCTCCTCCCGTGCCGTTGGGTGAGGTCATAAGAACGGATCTCTTAGGGTTTCTGTCTCCTCGGACTGCCTGTTGTCGGGTATCCCAACGTTTCTCAGTCTGTGCTGACTTCCTTGAATCGTACGAAAGTGTGTATAAATTCTGGATAACTAGTTTTAAGATAGAGCCAAGATGACTAGTTGTTTATTGTTATGAGGATTGATACATTAAGTAAGTTTTATTTATATAACTATAATTTTGAATGTACTCCCTTTTGTCGAGAAGGGAGATGGGACAACCTAGGCACCCGGCCTTAGGACGCATAGACTGTCTTCTACCTACTTATCCTCCTTGTTCAAATAAGTGTACGTATACTTCCGAGTGCCTTCACTTTTAGGATGTCTCCGTCTCTGAATGTATGTTAAAGATGTTTCCCGTTCTATATAGACCTCGGCACTTTTCTGTTTCACTGGAGACCACCGGAGTCCGACGTCACCGAACTTCATCCCGAGTCCAAGGGTCGGTCTCTGACTCCGGCCCAGTGTACCGCTCTCGTGGTCTAGGATCGGTGATCTGGTCACCAGTCACTGTTCCGGGACCGGAAAGTCGAGACGTCTCTTAAAGGAGTTCCTGCCTTTCATCTCTTCGTTCATTTCATAAGTAATTCTCCTTTTCTCATATCCTACACGATCTGAGTCTCCCTCTCAGGGACTCAGTACAAATTTAGTGAATATGTCCCGTAAAGAGGATCGAAGGAAACTGGTTAGTCAAACTAAACGGACTAAGTGTCAGGTAAAAACCACAGAGAGGTCTAGGAGGGTACACACACGTGCGTAGAGAATCGGTTCTACCTAAGATGACGTTTCCGGATATCCATCGGACCGTAATCGATCGCAGTGAGGGGAAACTGGAGGTTCCTCTGAAAGACGAGTGCAACCAGTCCCTCCAGAGGACTGAAGTTCTTACTCTTTGTACACTAGACCCGTCCCAGATCGAAAGAGAATTAACAAGACCATAAGAACAGAACCTCAAAGTCAGGTGTTCCTAACTTAGAGGTTAACGAAATGGGACCTTACCGTCCGCCCGTAGATGGAGGACGGAGTTTACCTTTTCCCTAAACTCTAAGATCCCCGTTAGTCAACACCCTTTTATTTATCTATCCCTTTGATTACCTTCTACTTACAATAAATCATTTCAAACTACCGAGTCTACCATTTCTTTGACGTACACTTTATCCTCTGGACCAAAACTAAGGACCCAACCCTTCTAGGGGACCTCTTCCTTTACTGTTGGGTGAGGTCATAAGAACGGACCTTTTTAGGGTACCTGGTTCATCGGACCGTCCGACATCGACTACCCCAATGTCTCAGTCTGTGTTGACACGGTGAAAGTCAGTGAGTAGAACCGTGGCTGAAGTCAAGTTTTATTAGATGTACTGGTTCTCCGTGTAAACCCACAGTGTATGAGACTAGGAAAGGTTAAGGGAAACTGAACTCAACTTGTCAATAGATCAAGTACACGTTTAATTTAAGGAATCTCAGATCGACTGTTAATTCACGTACCCTATTCCTCTGTTAGTGTGCATCCCAACCTCTCTCTCTGTTCCTCTCTTACTCTCTCTCTTACACTCTGTCTCTCTCTTCCCCACCCCCGTCCCTTACTCTCTCCGCTCTTTTGTCAGATTCGTCGGGGCTCAGACGAAAGACCGAGATAGAGAAAGGTACGGACACTGAGTCCTGGTCAAAGTCTTGGAGCCAAAAGAGTAGACAATTCAGTACCCCAACCACACTCCTAACTCTGTGGCGTCGATTCCGTGACAGTTTTTCTTCGTTTAGGACTCAATCGTTTCTCTCTAAAATAACCTCACCTAAACACTCCTAAAGAATGTTACCTCTCCTGAGAGACTGTTATTCTAAACGTTCGTAGAGGACGTAAAACGTTTCACCTAAAAAATTAATTTAGATCCTTCTCCTTTGTTCCGAATCTTTCTCGGGCCATACCCCTTCACCCTACACACCCTCTACAGACACAGGACTCTGATCCGACGACCCCCGCCCCAACCCCCCGACACTACCTACTCGAGAGACGACGGAGACTGATTCCGACCTGGTCCTGGACTCCTTCCCCTTCACGTACCCTCCAACCCCCTCATCCGTTAGACACTCAAGTACATTCGGTACACCCTTTCCCTTCAGGAAACGTCATTTGGTAAAGGGACTTGTATTTACACCCCTCACGTAAAGAATTGGAAACGACGAAAGGTCCTTGTGTCTCGAGGTCATTTCAAGTTCCAGTAGTCGTAACTCGTGGGGCGGGTCGTGTGTCACAGGTTAATTACAAACACTAATGACTGTTTTAACCTCATTGCTGTGGTAAAATTCAATATTTGTGTACAAAAAAGTTAGTGGAACACATAATAGTAAAAAATATACGGGTGACTCGGAGATTTGAGTAAATCTGTGACCTATCACAGACTTAATCTGTGACCCTCTCTATCCTGTCCTTCCCTTGTTACGCTGTCTCTTCCCGTTTAGACTGAGGTACAACCTAGATAAGGAAATCGAGGTTGAGAACACGAGAAAACGGACTCGACTCAGTACGACCGGGACGTGGAAAACATTTTCTTACAAGGGATCTCGGACTTTATATGTCCTCTCGGGAAGAGTTCCAAGACTCGAAATTTCCATATTTTGAAAAGGTAGGTATGTCTCTACTATACAAAGTCTTGTCTCTTATTATCAACAGAACAATCTGAGAATATTCTTGTACCACTGGACTGGATGATCCTGTCGACGTTCTTGTTTCCTAAGGATGTGGTTCTTCAAACGTTGTCGGTCGGTGTGGAAGAGGGGAAGATCATAGTTTCTTCAGACTTAAGATTGAAACTCTTCTACCAAGAAACCCTGTGAACAGGTGGTAGAAGAGTTAGACGACCAAAAAATTTACTTCAGTGATAGGAAACGGGGTGGTAGAGGAGAGAACTATATGACTGGAAAACATGTCACTCGTTATAATCGGATCTGAGACATTGTGTCTGTCCCTTGGGAAGAATCGTTGTTCTTTAGATTTTCTAGAAATCTGAGACACTCAACAAAAAGGTCGACAAAGATTTTACCCCCTTAAACGTGGTTTATTGTTCAGTCTTTCGATCAGAGGATCATAATGAACCAAGGAGTAAGAGACTGAAGAACGTTTACGGACCAATAATTGGAAAGACTAAACCTCCTTTATGAATCGTATAAAAATATAATCTACGATTTCTTCTTTTAGGTGAAATTTACTTGGTGCTGAGAGGATTATCGACCCCGAAAGATTTCTAACATCTTTCTCAAGCTTCCGAAGATGACTCTTACCGTAATACTTCAATAAAAAAAAGGATTCTTCTTTCTAAAACATTAAATCGTCTTAACACATTGAACCTCCCTTCTATAAAAAGTCGGACTTAAAAATTCCTGATAATTACTCAAACTTCTTTCTTCATCTAACATTTTATTAGAGAAATTTTATCTAACACCGGTGTCTATTTCTACTTCAGTAAAATTAAAAAAATTTAACTGTGGGAGGGGGACTGTCTAAAAAAACATTAGTAAAAATGGTCTTCAAGGAGATGTCAGATTTTGTTAAGAGAACCTTTACTGGACATCTCGGAACCGACCCCAAAAGTAAGATTGAAACCTCCGTATTGACGGAATACCTAGTATAAGAGTGTCTGAAAACTAGACTAGGGAAGGACTCACAACCGACGTACGAGCGAACTGACGAACATTATTAGGTAGGTACAGACACACTTACCAACTCGGGCGATCCTTCACTTGGGAGACTATTCCTATTCCTCACAAGTAATACCATAGGTATGGTCTCTCGTCACGGAAAGAGTTGACGCTATTCTTTATGACCGAATCCCCTAAAGGGACCGTCAGGTCACCAATTCTGAGGTACGAAGGTCACGTCTCCTATACCAAAACTAAGGACCAAGACATTGATTCTAGGGTGTACGGGGTTCACTGTACCGGTTTTTTATTTAAAAATAAAATGAAATTTTTTCTTTCTTTATGACTGGTTTCTATACCTTTGGTGGACTCGCAGGTAGATGTCTGTTTACCTATTTCTACACTATGTATATACGTTGCCCGATGATGAGAGATTTCTCACTTTACAGCGGTAACCGTTGTTGTACCTGTCTGAACCTCCCGTAATCCGATTCGTTTTATTCAGTCTCTTTCTGTTTATGACGTACTAGAATAAAAAGTCAGGTTTAAAAACAAAGCAGAGTCAGTTTGTGAGTACCTAGTAAAGTCTTTGAAAGATAAAGGGTTCTGGAAGGGTGTACTCGTAACGGTACGAATGAATAAATCCCCTTGGTCCTCTTGTTGGTCACCTTTCTGACCCTAATGTATACTTCAGTTATGTAAAATAAAATAATACAGAAGGTCCTGACACAGAGTGGAGTGTGTTTCTTTGTAACATCCTCCAAGTCGACCTTTGGGAACATGAGTCCCTAACTGAGTTATTAGCTATGTACCGGGGTCGACTCCCAAACATATGTTTACTCTAGAACCCTTCTTTTCCACTTGACACAACCCTACCGGAAGTTTTGAATTAGTTTTGGAATACCTTTTGTGAAAAGAACCGTAATTTTCCAGAAGTCACTAATCATTCTCCAGTATGTCGATATTGGTGATGTCTTAAATTTTGGTCCAAAAGTGTCACCGATGACATGACGTTCGACAAGGTTTATCCGTAAAGGGGAAGACAGATAAATAGATAACGAATTATCAATAAATAAACCAACACAGCTCAGAATCAATGCCGTGAGTCCTAGAAGTGACGTTTTACGTCATAGAAAGTAACGTCGGACACCCAAAGAGACATTCATGCCACGTGTCCGAGTCATCAGTCTCGTGTCCTCGAAATCGGGGGACCGTACACCCTAGAAACAAGGAGGTGGTCCCTAACTTGAACACGGGGACGTGACCTTCTACCTTAAAATTTTAAATAAAAATTAACTTCCTATTAACGAAATGTTATAACGCGACCAAGGAGGGTATGTAGTCGTACTCAGTCGGTATCCATGTGTATACTGGGGAGTGAGCATTTGAAGGGAGGGTCAAGGGTGGGGTAAGGTGGGGAGATTCAACAGTGTCTCGTGTTCAAACTCGAGGGACTCAGTATGTCGTTTAAGGGTGACCGATAGATAAATTTTATACCATTACATATACAAAGGTACAATCAGAGAGGAAGACAGGGTGGGAGAAGAAGGAGGGGGTTTGAGGTCAGGTATCCAGACAAGAGATATAGACGTAGAGGCAACACGATTCGACTAACTCAACACAGGCTGAAACACGCTGGGGTACCTGACGTCGGACGGTCCAAGGAGACAGGTTCCCTAAGAGATCCGTTCTTATGACAGCACCCAACGGTACGGGAGGAGGTCCCCTAGAAGGGCTCGGTCCCTAGTTTGGACGCAGAAAATACAGAGGACGTAACCGTCCACCCAAGAAATGATGAACGCAGTGAACCCTACGGGTAAACGACGGGAAGTTTATTCAATTAGTCATGGTAGAAAGATCTACCTTCCACCTAAGAATTGGTGACCTGGTGCTCCCTTCAGGGAGAAAGAAAATTTTTTTTTGAAATTTATAAAGTGAGGTGAGAGTAGAACAAACGTACCAAGGTATCTTCAGTCTATATTAAGAATTTTTTAAAAAAGGAGAGATGCATTCACCCAAAAAAGGGGGGACACTGAAGAAAGTTCCATAAAAAAAGAAATAAAAACTAAAAGACATCAAACTTACATAATTTGAATGTACATATAAAAAGACCGTAAATGGAAAGAACTACTAAAGAGTCAAACGACTTAGACACCCAACCACAGACTTGAACTAGAACCTCTTGATAACCTCAATAACAAACTTTATAAAGAACAAAGAAAGAGAGAAAAGGAAGACCGTAAGAGTAATACGTACAATATGAAAAACTTTGACAGGGTGTCGAGGTCCTATCAGACGAGACCAACAAGTGGGGAAGAGAAAACTAACATCTAGTAACAAAACAAAACAAAAAATTTTGAAATAAATAAATAAACCGACGGGACCCAGAATCAACGTCGTACACTTGAGAATCAACACCGTACACCCTAGATCAAGGGTTTGGTCCCTAGTTTGGACTTGGGGGATGTAACCCTCGTGTCTCAGAATCAGTAACCTGGTGGTCCCTTCAGAGTTATTATCTGGGAACCAAAAATTCACCCGTGTACCGACGACCCTCTTTTCGGACGTTAGGATTCGAAGGGAATGTTACCCTACACCCGTGTCATACATTGATCTTTGTCCTTAAAAGGACTTTCCTTTCTCTATTTAGAAACGAGGGTGAAAGTTAGAAGGACGTCGGACCTTCAGTCCATACTACCGTCACGAACCCGTCGGTGGAATATGGTACCCCCATCTTTCCTCGTGGACGACTCCTACCTCCCAGGGACTGGGACCCTTCGTGTTAGACTCGACTTAATGAGAGAAATGAACTATCTATTTTTATATAAAGAGAAGACGAATTCAGTGATAATAAAACCTAAAAGACAGTCAGTATAGGTTTACAATTAAGATTTACTATGGGAAGGTGAGGGGAATGGGTCCTATCTCAACCAGGGAGAATTACTACCAAGGTGTAAGTTGTACAAATTTACAGTTGTATTACATTCAGTCGATCTTTCACTTTATCGTTTGGAACGTCTTCTACGTCCTTAAAGGACTTTACCTACTTTGCCTACGACCGTTTAATGGATTTTGGGTCCGTTTCCTCCGACACCGTCCTACCTTGGTCCATTACTCACTGAATTCCTACTACTGTCCCGTCTGTGACGTTTTCTTTTGCTGTTGTAGCTTACTTCTTTCCTTCGAGACTCCTTATAACTACTTCAGGGTCACCTACCCAAAACGAATGAACAAACACACTTTATAAAGAACCGTGACACGACTCTCAAAGTTAAGATAGACGTCTTTATTTAGAATCATTTGTAATCTGCTTACATGAGATACAAGAATTACAACCCTAAGTCAAAACTTATGTTTCAGTGTTGGTTGGAAATGAAGTTACCAGGAACAAAAAGGACTTTAAGACCAGGTATAAGTTCACTTACAAAGGTCAGTCAGGAACAGGGAACACCGACGTGTAACCTACCAAGTCCCTTTGAAGCCCGGACCCACGGAGGTGGAGGTTCTGAGACTACATTAGTCAGACTCTCCGTCGGGTTCGTAGTCCTCAAAAGTTTCACTCTCCCCCCTGAAGAGACCACCAGGTCACCAATTCTTAAGCGGACGGTTACGTCCCCTGTGTCCAAGCTAGGGACGAGGCCTTTCTAAGGTGTACGACGCCCCGTTGATTTGGGTACGTGACGTTGGTAACTCAGACACGAGATCTCGGGCCCTCGGTGTCGACGACTTCGGGTGTACGGGATCTCAGAGATGAGGTGTTATTCTCTTCGGTAGTGTTGCTCTTCGGGTGCGTGCCGTCGATCTCATCGGGTACGAGACGTTGATCTCTTCTCGGGTCCGTCGTTGTCGGTTGTTATCTATTTACTTTAATAAAAATTTTTAATTTATTTTAATTTTTATTTTCGACTCCGACCCCTTGACGACGAAAATGATGGACCGGAGGGACCACTTCCGTCCGAAGTCGACCCCTCCTGAAGGACACACAGTAAGGGTGTAGTCTGAGGATTGAAAGGTTCTCCTCTGACCCAGTCTTTCCCCTTCCCTCCACCCTGCCACCCCATACCCCTCTACATGCACTTTCCCCCTCCTCTCTCTCCACCCTCCTCCTTCTTCTGTTCTCGACCGAGAGAGGTAGAGGACGACGACGACGACGACGATTCAACGAAGTCAGCACAGGCTGAGACACACTAGGGTATCTGCCGTCGGGTGGTCCGAGGGGGCAGGGACCCTACGAGGTCCGTTCTTGAGACCTCACCCAACGGTAAAGGAAGAGGTTACGTACTTTCACTTTTCACTTTCACTTCAGCGAGTCAACGGATTACCCGACGTCAATTGCTTTACGTTCCAGTTCGTGGTCCCTTCGAAGATCCCTTCTCAAATACGTCGAGACGGTTCATAACAATGACTTCTACTGTGTCTTTACGTTACTTGTGAACTTCGGTGCACGGTCAACTCTCATGTCTCCTAAAGGTTTAGGGTAGGGCTTGACTATCACACACACTCACACAATCGGCGAGACAACACGAGGAGACAGGTGTCATAAGAGGTCCGTTCTTATGTCCTCACTCATCGGTGACGGAAGAGTCCCCTAGAAGGACTGGGTCCCTAGCTTGGGCCCAGAGGACGTAACATCCGCCTGAGAAATCGTAGACTCGGTGTCACTCCCTTCGGTAGTCTTGCCTTTGGTCGATCGTCCCGCGGGTTCCGTGGCACACCTGGTGGGTAAGGGTAGCCGCACCTCTCGGACGTGTCACACGGAAACCTTTGGACTTCTATGGACTACTTTGAAAGTCTAGTTTTGTTTCGATAATTGGAGTAACGTTTTCACACCAACTTCCCCACGCCTCCCGAGAAGACCGTCTTCGTCACTGTCGGTCGGTCGGGTAGTGTGGTTAACGTTCAGTCCATGTTCGTCACAGAGAAACGATCTCTTGTGGTACGACGCAATTTACGTTAAAGGGAGGTGTACACTTCCAATATCACAGAATCAAGATAGACCTTTAACTGAGCAACTCAGTAAGTTTGGACATGTAGTCGTTTAACCTTTGATATGCCCTTTACAAATTTGTATTTCAATTGCCTCATACTTTGACTCTCGTAGATCTTGTAAATGTCTTTTCGTAAGAAAAATTCAGATATGAAACCATAATTTTATCGTTAACATAAAATTTGGGAAGAATTACTCAACGTAGTCACATGATTATAGACGAAAATTTCACGTCCTTGACCTCCCACCCCACCCAGACCAAGAACAACTTAGTCCGAGTGTTTTCCTTGTGTGTCCCTTAGAACGACATGTCGTCTACCACTGTGAAATAAGTAAATTTTTGTACGGGAAAGGGTTTCCCGTACTTCGTGTACACACACAAAGATATTTCCATACCTTCTTGATGCGACTCCAAGTCACCTCGGTTCGTGTATGTTATAGTAAGTTGGTCCTACTCTCGTCTCTGAGGGTCACCTGGTCCTGGTCATAAAATAGTCGTCGTCGTAGTGACCAGTCATGGGTCCTGTTGTGAACCGGAACAGAACCCAACCGTAGTGACTAAGGTCTGAGTCTCCCTAGACAGGTGACCCTCAAACCTGAGACAAAGAGGGAAGGAGAGAAGAGATACCGGTATCCCCTCGGGGTTGAGAG
Organism: Capra ibex; assembly: GCA_006410555.1. Taxonomy (NCBI): domain Eukaryota; kingdom Metazoa; phylum Chordata; class Mammalia; order Artiodactyla; family Bovidae; genus Capra; species Capra ibex. The sequence goes on along the minus strand of SJYO01018169.1, from coordinate 20,066,428 downwards.
CACTGGGAGTCTACGGTGGTTTTTGTTTTTTTTCCTCCTCCTACCACTACCCATAACAATCTCTTAGGACTCGTACTCCTCATCCAAATGGTCTATTGACGAAAACCCTTCCATGAGACAACAGTCTCATCATAATTTGACCTTTACTGTACCCTGTCTTAGATATTTATACGACAAAAGTAGAGGTGCAGTAGTCGTGATCTCAAATTCCACAAGTCAGTCTCGGAAGGAGAAAATCCAAACTGACAAATATTTTTGTCCTACTAACCTTTCTTTTTTCGGGTTCTACAACACTTCAGACTTCGTTTCTATCGTACCCAGAAAAACGGGGGAGGTCCCAGACGCCCGTAGTCTTGTTTGGGATTCCTTTGTGAAGGAGCCTACCTGAGTCTCGACCGAAGTAGAGGAGGAAACCTAGGACACCGAAGGTTGAAATGGGTCAGTGGTGCCTTACAGGTGACCTTTCACCCCCAAAGTCCTAGGTTGTCTCCGTTTACGACGGTGGTTTCTTTTGTTCGGGTCCCAAACCCCCTACGGGGTGACCACACCAGTCCTACAGGAATGTCACTACCCTTGTGAACCAATTTGAGCGGGGTGCAACCTATTCCAGTGGTGCACGGCCAGGACTCTACCCGACCTCCGACCACTGGACTAGAGGTGAGTGACGACCCAGAGATTCCGACTCAGGGACTATGACTTGGGTCTCAGTCAAGGTCACAGAAGGTCCTGTACCCACTACGCCGGAATCACGGTTGACTAAAAGTTGGGGTTAAGTTGGCCTCCATCCACCTCGGATGTCCCACCCCCTCACCCCCACCACGACGGACGAATAGATTTCTCCAGGCCCGATAGAATGTCAATGTACTGACTAATGTGTGTCGGGACGAAGGCCACAAGTCTCTACGTTTGGACGTCTCGGACCCCCACGTCGGTCTGTAGACAATCGGGGTCTAAACGACGTCCCAGATATGGTACAATTTTTAGTGACGGTCCTGGGGAGAGTCGACTGCACAGACTACAAACGAAAACGAGGAACTCTTCCGTTACTACCCGATGTCCAGTAGTCTTCTGTCCTCTCTCCACAGATGGGACACTCCCGAATGTTTTATTCAGGAACAACCGGGATCCTTGTAGGATTTCGTCGATTAGGTCGAGAGAGGCTGAGGGGAATTTTGGTCACTGGTGAGGGGGTTGGGTCACTCCTGACGTAGAGGTCCTCCATACTAGACCTTCGTGTAGACCCTACAATGAACCTTCGTGTCTCTCCAAAAACCTACTTAGCAGAACACTGACTATCCAGATGCTAAGGTTACTTGACCCGAACCAAACATGACCGGTCCGGGGAACGGGTCTCGAGACAGGTTCCCATAGGCGGGTGCCGACTCGTAGAGTGTCGTGGTCCGTTCATGAATCAGGAGTCACGAAGAGAGGTCGCAGGACTGGTCGACGGACATCCAGACAGAGAGGAGGACGGTGCTTACTATGAAAGAGTGTATGAGGAAAGGCAACCGGTGCTAAAAAAAGAGATTACGGCCTAGCGAGTGATCAGAGAAACGGTCGACTTGTTTGAGGACGTTTCTTCCTCCACCTCCTCTTTCTCTCCATTCATTAACCAATTTACCCCCTACGTTTGTCTAGACTTTCGGGTCCAACCGGAAACGAGGACCAGGGAGAAAACGGGTGGAGGGAATAAGATCCCCTTTTTTTTTTATCGGGAAGTCTCCCTACGTTCAATCACGTTTGTAACCCTGACTTATTCTTTAATGTATGTGTTTGGTGTGTGTGCGCGCGTGTACGTGCGCGTGCGTGTTCCCACTTGTAGCACCTTTTTATGACCTCGGTAGTTAATACGAAGGAGGTAGAAAGAAAAGATCTAACGGGTTTAAACGACAAAGAATATCATTGGCTCAAGAATGTCACTGAGAATCTAGGTATTAAATAAAGAAGGGAGGAAACATGAGTCGACCCTCTACTTCAGTCCAGAATGAGGTCCTAGACTCGAGGATATAATATTTGTTATCATGGGGACGGGTTAAAACAAAGACAAAAACAAACGAAAAGTAATATAAGGAAGTAGAAAAGACCCGTGTCTCGTACAGAAGTTTAGTACCTGTAGTAGACTACCTTACCTTTTCCAGTCCGAAGATGACCGGGTCTAGACCCATGTTTAGGAGAAACTTTGTGTATTGAATCGACACGTCGAAACCCGTTTGATCAATTGGAGAGACTTAGGGTGTGACTAGTAGAGAGTTCCCAGTCACTCGTGAACTGTCTATTCAGGACGGGACGGGGACTGAGGTATCCCCTCTCCCCTAAGTTGGTCGGAGTTCAAAGATCTGAAACGAAGACCACGAGTCGAAGTCTCACTCCTTCAGATGTAACGAGATACAAATAGGTATGAAAAAACATCTGTGACTACGTTATTTTTCACCGGTGGAGAAAATTATTAATTTTTAAAAAAAAAAACAAAACCTAAGTTACACTCGTCCACCCTAGAATCGAGGAACTGGTCCCTAGTTTAGACGTGAGGGACCTAAACTTCGTGTCTCAGAATTGGTCACCTGACGGTCTCTTCAGGGGTTCACATGTGAATCAACGAGTCAACACAGACTGAGAAACGTTGGGGTACCTGACATCGGGTAGTCCGAGGAGACGGGTACCCTAAGAGATCCGTTCTTATGACTTCACCCAACGGTAAGGGAAGAGGTCCCCTAGAAGGGTTGGGTCCCTAACTTGGGTCCAGAAGACACAACGGCCGTCTAAGAAAAAAAAAAAAAAGTGTAATCATTACAAAATAAACTTTACTGAATCGTACGTGTGTGCCCCCTTATTCATGTATTAAAAGAAAAATGAAATAAAAGATAGAACACCATATATAATTTACAGTGTTTCGTATAAAATTTTCTTTTCCTTTTTTTGACTCCATATCGTAAGACACAGACACACACGAGTCGACGAGTCGGTACAGACTGAGAAACTCTAGAGTATCTGATATCGGGTGGTCCAAGGAGACAGGTACCTTAAGAGGGTCGTCCTTATAATCTCATCCAACGGTAAAAGATGAGGTCCCCTGGAAGGACTGGGTCCTTAACTTGGGTACTGAGAACGTGGAGGACATAATCGTCCACCTAAGAAATGGTGAATTGGTGGACCCTTTGGGTTACATAAGTCGATTATTCACCAACTAAACACTATAACGTTATAAAAAAGGAAATATGTAGTTAAGGTAAAGACCACTATACCTGGGTCGTACCCTATCCTCTTCACTTCGGACTCCCAGTGAATTTTAATGTACTGTTATTCCAATGGTGTATGAATCTCGTCATATCGCTGTTTTATGTCTCTGCTGTTGCCGTGGGGTGAGGTCATGAGAACGGACCTTTTAGGGTACCTGCCTCCTCGGGCCACCCGACGTCAGATACCCCAGTGATACTCAGTCTGTCCTGACTCGCTGAAGTGAAAGTGAAAAGTGAAAGTACGTAACCTCTTCCTTTACCGTTGGGTGAGGTCATAAGAACGGACCTCTTAGGGTCCCTACCACCTCGGACCACCCGACGGCAGATACCCCAGCGTGTCTCAGTCTGTGTTGACTTCACTGAATCGTCGTCATCGTCGTCGTCGTTGTTGTTTTACTTTCCTCCGAATAGAAAGTCGGAACGCACTGACCTGGTGTTACGTCCGTCTAAGAAATGGTGGACTCGCTGGTTCCTTCGGGTTTTATTTCATTCTGACGGTCTCTTTAGGGTTTCACCGGTGAAAAATTACTCTCAAATTTCTCAAATTCCCAATCCCAAATTAGTTTTGGGAAGTATTAACCTTTCTTAATCTTAACAAAACTAACGTTTTCTCATAAGTCTCTCCCTTGTACGTAATAAATAATACGAACGTGTATTCAGTTTCGTCACGAGTATTCGGTCCTCCGGACGTAAATTTAAGTGTGGGATGGTAAAAGACCAACCCAACCAATAGAAAAACTATGACTCTACGTACTCGATAAACATATAAAACCTCTTATTAGTGGAACAGTCAATTTCTTTCACTTTCACTTCAGCGAGTCAGTACAGACTGAGAAACGCTGGGGTACCTGACATTGGATGGTCCAAGGAGGTAGGTACCCTAAAAGGTCCGTTCTTGTGACCTCACCCAACGGTAAAGGAAGAGGTCCTCTAGAAGGACTGGGTCCCTAACTTGGGCCCAGAGGGCGTCACATCCGTCTGTGAAATAGTAGACTCGGTAGTCAATTGAACAAACGTTTATAAAAGAGGGTAAGTCTCTCAACAGAAAAGTAGAGTATCAAAGGAAACGACACGTTTTCAGAAATTCAAATTAAACCAGGCTAAACAAATTAAAAAACAACAACAATGAGATCCTCCATCCAGTTTTTTTCTAGAACGACACTAAATACAGGTTCTCCTCTACCTATTTCTTCTATACCATGTATATATGTTACCTTATAATGAGTCGGGATTTTTCCTTGTTTTGACACGGTAAACGTCTCTACACCTACCTGGGTCTCCGATAGTATGTCTCACTTCATTCAGTCTTTCTCTTTTTGTTTATAGTATATTATATTACTTATACACCTTAGATCTTTTTAATATGTCTACTTGAATAGACGTTTCGTCCTTATCTCAGTGTCTACAACTCCTGTTTACACACCTATGGTTCACCCCCCTCTCCCACCCTACTTGACCCTCTAACCTTAACTGTATATATGGTATGACACCAATTTTATCCATTGATTGCGTTTGGATGACATATCGTATCCCTTGAGACGAATTACGGGACACCACTGGCTTTACCCTTCCTTTAGGTTTTTTCTCCCCTATATACATATGTATATCGACTAAGGGAAACGACATATCATCTTTGATTATGTGTAACGTTTCGTTGACATGAGATTATTTTTAATTACTTTTTGTTAGTGTCTTCACTACGACCTACGTAAAACATTGGACTCGGAGTCAAAGAAGTAGAAATTTTATCCTTATTATTGTCATGGATCCCGAAGGGTCCTCCAAGTCACCATTTCTTAGGCGGACGGTCACGTCCTCTACCTCCAAGCTAGGGACCCAAACCTTCTAGGGGACCTCTTACCTTACTGATGAGTGAGGTCATAAGAACGGACCTCTTAAGGTACCTGTCTCCTCGGACCGTCCCGATGTTAGGTACCCTACCATTTTTCAACCTGTGCTGAATCGTTGATTTGTTGATTTTTCTTTTCATAGACGAAACATCGTACGACTCTCCTAAATTACTCAATTATGTTTCTTAAGTCCCGTCTCGGATCGTGTCTGAATCGATAGTAATAATAATACTAAGTGGTTGAACACATTTAAGGTTATTTTGTTGTCTCTAATTATGTATTACGAAACGACAAACGTTCCTTGTAGGTGTATCAGAGTTTTAATAACAATTAATTTACAACCTACTAAAAATATCGATCGTTATATTTATCGTTATAAATGTTATCCCATCTTAAAATAAAAATTCGTCATACGTATATGAAATACCATTTAACCATAAGAAAAATATTATTTTTATATTGTATAAATAAGAGTAGAGTATCCTATTGTTGTAGGAATAATTTCAATAAGATCTCCGAATATCGAAACCATGTAATAAAATTCTACGACCAGTATAGAAACTAAATGGCTATGTCTCTGAAACCGATTTTGAGTGGGGGGCGGGTCGAATACTAAAGACATCTTAGATACTGGCAAAATGTTGTCTCAGGACTGACTATCTCAAAGATCCTTGTCCTACACTATTTCGTGTGACAAATAAGGAGAGACGTACACTCTGACTTGTTGTTGTTGTTTTTTTCGTGTCTGACTTTATTTCGTGCTCTCTCAGCCCACTCCTCTCTCTTTACAGAAACGGCGACCGTATCTTGGGACCTGTACCTGACTTTCTTTTCTTTCTTCTTTTAGCGTGAGACCTTACAACTCTCAGTGAGAGACTCCGAGACTTTAAAAAAGAAGACTCGACTTTGTAGAGGGGTAAAGTTCATTCCGTTATAAGACTTGTGTGAGTACGCCTGTTACTCTTTTCATACAACTGTGTGAGACAGTAAGTGAGACACGTTCTACCGCCGGTATCGGGAAGGTGGGGAAAGTACTTGCAGAGAAACGTTATCCTGGACGGGTGAGGAGGGTATTTCACCCCTCCTCTAGATAAAGGGGTAGAGGACTTAGATCCGACCAGGACCTTAAACGAAAATGATTGTCTGATCCAGTCTTCATTACAACAGACTGAAGGTTTGTTTCGAAGTCTTCCGGAATGTCGAGGGTGGGAACGGTAGTACCCCGGGGCTCCAGTGGGATGTTTCTTCGGACTCTATCGGATGACTTCTGTCTTCCGGTGAAATTGTCTCTACGGACCGATGGTGGACGTAGTGTTGGTCTGTGAGTAGGTTACCTGGTTTCTTGGTACGATATTCTCGACATCGTTTTGAAGGTCCCCGAAGGACCACCAGGTCCGTAATCCTCAGACGGACGGTTGCGTCCCCTGTGTCCAAGCTAGGGGCCACGTCCTCCTAGGGTGTACGTCACCTCGTTGATTCGGGCACACGGTGTTGATGACTCGGGAGTACCGATCTCGGACACGAGGCGTTGTTCTCTTCGGTAGTGTTTACTCTTCGGGCACGTGGTGTCGATCTCTCATCTGGAACAACCGGTGTCGATCTCTTTCGGGTTCACATCGTTGTTCTGAGTCACGTCGGTTTTGATTTATTTATTTTTTAAAAATTTTTTAAGATCCTTTGTTCATGTTTACGGTTAAATAGTAGTAGGGTTGGTTTCGGGGTGCCGCAGATGTATGGACGTCTTGAGCGGTCTTGTGAGTGGTAGACTGACGGTTTAGGACCAACCCTTCCCTTGACAAGTAGTGAGTACATTACTAGATAAGAACTTTTAATGAGTACTATTATTCAATACTCCGTAATTTCCCACGTATCACTTCTTCTTGATTAGTCGGAAAACTACTTTCACTTTCTCTTCTCACTTTTGTAACCGAATTTTGAGTTGTAAATTTTTTGATTCTAGTACCGTAGACCAGGGTAGTGAAGTACCCTTTATCTGCCCCTTTGTCACCTTTCACAGTCTGAAATAAAAGGACCCGAGGTTTTAGTGACGTCTACCACTGACGTCGGTACTTTAATTTTCTGTAAACGAGGAACCTTCTTTTCGATACTAACTGGATTTGTCATATAATTTTTCGTCTCTTTAATGAAACGGTTGTTTCCAAATAGAACAGTTTCGACACCAAAAAAGGTCATCAGTACATACCTACACTCTCAACTTGATATTTCTTTCGACGCACGGCTTCTTGACTACGAAAACTTGACATCACAACCTATTCTGAGAACTCTCAGGGAACCTGACGTTCCTCTGGTTTGGTCAGGTAGGATTTCCTTTAGTCAGGATTTATAAGTAACCTTCCTGACTACAACTTCGACTTTGAGGTTATGAAACCGGTGGACTACGATTCTCGACTGAGTAACCTTTTCTGGGACTATGACCCTTTCTAACTCTCGCCCTCCTCTTCCCCTGCTGTCTCCTACTCTACCAACCTACCGTAGTGGCTGAGTCACCTGTACTCAAACCCGTTCGAGGTCCTCAACCACTACCTGTCCCTTCGGACCGCACGACGTCAGGAACCCCAGCGTTTCTCAACCTGTACTAACTCGGTGACTTGACATTGACATTGTGATTTTGTTCATTTTCTTTTATCTTTGGTTTATAATCCTAGGGTGGAGAATTTTAGTCTCAACCTTTGAGTCCACGGACGGAGGATCCGGGACCGTCCCTTCTCAGTTTGGGGTCGACGGAACCACTTATCTCCGGAGACGAACAGAGGTGTAAAGGATAATAGAAGTTCTCTTCAACTTTAAGACTTATAAATACATTTCCGTGAGGTCCAATTTATAGTTGTCGATTAAATTTTAGAATTCATATGTCGTTTTGATTTGTTTTGTACAAACGTCTGATCTAGATCGGGTCCTGGTCCCCACACGTTTGGGACCGTATCCAATATCCAAAGTTTTTTTTTAAAAAAAAAATTAGTACGTTTATTCATCTCAAAACGAAAGTATTAATAAGTTAATCAACAACTGGTAAAAGTCTCAAAAGAAGGAAAGACTCACCACCCTTTTGACCGCCTTTTTGAAGAGTGACTCTTTATTCAGTCTCTCTCCTGTTATTTATGATATACATTCAATGCTCACCTTAGATTTTTTTATTTTACTTCCTTACCTATATTGTTTTGTCTGAGTGTTTATGTCTCTGGTTTGGTCACCAATGGTCTCTCCTCTCCATTCACCCCTCTCCACTCTGTCCTCATACCCTAATTGTCCATGTTCGACAATGTTTTATTTGTTCGATGTTCCTATATAACGTGTCGTGTCCTTTATGTCGGTTATAAAATATCATTAAAATTTATCTTATATTACACATTTTTATTACTTAGTGGTGTAACATATGAACTCTGATTAAATTATAACATATAGTTGATATAAAGTTAATTAAAAAAAAAATAGTGACTGAGAAAAGTTGGACGGAACAACGGGGCTCCGTTGTTGGTCTAGGTCCCGTACTCTTCGACAGGTAAAGTGTCCTACCTATCAATCTGGAGACAACCCTCGGAAGTGCATTGGTACAGTCGACTTTCGGAGCCCGTCTCCCTTTGGGGAGTTGTCCTTTGTTTACTGGTGTATCTCTCTTATATTCTCGATCGTCTGACTTGTACCCGACCAAAATTTCTTGTGACGTAAGGCTTTTGGAAGACACTCACTATGTATGAATAAGAATGACCTTCTCGTTTACAGTTAGTGTATTTTTGAGACGTAAAGTCCGAGCCCCACATACAAGTTGATTTGTCGGGGTTTCGACGAAGACACTCTGTACTGACTCGCTGAAGTGAAAGTGAAAAGTAAAAGTACGTAACCTCTTCCTTTACCGTTGGGTGAGGTCACAAGAACGGACCTCTTGGGGTCCTTGCCACCTCGGACCACCCAACGGCAGATACGCCGACGTGTCTCAGCCTGTGCTGATTTCGCTGAACCGTCGTCGTCGTTTCGACGAAGACGTCTACGAGACTTATGTTGAGTGACTACCCTCTTTAACTGTTCCTCGAAAGACTTCTGACTGTCTACACGACAGTAATTCTAACACCAAAAGGGGCCCCGAAAGAACGTACCTTAGGACGTCAATTAATTCCAAGACAGACATGCAGACCAAGAGTTTGAAACGGTATTCTAAGACTAACCTATCCAACCCCTACCCCAGGTCCTCACAACAGAATCAGACAAACTTGTCTCTGTAGTGAATCCAGGTAGATCAGTTTCGATACCAAAAAGATCATCAGTACATACCTATACTCTCAATCTGGTACTTCTTCCGACTCGTGGTTTCTTAACTACGAAAACTTGACACCACAAACTCTTCTGAGAACTGTCAGGGAACCTGTCGTTCCTCTAGTTTGGTCAGGTATGATCTTCTTTACTTGGGACTTATAAGCAACCTCCCTGACTACGACTTCAACTTCGAGGTTATGAAACCGGTGGACTACGTTTCTCAACTGAGTGACCTTCTCTTCGACTACGACCCTTTCTGACTCCCGTTCTCTTCTCCCGTTGTCTCCTACTCTACTAACCTACCGCAGTAACTGAGTTACTTGTACTCAAACTCGTTTGAGACCCTCTGTCACTTTCTGTCCCTTCGGACCGTACGACGTCAGTACCCCAGAGTTTCTCACCCTGTACTGAGTTGTTATTGTTATCTTAAAGTCTCCGACCCGTCCGACTCCCCCACCCCCAGTCCGCCTCGAGTGTTTGTCGTTTGTAAATGAAACGTGTCAAGACCTCCGACTTTCCTAGACAAAGAATTAAGTGTCTACCGGTAAAAGAGGAATATTAGAGTACACCGTCTTCCTTAGTCTCTAGAGACACCCCAGGAAAATTTTTTTAGCCAATTAAAAGGTGACGCTACCCAGAAGTAACGACGTGTGTCCGAAAGAGATCAACGTGACTCGTCCCGATAGGAAACGACGTAACACTCTCGAAGAGAAACACCACCGAAGAGAACAACGACTCGTGTCCGAGATCCGTGTTCCAGAAGTCCTCAACGTCGAACACCCGAGATCTCTCGTTCCCGAGTCACCAACGTGACGTACCCGAGTCGATGACGAGCCGTACACCTTAGAAAGGTCTCGTCCCTGACTTGGACACAGGGGACGTAACCGTCCCTCTAAGAATTGGTGACCCGGTGGTCCCTTCAGGTACATACCAGGAAAAATAGTCCCGAGATTGAGGTAAGTACTCCTGGGGTGGAAGTGCAGGATTACCTGATAACCTCCGGGACGGAGGATTGTGGTAGTGTCCTCTCCAATCTTAAAGTTGTACATCTAAAGTCCCACTCACACACCTCCGTGTTTGTAAACCAGGTACTATGTACACACAAAAGATTATCAAGAGGTGGGGAGGGGTCCACTAAGACCGGATTCTACCTGGTGACACGGATGGAATAAAATGTGTCCAATAATCCGGTGTCTTATCTAACTAGAATAACCTTTGACGGTCAACACTCTTAGGGTGAAGTTCTAGGTAGATCTTTTCAGATAAAAAGAATACACGTTGTGGTAAGTAACCAGATCACAATTCGAGATCAATTTACGGTGTAAAGCGTTACTACCCATACATTTGTATTGATGTATTATGAGGGTTGACAGACGTATATAATCGATAAGAGAGCTGAGGACGGTAATTCATTTCACCCCCGGTGAGTATTCTTGCATGTTTATCATAACCTTAATGAGTCGTATTTGGAGGTCGGACACACGCAAGATTCATCGAAGTCAGCACAGGCTGAGAAAAGCTGAGGTGTCTGACATCGGGCGGTTCGAGGAGACAGGTACCCTAAGAGGTCCGTTCTTGTCTCCTCACCCAACGGTACGGGAGGAGGTCCCCTAGAAGGGTTGGGTCCCTAGTTTGAGCGTAGAGAATAAAGAGGACGTAACCGTCCGTCCAAGAAATGGTGATTAAATACCACTAGTATTTAAACAAAGGATACAGATACTCAGATAAAGACAAAGTATTTATTTAAGTAAACACGGTATAAAATCTAAGGTATATATTCGTTATAGTGTACTATAAACAGAAACAGACTGAATGAAAAGTGAATAAGACTACTAGAGATCCAGGTAGGTACAACGATGTTTACCGTAACAAAGTAAGAAAAAATACCGACTCATCATAAGGTAACATATTTACAGGGATATAGAAGAAGTAGGTAAGTAGACGACTACCTGTGTACAACGAAAATACAGGACCGGTAACACTTATCACGACGATACTTGCGACCCCACGTGCAATAGAAAAGTTTACGTATTCGAGGGACCCGGTGAACCACTCTTTCACTTGGCGGAAAGTTAAGAGCAGACACGGACCAACTCAGTCCGTCTTCTGGAGTCACTCCACGGTCGGACAAGGGATTGAAGAGTTGCTACTGAGGACTACAGACACCGGTTTTCCGAAGGCACCACCGGTCTTAGTCCGTCTTAAACTGTTACTGTTGTCGGCTGTGACTAGTACAAAGTCGCATGTCCTAAACCCCAATGCACACGCACACGGGTCAACGAAGTCAGTATAGGTTGAGAAACTCTGCGATACCTAGCATCGGACAGTCCGAGGAGACGGGTGTCCCTAAGAGGTCCGTTCTTATGACCTCACCCTTCGGCACGGGAGGAGGGTCCCTAGAAGGGCCGGGTCCCTAACTTGGGAACAGAAGACGCGGATTACGTAACTTCCGTGAAAGAAATGGATGACTCGGTAGCCACTTCGGGTTATTCTACGAATTCATGGGAAAATAATTGTATATGGGAGGTCGTCCAGATTCTGACTCGGGGCATTTGTTGTGTTACTTTGAAGGCTGAGTTTGATACTTATCAGGGTAGGTCGTCCTGTTTGTTTCGGTGCTTATTGAAGTGTAGTCGAGTCTATCCTCAAACGACGGTTCCCTCAAAACCGTGGGTTAAATGATTTTTATTTTAACAAAAAAGTTCACAGAAAACCCTAAAACCTTAACGTCCTTTTCCCGTGCTTGAGACACGATACTGATGCTGAGGAAAGTGTCTTTGTGCCCCCGTGTCTCTCCAGGTCCTTGGACGGGCTCCATTGTGTCGTCCTTCATAGTCTTTGTCCTTCATTTGAGCCTGGCACGTCGGAGTCTCGGTTCCAACGAAGTGTCGTCCTACCTCATTCAGGTGTTTCGATAGTGTACCTAGGTGTCCTGAGCCCTAGATGACTACTTCGATTTCCGTTCCTACCACCTGTAAGAGAGAGAGAGAACGAAGCGTCTAAGAAGAGTCTCGTAGTCGAGTTTATATGCTCGACCGTCTTGTAACGGGAACGATACGACCGTCGAGACCTCCGTCCCTTCTCCTCCCACCGTCTTTCCTTTCCCTTCTTTTACTCCTTACCGAAACCTCTCCTCTTCACCTGAGTCCTCTACCAAGACCATCTGTGCAAGTCAAGTCAACGAGTCAGCACAGGTCGAGAAACGCTGTGGTACTTAGCGTCGTGCGGTCCGGAGGGACAGGTAGTGGTAGAGGGCCTCAAGTGAGTTTGAGTGCAGGTAGCTCGACCACTACGGTAGGTCGGTAGAGTATGAGACAGCAGGGGAAAAGGAGGACGGAGGTTAGGGAGGGTCGTAGTCTCAGAAAAGGTTACTCAGTTGAGAAGGGTACTCCATCGGTTTCATGACCTCAAAGTCGAAGTCGTAGTAAGGAAGGTTTCTTGTGGGTCCCGACTAGAGGAAGTCTTACCTGACCAACCTAGAGGAACGTCAGGTTCCCTGAGAGTTCTCAGAAGAGGTTGTGGTGTCAAGTTTTGGTAGTTAAGAAATCACGAGTCGAAAGAAGTCAGGTTGAAAGTGTAGGTATGTACTGATGTCCTTTTTGGTATCGGAACTGATCTACCTGGAAACAACCGTTTCATTACAGAGACGAAAACTTATACGATAGATCCAACCAGTATTGAAAAGAAGGTTCCTCATTCGCAGAAAATTAAAGTACCGACGTCAGTGGTAGACGTCACTAAAACCTCTCTTCTCCACCTGAGCCCTCTACCAAGACCACCTATGCAATGGTCGTCACTTTACAGTCTTCCTTTCTCGTTTTGGGTCTTCTTTACACGCTCAAGTAGACGTTAATTCAGTAGGACCAGTACGAAACCCCCCTACGGCACTGGTGCTGTAACTGTCACAGTGGGTTCCTAGCGACTGAAGTCGCTCCTGCACCTTTCTTGGTGGATTCGTCCCTGTGGAGCTTCAGGTCCGTCTCGAGTCCCCGGTTCCGACAGTAGCCGATGAAACGTATCTTTTGTCCCTTTCTGTCATCGAGTTAGTGTGGACCTGTCGTGCGCCACATCTCAGGGTAGTATGAGTTTATTGGCTTCCACAAATGGTCTTTCTACTAGGGAAATTACGGGACCCGATTCATGCAGAGGGTGATCAATGACCCGTGGGTAGACACGGTCCTGGTAGTGCTCCCCCGACGTACTTTTTTGTTCGTACTGACTGTGGGACCCCCCGTAGGTCAGACCCCACCGCCACCCCCTCACTCCGACACCTGTTCACGCGTGCAGACTTGACACGTCTCCCAATACCTCCTTTTTATGTCCTACGCTCCTATCTCATATACCCCACCCCTTACCCCACTATCTAACCCCCGGTGGTTTTCGGAGAGCTCTTTCTCTGTCGTTTCAACCCCCCCTTCCTACGAGGACCCCCGGACCTACACTCACCTTGGCCCGTCCTCCTTCCCCGTCCTCTAGTCCCGTCCCCTCACTCCCCCGACTGCCCCGGACCCCTTGACTCTGCCCTCGACGTAGAAGAGACGTTGGTACCCTTCGGTGGGTCCCGAAAAGATGACCTTACCTACCTGTCCTAGACTCCCCAAAAAAAATTCTAAATAAACATACAAAACCGATAACACCCAGAAGTAACGACGTGTGACCGAAAGAGATCAACGTCCCTCACCCCCGATGAGAAATCAACACCATGCGTCCGAAGAGTAACGTCACCGAAGAGAACAACGCCTCCTGTCTGAGATCCGTACGACCGAAGTCATCAACACCGGATACCGAATCAACGAGACGTCGTACATCCTATAAGGGTCTGGTCCCTACCTTGGACACAGGGGACGTAACCTTCCGTCTAAGAAATGGTGACCTGGTGGAGCTTTCAGGGTTCTAGACGTGACATATTTCCAGGGAAACCGTCGGTCCTCCTCTCACGTACCCACCTTACCACCTCCGACAATATTGGTAGGTCTGTTCTGGGTCAGTACGGAGACTTCTCAGGGCCAACTCGTCATAAGACCCCTGTCTCGGGGCTTCTCTGTCTGTCTCCGTCGTGCGTCTATGTCTCGGGTTTTGTCTCCACGCCCCGAGGATCACACGTGAGTGACGGAGTGAACGGCGTCTGTTTCCGCCTTCGGGGACCCTTCCCCCGAACTCAGCCGACGGTCCCAGGGGGAAGGAAGAGGACATCGTAGTGGGGAGCACCGACGTCAGGGGTTTCTAGGATTTGTCCGGTGGACCGACTTAAAACGTTCACGATTCTTTAGTGGCCGTAGAGAAACGAGACTTGAGGTCCTAGTTGAAGTTTCCGTGGATGTCCCGACTAACGATCTCTCTCGACACATGGCACAAACGACAGGACTGTAGATCAGTGATCTTCTCAGGTGGTCCGGGGACCCTTCTCCTTGAGTGTCTCACTACCTGTCCCGTAACCGACCGTCGAGACCCCTGTCTACCCGAAGGGACTGTCGAGTCAACCATTTCTTAGGTGGGCGTTACATCCTCTGGGGTCAAGCTAAGGACCCACCCCTTCTAGGTGACTTCTTTCCTATCCGATGGGTGAGGTCATAGGAACCCGAAGGGACCACCGAGTCCACGGACGTTTCACCTTCTGAACCCAAGCTAGGGACCCAACCCTTCTAGAGGACCTCTTCCCTTTCCGATGTGTGAGGTCATAATACCGGACCTCTTAACGTCCCTGACATATCAAGTACCCCAGCGTTTCTCAACCTGTTCTGACTCACTGAATGAAGTGAGTGACCCCTGTCTCCCAGGGAAGCCACACCAATCCGGTCCAGTGTGTCCGGTGAGAGGATTAACGTTCGGGGGATTCATGTTACTTTAAAAAAATTTTATGCATAAATAAACCGACGCGATCCAGAATCAACGCCGTGTGACCTAGAAATCAAGACTGTACGTTTGAGAATCAACGTCGTACACCCTAGATCAAGGGACTGCCCCCTAGTTTGGGGATGTAACTCTCGTACCTCAGAATCGGTGACCTGGTGGTCTCTTCAGGGGTCAAGGAACAAAAAAAACAAAAAAACAAAAAAAAATTAGTTTAAGATAACGTACAACGTATCTGACGTCTTGTCAATAAGGAGAATTCGTACAACTTACCCATAAAAAATGTGTCCCTGTGTATAAGGTGTAGTACCACTGGTCCCTACCAGTTTCGGAACTTTAACTTATATAAGCATAAATTACTTCATTACTTTTGGAGAGTGAAAGTTTTTTGTTTTTTCGGGGGTTTGATATTACACGAACAAGTGTTCGTCTCACCTGAACGTGTCACCCACCCAGGGTCTTCGGGTCTTCGTCCGGTAACCGTCTCCAGTCCGGTCTTCCAGTTCAGGTTCTACGAAAGAGGACGGGACCTTTCCGTTTACTTCTGAGATGTCAACTCCTTTTGTTTTGTTTTTTTTTTGTGGACAGGGTAGAAGGACGATAAAATCCCCTTACAGTCTGAAACGACTACCGGACTTCGTTCTCGGATCTGGTCTCGGTCTTTCCCGGGACGCGAGGTGGGGACTATGCGGCGGACCGGACCGGACCGGAAAGGACTCGTAACTCGGGGTGGACCACCGAGAGGCGAGTAGAAGTGGACCGGTTCAGACCGAGGCACGTCGTAGCGAGTCGTGACACGGGTGGCCCCCGTAGGGAACGGTAGACACAGAAAGACTGGGGTGTCTGGTCGGTGTCCGCCTCTTCGGTTCCTCCTAACCTTGAATCTTTCTGCAGGTGAGAGGGGTTCCTGAACCTGTTTTAGTACTCGTCTTAGGAAAATCTCCTACCTGGACACCCTTTCACAGGGAAGAGAGGGGTTTACTCTCTTCCCCTCCCTCCCTCTCTCTCTCTCTCTACCTCTCCCTCTGTCTCTAGCTTTCTCTATGTCTACACACCGTCCCTCTGACTCTGTGTCTATCTCCCTCTGCCTTTGTCTCCGTTTCAGTTTTTGTCTGTCGCTATTTCCTCTCTGTCCCTGTGGCTCTCCTCCTCTCTGGGTGTGTCTGTGTCTCACCTCCCCCGAGGTCTCTGTGTCTGGGTCTCTGTCTCTTTCTCTCTCTGTGTGTGTCTGCCTTCGCCCTCTCAGCCTCTCACTCTCGGTCTCCGTTTCCCTCTCTGTTCCTGCATGTCTCTGTCTTCCTCTCTGTCTGTCTCTTTCCTCTCTGTCTCGCTCACTTTCTGTTTCTCTCTGTACCTGTGTCTCTTCCTCTGTCCGTCTCCGTCTCCGCCGGTGTCCTCCTCGGGACGCGTTTCCGAAAGTCCTTGTCGACTCGTCTGAGACGGTAGTCCGACGCCCGAGCTCAGGGGCGGGGTGGTGGAGGTCGACTTGAAGATTCCGTTTGGTGAATGGGGGAGACCCGCGTAGTACCATTGCGGACGCACCCCGAGAACACTCTTTATTATTCTCTTTACACGTTTCAGGCAGGTTCCCGTGGGTCGTGGGTCTCCTCCAGTCCACCCCTGGTGGACGGGGTAGTGAGTGCGGGAGACGACTCTCGTCAAGGTGGTCCGTGCGTCGGGGTGGTGGGTGAGACGCGAGACCTTCACACCGGTCACGCCGGCTCCTTGACGTAAAAATTAATAAGTGAACTCACCTGAATTTAAATTTAAACTTTTGACCACGAGCTCAGTCCATAACGTTTCGAAAAGTTCATATAAACCTTGTCGGACGTATGTACGTAGATGAAAGGGTTGACGTTTGCCGTACCTCAGAGTTACGTTTGGTTCATCAAGTTATGTTTAAATTAGAGGTTTACCTCTACTCGACCACACATTTTATGTGTGTTCTAAAGTCTCTGAATTTTTTTATTTTTCTTACATTTCTTGAGTAATTTGTCATAAGTATAGCCCGAAGGGATCACCAGCTCACCAACCCTCAGGTGACCAGTTACGTCCCTGTACCCAAACTACGGACCAGGTCCTTCTAGGGTGTACCACGTCTCGTTGATTCGGACACGTGGTGTTGACGACTTCGGGCGTACGGACCTCGGCCGCGAGACGTTGTTCTCTTCGGGGACAAGTGACTTTGATCTCTTTCCGGTCTACGTTGTTACTTCTTCGTCTGGCTGGTGTTTATTTAGAAATTTTTTTATAAAGATAGCTAATGTGCAACTCTCCTACGTTCAAACCGATCTACCTCGATTTATTTTGTATAACATAATAACTACACTCAAAGTAGACAAAGAAAAATAAAAGAAACTTGCACCGATAATCCTTTAACATTGAGGGTGTACACCGACCTGAGTGGGACCCGGGCCCTGTTTATGGTCGGTACGTGGACTAGGGTCTAAAAGTTCGTCTGTCAGTAAACCAAGTCAAAGTTTCGACAGTAGAGTTGTATTAGTAGTTGTCGTGGGGGAAACTCTGAAGTGACCGTCAGGCCACTAATTCCGAGACGTGAAGGTTACGTCTCCTGTACCCAAATTAGGGACCAGTCCCTTTATTCTAGGGTGTACGGTGTTTCACGCCGGTTTTCTAATTTGTGTTATTATTATTGTGGTGTTATTGTGGTGGAAGTGAGAGTTTCAATAGGACCAAAACATGTTACTTGTTATACCAGTGGGTTTTCCCGTTTAGGTTCATTTATTTACAACATAACTGAACGCTAAATCAAGTGGGTATCCAACGGGACCGGAAACTGACATACCTAGTGTTGTTTGAGACCTTTTAAAAATTTCTCTACCCTCATGGTCTGGTGGACTGGACGGAGAACTCTTTAGACATACGTCCAGTCCTTCGTTGTCTTGACCTGTACCTTGTCTGATTAAGGTTTATCTCTTTTCTCATGTAGTTCCGACATATAACAGTGGGACGAATAAATTGAATGTACGTCTCATGTAGTACTCTTTGCGACCCGACCTACTTCGTGTTCGACCTTAGTTCTAACGGTCCTCTTTATAGTTTTTGGAGTCTATACGTCTACTGTGATGGCAATACCGTCTTTCACTTCTCCTTGATTTCTTGGAGAACTACTTTCACTTTCTCCTCTCACTTTTTCAACCGAATTTCGAGTTGTAAGTCTTTTGTTTCTAGTACCGTAGGCCAGGGTAGTGAAGTACCCTTTATCTACCCCTTTGTCACCTTTGTCACAGTCTGAAATAAAAACCCCCGAGGTTTTAGTGACGTCTACCACTAACGTCGGTACTTTAATTTTCTACGAACGAGGAACCTTCTTTTCGATACTGGTTGGATCTGTCCTATAATTTTTCGTCTCTGTAATAAGACGGTTGTTTCCAAGTAGAATAGTTTCGATACCAAAAAAGTCATCAGTACATACCTACACTCTCAACCTGATATTTCTTTGGACTCGTGACTTCTTAACTACGAAAACTTGACACCATGACCTCTTCTGAGAACTCTCAGGGAACCTGACGTTCCTCTGGTTTGGTCAGGTAGGATTTCCTTTAGTCAGGACTTATAAGTAACCTTCCTGACTACAACTTCGACTTTGAGGTTATGAAACCGGTGGACTACACTTCTTGACTGAGTAAACTTTTCTGGAACTACTTTCTGACTTCCGTCCTCCTCTTCACCCGTTGTTTCCTACTCTACCAACCTACCGTAGTGACTGAGTCACCTGTACTCAAACTCATTTGAGGACCTCGACCGTCACCTGTGTCACCGGACCGAACTACGTCAGGCACCTCAGAGTTTCTCAGTCTGTGCTGACTCGCTGACTTGACTTGACTTGACTCAAACGGGACTCAAAGGAAACCCGAAGTCACCTTTAGGTTAGTTGTGACTTGTAAGTAGACACGAAAATGTAGACTTCCCTGACCAACCCCCGAATATGTAGTACACAAGCACGATTCAAGTGAGTCAGCACAGACTGAGAAAAGCTGGGGCACCCGAGATCGGGAGGTCCGAGGAGACAGGTACCCTAAAAAGGTCCGCTCTTGTGACCTCACCCAACGGTACGGGAGGAGGTCCCCTTGAAGGGCTGGGTCCCTGACTTGGGTGTAGAGTACAGAGGATGTAACCGTCCGCCCAAGAAATGGTGGTCGCGGTGAATAAATTATAGGTTCTTAGGATTTACAAACTGATTTTTCAATTTTTAAACGAAATGTTTATAGTATATAACTACGTATATATACCTTAGATCTTTCTACCATGACTACTTGGACAAGTGTCCCGTCGTTACCTCTACGTCTGTGTCTCTTGTCCGAACACCTGTTCCACCCCCTCTCCTTCCTCTCCCACTCTACTTACCTCTCTTATCGTGTCTTCGTATATGTACCTGTGTACTCTTTATCGATCGGTCACCTTAAACGACATACTGAGTCCCTTGAGTTTGTCCCCGAGACATTGTTGGCTCTCCCCACCCTTTATCACCTTCCACCCTCCCTCCAAGTTCTCCCTACCCTGTATACATGTGGATATCGATTAAGTACGACTACATACTGTCTGTAGTGTAGTTATAACATTTCGTTAGTAGTTAGTTTTATTTAGCTTAATTTTTCAATTTTTGAACAAAACTTATTTTTCTCTTTACTATAAAACGTACTGCGACCGGTCTAGAGTGTTCCTCTTGCAGAGCGACATAACTCGGATTGAGGTTACGAATTCAGATTCTCGAGACGTCTGATATATCGAGGGTCCCCCGTTGGTTACTACAGTGGGTCGTCAGTCGTGGCACTTATACTAATTGAGACATAGGTGTGTCGAGAGGAGACTCTGGTTCCTACCTTGAGTTGGGGTGCACGAAAGACGACAAGGGGTTTCCGGTCGTAGTAATAGAGGTAGAATGTCTAGTTCCTGACTCGGGTCCTTCTTCTTTACACAGGACCTAGTGAGTATAAAGCTCGTCTTTTGAGTTCCAGGTTTGTGTCGGACTTCCTCCGACGATACAGAGGCTGTGCGGAGTGAAGAAGGTTTGGACTTTGAAAACTAACTGATAGTTTCAAACTTTTAATTTGTAAGAATCATTTTCACATACCACTTGTGTTTTCTTCTCTCCGGCCTTGTTTTATGTGTGTGCTATTTACAAACGACAGTAGTAGTAATAAGGTTTTCAATACTAAAAGAAATGTCAACGGATTTTTAGTTTGTCTTGGAGGGTCGTTTTAATCAAACCTGGTGTGAAGTTTTCAGACAGGAACTCTTTCTTATACCTAAGTGTCAAAGATGATTTACAGTTTACCTAAAATTAAGACTTCGATATTTTACCAGGGTATTTTATCGAGTCGAGAAAAGAAGGATTTTTCTTTTTCTTACTCTAACAGGACCATTGTTGTTGTTTTTAGTTACAAATCATCCAAACCTTTCGAAGTGTATTTAATTCCAAAAGGCACCGACTCCACATATTTTTGTCTCCAATAAAACAAGGAGGGTGTCGACTTATAAAAATTAGTAGTAAAACAACTTTTAAGTTTTATACTGAAAAACGTAAAATATACATACATACGCCCAAAAGGTCCACCGAGTCACCATTTCTTAGGCGAGCGGACGGTTACGTCCCCTGTGTTCTCTGTTCTCAAACTAGGGACCCAGCCCTTCTAGAGGATCTCGTCCTTTATCGTCGGATGAAATCATCAAAACGGACCTTTTAGAGTACCTGTCTCCTCGGACCGTCCGATGTCAAGTACCCCAACGTTTCTCAACCTGTCCTGTCTCGTTTACATGTACACACATACATACACACACACATAGATACATATATGCATTGATACATAGCTAGATACAAAGATACATACATAGATAGATATAATTGAAATACTCCGACTGTGGGAACGTACCTTCAGGGAAGAATTATTTACTCTACCTCGAAACTCCTGTATAAACTTATGTGTAAGCTTTATTTAGAGTGTTTGTGACTGTTGGTTAGTCACCAATTAAAGTAGACTGAGGACTTGGCTCTACTGTCGTTGGTGTCGGTGACTGAACACCTTTTACGTGTAAACAAAAATTTCGTTGTGGAGGGTGAGGTACGATCCAGTTCAGACTAGTGCTGATACTTTGTTTCGATGCACACTATAGACACAGATCGTGTACAAAGTTTTACACTATAATTTTTCCCCCTTTTTTTTTGTGTCGGAGGGGGACATACTTTGTATCTCGTCAAAACAAAAAAAAAAAATTGTAGGAAACATTTTCATTGTAATTTCCCAACCTGAGTTCGGGTTCGGAATTGAAACAGTCACGAAACCCCGATTCAGACTATTGAGTGTCCTTCGACCATTGGTCGTCTTTGTTGAACCTACACAGTCGCTGTCCTAGCAATAAACGTTTATAATTTTCCTTACAGAATGTTCCTTGTACTTTACTTCAGTCCTCTCGGTTTGACGTGAACAAGATTATAACCTGAACTATGTGGGTAAATATTCACTGCCGATAAGTCTGTGAACGACTATTTTGACGTCACAAAACTTTAACTCGATATTTTATTTATCTGTCACACAAACCCTTCTATTTTTATTTTAGAGAAACGGGTGCCCCTCTGTTATAGGATACTGGAGGCCGTGCCGACCACGACTACACCTCTCTACGTCTTGCACCATTTTTCGTTATACGAAAACAGATCTCTTAGTCGTCCTTTGGTAATGTGTGCGAAGTAAAGGACCATAACAAAACCGAAAATCCCCAATGACAAGTTTCCTTTCCCGAAGGGGTTGCCGAGCCGAAGGGGCCACCTAGTCACCATTTCTTAGACTGACGTTGCATCCTCTGTGTCCAAGCCATAGACCCAGCCCTTCTAGGCGACCTCTTCCTTTACCGTTGGACGTGGGCATAAGAACGGACCTCTTAGGGTACCCGTCTCCTCGGACCGTCCGATGTCAGGTACCCCAGCGTTTTCTCAGTCTGTGCTGAATCGTTGGTTTTTTATCGCACGCGACGCGCGCCCATTCAGCGAAGTCAGCACCGGCTGAGAAATAAAAAAATATACTTAAATAAATTAACCTCCAATTAATGAGTGTTATAACATGACCAAAACGGTATGTAGTTGTACTTAGACGGTGTTCATATGTGTACAAGGGGTATGACTTGGGGGGAGGGAGCAGGAGACAGGTACCCTAAAAGGTCCGTTCTTATGATTTCACCCAACGGTACGGGAGGAGTTTGTTGTTGATGTTAGTTTCCTTTCCCGAAGGGACCACCGAGTCACTATTTCTTGGGGGGACGTTACGTCCTTTACACCCAAACTAGGAACCTAGACCTTCAGACGACCTCCTCCTTTACCGTTGGGTGAGGTCATAACACCGGACCTCTTAAGGTACCTGTCTTCTAAGACCTCCTGATGTCAGGTTCCCCAGTGTTTCGCAGTCTGTGTTGAATGACTGATTTGTTGTTGCTGTGCTCGATGTCCCGTAGCCCCAGAGAGGAAAACGACTATTACCATGGGTCTCGGAACCCGACGCACGGCATGGGTGCCGAGTCGGGACATACAGTCGGCGAAATCGGGTACTGTGTGGAGATACACGACAATATTAATCAAGGTGAACATGGCTCCTCTCCTGCCTCGAACCTCTGAGTCCAATTCCGATGTGCGGGACGTGTCCCAGGGTCCCCAAATTTCCCTCTGTGTAGGAACCTTGAAGTCTGGAACCCTGACCTTGGGGTAGTGTGTAGGACCTTCCAGGACCGTATGTGCACACGGGGCCTACTGTGACACGGGTAGTAGACACGGGTGACAGTTGACGTGACCGGAAATAAAATTAAAGTCTACGTGTGTACATAGTCTGGGTATGTACATACTTGTGTTGGTACGACGGAGAAGACATGTAACAAGACTTCTTGACGTTCCCTAGTCTATATACCGTAGAAGACTTGTGGTCCCCTATAAGGTCTTCGTAGCCTAATATGGACTTCTTGTGGACCAAGTCTTTGGTCTTTAGATAAACCCTCAAACCCCAATCATCTACGTTTGATGATATATATCGTACCTATTTGTCGTTCTAGGATGACATCTTGTGCCCCTTGATATAATTTATAGGACACTATTTGGTTCTACCTTTTCTTATACTTTCTCTTACGTATGTACATATATGTATATAGGGACTTAGTGACACGATATGTCGTCTTTGATTGTGTAACATTTAGTTGATATGAAGTTATTTTATTTGAAATTTTCTTCTTTGATCTTTAAGTTCGTAGATTCTCCCCTTCACTGGACGAGTTCCAGTACCATTAGTTGTGGTCGTCGTAGTCTTTCTCTTGGGTCCAGAGTACAAAGACCTTTCAGGGATCCAAAGAAAATCAGTGTACAGGTCCTCCGACGGGTTCACTGTTTCACTGGGACACAAAGTATATGAGTGTCATTCAGGGGATGTACATTTGGAAGTTCAACGATCGAAAGTTTCTACGATTTAGCGTAAGCGCTCAGGTTAGTACATCCCTCACCGTTGGGCAAGGTCATAAGAACGGACCTTTTGGTGTTCCTGTCCCCTCGGACCACCCGATGTCCCCAGCGTTCTCGCTCTGTTCTGAATCGCTGATTTGGTGGTGGTGACCGCGTGTGACAGTGCACTCACGCAGGAGATGTTCACCGACATGGAAACACTTGAAATGACGTGTCGTCATTTCGTCACATATCGCATGTACTCATGTCGTAGAAATAAAGTTCAGGTCCTACGGGTGTTTGTTCCGACTTTCGTCGCCGTCTCTTTCCTACTTCTCTCTGTTCTCCTTCTTCCTCATTGACTTCTTGACCTCTCTAAGTACTACGTCCTTTACCGGGCACCTAAAAGAAATGAACTCCTCCGTGACCATCCAAGACTCCGTATCCTAGGATCACATCTTACCATGTACTTCCAACGTCGTCGGCAAGTCTTTCGTTAGGTCACGATGACACAGTAGATACTGCTCTTTTTCCCTCGATGGTGGGTCTGTAGTGACCTAACAAAAAAATTCTCCCAGCTATCTTAATTTAGGTCGTTCCTTGGCCTTGGACTCGGTAGTCGCAGTCCGCACTCACTTCAACGTCGAACGGGAGGTAGAGGACAACGACTGTTAGGTCGAGACGGAAGAGGGTGGAGGAGAGAGAGGAGATCAATCACTGAGAAGAGCGGACAAGTGAGTGACGGTCGGGGACATACAGTTAACAGAATGACATAAAAAGTTCCAGGACATGACATTCTAATTTTTACAAAAGAATTAACAAACGAAAAATACATCATAAACATACTTTTCATAATATTGGGATAGTGTCATGTCATGATATATCGGTTAACACAATCAACCCATGGATTCGATTAAAACGACCTGAATGCTTGTTTGACCTGAGTACTTACGCGAGAGTCTTAACTCGAACAAACATACATCCCCTGAATGCCATATTTCCCTTGTGACTCTCGATTAGTGTTTCTACGTTTAATGTCTGAGAGACTTGACGTCCGCCTACTTTTGCTGAGTCTGGTGTGTCCACTTGCGCCCCTTTAGCGAGAGGAAATGGACTCCCAGACTTTTGTCGTTAGGACATTGAAGTACGAAGTGGTGACGCCGCAAAGGTCCCTACAAAGAGCGGTTGTGGTCCTGGAGGTTTAGGTAACGGACTTTCCTGCACTTCTCGCTTCCTCTGTCCACCCGCTGGTGACAGTCTCAGACACACCACTCCGCTCGGTCCGACACTGTCTTCCTGAGGAACCAAAGTGACCGCGAGACCGTAGTGTGTCTTTAGTGGGGTTTTGAAACGGGTTTCACCAAAGGGTTGTGTTTGGGGCCTAGAAGGTTGATGTGTGACTTAGAAGTACTGACTGACATAAACGTTTACAACCCTTTAATATATGACGTTACCGGACAGAATAACGTTACAGTGTTTCTTTGGAAGAGAGAGACGTTACAAGTCAAGTGTGAAGAAGTCACCGTCGGACCTCATGTGAAAAACTCTTATAAATGGATAGATAAACCGACGTGACCCAAAATCAACGACGTGTGTCCTAGAGGTACCACCGTACACTTGAATCGACACCGTACACCTTAGATCAAGGGACTGTACCTAGTTTGGAGTCGTGGGACATAACCCTCGTACCTCTGAAACGGTGACCTGGTCGTCCCTTCAGGAACCTCATATGTAAAAAATTAATGGTAGTAAGAGTGAAAGGAACTACCCATTAAAAGAAAGTCGTGGTCGGTATGTTTACGGTGGTCCAGACATGTATAGGGA
Source organism: Capra ibex (assembly GCA_006410555.1). NCBI lineage: Eukaryota > Metazoa > Chordata > Mammalia > Artiodactyla > Bovidae > Capra > Capra ibex. Next base: position 20,040,965 of record SJYO01018169.1, on the reverse strand, counting down.
AACCGTACCTATGTCTACATTCCTCCTTGTTCTAAATAGTGGACTAATGGGTGATTTGTTGGAAAGGTCAGAGTTTCCGGACCCTAGTCGGTCGTACCCCAAGGAGTACTACTATTTTCAAAGGTGTAGTACTTAAAGGAAAAAGTAGAACATCCCATTTCTAACCCTGGGAGGTGACAGTAATATTAGTTTCGATACCAAAAAGGTCATCAGTACATACCTACACTCAACCTGGTATTTCTTCCGACTCACGGTTTCTTAACTACGAAAACTTGGACACCACAACCTCTTCTGAAAACTTTCAGGGAACCTGACGTTCCCCTAGTTTGGTCAGTTAGGATTTCCTTTCGTTGTGTCTTATAAGGAACCTTCCTGACTACGACTTCGAGGTTATGAGACCGATGGACTACACTTCTCGGTTGAGTAACCTTTTCTAGGGCTACGACCCTTTCTAACTCCCGTCCTCCTTTTCTCCCGTCGTCTCCTACTCTACCAACCTACCGTAGTGACTGAGTTGTGTACTCAAACTCGTTTGAGGTCCCCTATCACTTCCTGTCCCTTTGGACCGTACGACGTCCTGTACCCCAGTGTTTCTCAACCCGTGCTGAATCGCTGACTTGTTGTTGTTGACAGTAATGTGAACCCTTGTTCTTTTGAGTCGTCGTGTCCGTCTTTCATTGAGGCGTAGAGTTGTAATCCCAGTGTCGATGGAATACTCGGGTGACAAACCCGGAACCCAAGACTAGAGGTCACTCGTGGTAGACCGTAAAACCTTTTCTGGTGTCCGGTCCTTAGTGTTTTGACACCAGAACGGGACCACCTTCGAAACGAGAGCTGACTGTTCCCCAGAGTTTAGGTAACGAGTAGTGGTAGTAAAACCCCTCTGTTTCAAGTAGAATTTGTCGTTCCTAAATGACATATCGTGTTCGTTGACATATAAGTTATAGAATATCATTGGACATTATCTTTTCTTAACCTTTTTTTCTTATATCTACGTATGGATATTGTCCTAGTGAAACGATATGTGAACTTTGATTATAATATAACATTTAGTTGATATGAAGTTATTTTCTCTTTCTTTTTTTTTTGTACAGTAAATTTTTCGTATACCTTTACGATAAAAGTAAGTCGGTTCTACACTGTAATTCCTACCAACTAAGAGTTCAGTAAAAGAAATCCACATTTCAATGGAGAAGTTTTTCCGTTTCAGAGTCTTATACTGACACGACACTGCGACCAGGACTACTTGTGTCACGGACCCTTACAGAACCCCTCTACCACAAACCTCTACTCGCTCGAATGGGAGACTTAGGGACGTCCAGTATGGCCCTTTCCCCGTCACAACTCCTCCCCGTGAACCTCGTCTTTAGTAGAGTTTAGACCATGGACCCCGGGGTAAACCCCTGATTCTTCTCCTTTGTAGTCTCGAGTTCTCCATGGTTTGTGAACCAGTTCAAACGTCAGTGACCTAAAGAGAACGGGTAGTACTCGAGAAGCTCGTGGGTCGTTCACCCACCTTCGAAGTGTAAACTTGAAAATTTTCAAAACAACCCCGAAGGGGACCACCAGGTCACCAATTCTGAGGTGGAGGGTGACGTCCCCCACACCCAAACTAGGGGTCAACCCCTTGATTCTAAGATGTACGGCCCACAACACCGGTTTTTTTACTTGTTTATTTTTATTTAAATTTTCGAAACAGAGACCACGTGGTAGGAGTCGTCCCGACTAGGAGTCGTGGTAGGAGTCGTGACGTCGTGTCAGAAACCTTTGTATCGGTGGGCCCGAGACATAGTTGTGTCATGCACTCGAAAACTTCCACGGAATATATCCACAGATATAACCCGAAGGGTTGAGCGAGTCACCATTTCTTAGTCGGACGGTTACGTCCTCTATACCCAAGATAAGGACCCAACTCTTCTAGGAGACCTCCTCCTTTATGTTGGGAGTGGTCATAAGAACGGACCCTTTAGGGTACCTGTCTTCTCGGACCACCCACTGTCAAGTGCAAATTTTCTTTACGGAATTGTTGACCCTAAAAATGTACGGAGACTTTGTTTTGTTCCCGAAGGGTCCACCGTGATCACCAATTCTTGGGTGGTCGGTTGCCTCTTATACCTTCTCTTGACTCGACTAGGAGCCTAACCCTTCTTAAAGACCTCCTCCAATACCGTTGGATGAGGTCTTAAGAACGGACTTCTTAGGGTAACTGTCCCCTCCGACCACCCAATGTCAGGTGTTCCAGTTTTTCTCACCTTGTGTTGACTTCGTTAAATCGTTCTTGGGTACGTACTGTTTTGTTACGATTAAGACTTTCCAGTTTTCTAGGGGAGGGAGGTTTCACTCTACGTGAATAAGACACTAATTGGTGAAACCCAGAAACTTAACTAAGTTTACTTTAGGTGGGAGATGCCGAAGAGATTTTAGTCAAAGTAAGTTTTGGGAGTAGGGTTTCCAATAAAACCTCAAAAGTTTTCCTTGTGTCCCAGCCGTAGACTTTCGTCTGCCTTAATGAGTCTCGACGGAAAGGAAACTTCATTTACTCTAGACTGTCGTTAAGTAGACGTTACTTTACGACATACACGACCGATGTTTTAGTAAGGGGTTTGGGTGAAATGGGAAAGAATTCTTCCACCCCCTCTCCTTTACACATAAATGTATGTTTCCTCGCTAAGTCGTTCCGAACTCCTGACCATGAGATTCTTACATGTAAAATTTTCGATTATACTTCTCATGTTACATGACGAGGTCATTGTGATGAACTTTCGACTAAAATTTGGTGTTACCTCTAATTACGATTAGTAATTCGAGTCTAACTCTATAACTCCGTAAGTTGTAGACCGACTTCTTCTTGTACAGTGTTTAGGTCCGAGACACGAGATTTTCGAAGGCTTGTGTTCTTAATATCCGCAGTCATATATCGAAGATGGGGTCGGGTGTCATAAAACAAAAAAATACAAACGAAAAAATTTACTACGGTGTAAACGTCTCTTATAATCCGTATGTTGTAGTCAGTAAAGAATTCAAATACCTCGTACTAAAAAAAAAGGACGAAATTAATAAATGGTACTGGAGACTTTGTAGTTTTAACTGTTTAACATGGAAACCAGTCATTTAAGTTGATCACAAGTTTACTTATTTACCTACAATGTTTGTGAATTGCTATGTTATTATCGTAGTGAGATTAATTCATCTGGGACTTCATTTTTTGATCCCAATACTCTTACGTCTGCACTTTACACTAAGTTTCTGAGCCTCCTGGTTACCGGTTTGTAAAGGAAAAGACGTCCCCCATCTTTATCTAAATTCCCTAAGTTCCCTAATCTAAGTTTCCCTTATCTAAGTTCCGTAATCTAGACTGTCTCACGGATTTCTTGATACTGCCTCCAAGCACTGTAACATGTCCTCCGTCACTAGTTCTGGTAGGGGTTCTTTTTCTTTACGTTTTTCCGTTTTACCGACAGACTCCTCCAGAATGTTTATCGACACTTTTCTTCTCTTCGTTTTCCGTTTCCTCTTTTCCTTTCTATATGGAGAGACTTACGTCTCAAGGTTTCTTATCGTTCCTCTCTATTCTTTCGGAAGGAGTCACTAGTCACGTTTCTTTGTCTCCTTTTGTTGTCTTGCCCTTTCTGATCTCTAGAGAAGTTCTTTTGCTCTCTATGGTTCCCTTGTAAAGTACGTTTCTAACCGAGTTATTTCCTGTCTTTACCATACCTGGATTGTCTTCGTCTTCTATAATTCTTCTCCACCGTTCTTATGAGTCTTCTTGATATGTTTTTTCTAGAAGTACTGGGTCTATTAGTGCTACCACACTAGTCAGTCGATCTCGGTCTGTAGGACCTTACACTTCAGTTCACCCGGAATCCTTCGTAGTGATGGTTGTTTCGATTACCTTCACTACCTTAAGGTCAACTCGATAAAGTTTAGAATTTTCTACTACGACACTTTCACAACGTGAGTTATACGGTCGTTTAAACCTTTCGAGTCGTCGTCGGTGTCCTGACCTTTTGTACTCAAAAGTAAGGTTAGAGTTTCTTTTCGTTCTTACGAATTTGATGGTGTGTTGACATAAGTAGAGTGTACGGTCGTTTCACTCCAAGTTTTAAGAGGTTCGGTCCGAAGTTGTCATGTACTTGGCACTTGAAGGTCGACAAGTTCGACCTAAATCTTTTCCGTCTCCTTGGTCTCTGGTTTAATGGTTGTAGGTAACCTAGTAGGCTTTTTCCCTTTCTCACGGTCTTTTTGTAGATGAAGACGAAATAACTGATACGGTTTCGGAAACTGACACACCTAGTGTTATTTGACCTTTTGAGAAGTTCTCTACCCTTATGGTCTGGTGGACTGGACGGAGGACTCTTTAGACATACGTCCAGTTCTTCGTTATCAATCTTGACGTGTACCTTGTTGTCTGACCAAGGTTTGGTCCTTTCCTCATGTAGTTCCAATATATAACAGTGGGACAAATAAATTGAATATACGTCTCATGTAGTAAGCTTTACGATCTGACCTACTTCGTGTTCGACCTTAGTTCTAACGGTCCTCTTTATAGTTATTGGAGTCTATACGTTTATTATGGTGAGAATACCGTCTTTCACTTCTTGATTTCTCGGAGAACTACTTTCACTTTCTCCCCTCACTTTTTCAACCGAAGTTTGAGTTGTAAGTCTTTTGCTTCTAGTACCGTAGACCAGGGTAGTTAAGTACCGTTTGTCTATTCCTTTGTCACTCTCTGATAAAACCCCCCGAGGTTTTAATGACGTCTACCACTCACATCGGTACTTTAATTTTCTGTAAACGACGAACCTTCTTTTCAGTACGGGTTGGATCTGTCGTATACTTTTTCGTCTCTGTAATGAAACGGTTGTTTCCAGGTAGACCAGTTTTGACTAAAAAGGTCACCAGTACATACCAACACTCTCAACCTGATATTTCTTTCGACACATGACTTCTTAACTACGAAAACTTGACACCACAACCTCCTCTATCTGAGAACTCTCAGGGAACCTGACGTTCCTCTAGGTTGGTCAGTTAGGATTTCCTTTAGTCAGGACTTATAAGTAACCTTCCTGACTACGACTTCGACTTTGAGGTTATGAAACCGGCGGTCTACCCTGCTTGACTGAGTGAGTATAGTCCCTTTTCCGGGACTACGACCCTTACTGACTTCCGTCCTCCTCTTCCCTCACTGTCTTCCACTCCACCAACCTACCGTAGTGACTGAGTACCTGTACTCAAACTCATTTGAGGTCCTCAACCACTACCTGTCCCTCCGGACCGAACGACATGACGTTCCCCAGCGTTTCTCAACCTGTGATGACTTACTGACTTGACTTGACTTGTCCCTCAAAATAGTTCACGATTAGGTATCCTGAAGACACCGTAGGTAACAGACATTCCGTACACATTTCTTGATATTCTTTAAGGTATGTAAGTTACCGAACACTAAATCCCTATACTTCTGTTGAGTCGTGACTTTCGACCAATACTGTCCTGTCTACCGTAGAGGAGAAATGATTATAGTGAGAATTTCCTTGGGTCGTACGGTACTTGGTTGTCGTTTTATTTTCTTTCGTTTTTGGGAAGGCATAATTCACGTGTGACCACTACTGGAATTCAGTGATCTTGTTTCGGCAATTCTATGGACCCATTCCCTTAAGGGACTACCGGGTCGCCAACCGTGAGGCGTGAAAGTGATGACACCCGGGTCCCAAATTAGGGACCAGTCCCTTGATTCTAGGGACTTCAAGGTCCCGTACCGGTTTTTTTCGTCTTTTTCAAAATTTTCTATAGGTCCAACCCTGAAAGGACCGTCAGGTCACCAATTCTGAGGTAAAATAGTCACGTCCCTTGTGTCAAAGTTAGGGACCAGTCTCTTGATTCTAAAGTGTACGGTACGACGTGTCGGTTTGTTTATAAAAAATTCTATGTTTTTTTTTTTTTTTTTTTTGGCTATAGGACCCATTTGTGGGTTAATACCTTTTGCGAGTCATTCTTCTCTGATGTTTCCCGAAGTTCCAACCTAATTCAGGAGATGGGTTCTCAACTATCTCAGTTTGATCTCAGACGGTCCAAAAGTTCTCGTCCCCGAATAAAGTTACGTCTTTTGAGGTCGTTACCTGACGTTCCAACACGACCCTACACGTATAAATCGGGTTCATCTCATCATACGTTAAAAGGAAAAGAAAAGAAAAACCGACGCGTCGTGCCACCACACACGTTAGAATCAAGGGGTTGGTCCTCAACTTGGGAGCAGGGGACGTCACCTTCCATATTAGAATTGGTGACCCGTTGGTCCTTTCAGGTCCTTCGCTAAAAAAGTCTCGACTCGTGATCTACCTCTCTAAGCCAGGTGGGAGTAAGGGTGGGAGGACACGTAGACATTGTGAGGAGAGACAATGGTGTGGGTGGTGGACACGTGTTCGGGTAGGGAAAGAATAGGGGATTTAAGACCCTAGTAACGTGCGTGACTTTTCTCCCTCTTCTTTAGTTCTGTTTTCTTCCGAAGGATGTTTTGTGTGGAAATAGGTGTAGGACAGGGTCGGGAAGTATCAGAGGCAGTGGAAGGGTGACTTCGATGAACCACTCAGTCTCTCCGCTGCGATAGGATCAAAATAAAGTAAAACAGTGACCGTTCCTTTTTACCGTTCCTCTTTCTTTTGTCATAAAAATTTAGGGTCGATCTTGAAGTTTTGATGAAATCTTCAGGGTTTCTCTGCGGCGACACGAACAATCGAAATTCTTCGTGTGTCGAAATAACTGTTTACGTAGTGGAGGTATTGATTCTTTTCCCCACTAGCTGTTAAAGTATAAGGGTGAGAGCCCCGAGCAATCTAGTAATGGAGGTCTTAACGCCGACTGTACGGAAGTCTCTGTCTCGATAAGTGGTCGCGCTTCGTTAAGAAGTACTGTCGTACCTCCAGAAGGACTCGGTAGAGGGACTAGTCAGCATGGGGTCCCGAGGACTTTGTTGTCCCTCGTCTCTCGTAGATATCGGCCCTTAGAATGTCCCTCTCCGACCCTCCTTTCTACTGTTAAAACCTCTTTATCGAATCTAGTGGTCCCTTCGTACTAACTATTTCCCAAGTCATGTCTTTTGGTATGACCTCACTCTTAGGCAAGATAAAGGTAGGGACTATTCCCTCCTTCCTTCGGACACTTGTGTCGACGAAGGTAGGACTTAGGAAGACTGGTTGTTCTGTGTACTAAGAGTCTATGACCTGCAGTCTCTACACCGAGAACTGTAAAAAGAGACTTACTAAATCTTTTGTTTGGAAAGGATTATTACGTCGGAAAAAGGGTTACGAAAAAAAAAATTATACTGAATATTAAAAATAAAAAAATTAAAAAATAAAATGAAATGTTATGACATAACCAAAACGGTATGTAGTTGTACTTAGACGGTGCCCACATGTACTTAAGGGTTAGGACTTGGGGGGAGGGTGGAGGGAGGGATATGATAGAGAGACCCAGTAGGGTCACGTGGTCGGGGTTCGTAGGACATACGATGTAGCTTGGATCTGACCGCTAAGTAAAGAATGTACTAATAATATGTACAAAGTTACGGTAAGAGGGTTTAGTAGGGTGGGAGAGGGAGAGGGTGTCTCAGGTTTTCAGACAAGATATGTAGACACAGAGAAAACGACAGACTGTATGTCCCAATAGTAATGGTAGAAAGATTTAAGGTATATATACACAATCATATGACATAACCACAAAAAGAAAGACCGAATGCAGTGAGACATATTAGTCGAGGTCAAAGTAGGTGGAGTAATCTTGACTAAGTTTACATAAGAAAAATTACCGACTCATTATGAGGTAACACATATACATGGTGTCGAAAGAATAGGTAAGTAGACGACTACCTGTAGATCCAACGAAGGTACAGGACCGATAATATTTGTCAGGGTCACGAAAAGTTTTCTATGAGTTTCTCCCACTCATGGGGACCACCAGGTCACCGATTCTAAGGTACGAGGGTTACGTCCCTCAGACCCAAGTTAGGGACCAGTCCCTTGATTTCGGTTGTACGGTGTTGATTCTGGGTCACGTAAGTTCATTTATTTATTTCTATTTATGATCTTTTCTATGAGTTTCTCTATTAGTATCTACATAGTATTTGTCTCTCTTTATCTTTATCATTTTGGTTCTCACATTATGGTGGAAACAGTGTCTCCAAAACGGAACAAAATAAAAAGAGTGAACTATCATACCTGTAAGAAGGGGTAAGGGGGTCGGGAGAGGTCAGAGTGCCACAACTCCAATAGTAAAGTGTATTGACCAATATGAAAATGTATGTACGTAAGACATAGACACTCGTTATATTTCTGTGGACTAACGTATAATGTCATACCTGTAAGAAGGGGTAAGGGGGTTGGGAGAGGTCAGAGTGCCAAAACTCCAATAGTAAAGTGCATTGACCAATATGAAAATGTATGTACGTAAGACATAGACACTCGTTATATTTCTGTGGACTAACGTATACCCCCACTTTAGTCACAAAAGGTCAGGAGGCCCCACCACCTCACCGGTCCTCCTCCTCGACCCTAGGACCCTCCCACTCCTATATGTGTATTTCCCCCCGACTGGGCGTACCCTCTCCTAGGAAGACCGAGAACAGGACGGGGTAGAGGGGTGAATCTTGTACCTTTCACTACACACTCAAGATGTCGATGTCAGTAGGATCTTTACCTTCAGTGTCCATCCCTCGTGTCCTTTCTCTCTGTCCTCTGTTGTAGAGACTTCAGAATGAACCAGGACCTGGTTACTGTAGACTAAAAAAACTGCACTCGTCAATTTTGGGGACCCATACATTCGGTCGTAACAACCCAGAGACACCAACGACAAATCAGCGATTCAGTACAGACTGACAAGACCCTGGAGCACCTGACATCGGTTGGTCCGAGGAGACGGGTACCCTAAAAGGTCCATTCTTACGATCTTACCCAACGGTAAAGGAGGAGGTCCCCTAGAAGGACCGGGTCCCTAGTTTGGACGTAGAGGACGTGACCGTCCTCCTAAGAAATGGTGACTCGGTGGTCCCTTCGGGACCAGAGACAATGCCCGTCTGTTTGTGTTAACTATCGTTTCTGGGACCGTTTAACGAAAGGTCTCCTTACCGACGCTAAAAGTGGGAGTAGTCGTCTAAAAATCAACAACCCACAAAAAAAAAAAAAAAGCCAAAACTGGGTGCTCCATTCCCTGTTAATATTGGAGTTTCACCCAAAGGACCCGTAAAGGACTGGATCGTTCCAACATACAGAAGTGTGCACTTAGGTACGCTGACGAGGGATCCCTTGACGACTACGAGGGTCGTACAGTCGAAGGTCCCAACAGTTACCCCTTTCCTTATCGTGGGTCTAAGAGTGTCCTAGTAGTACTCTAATTTCCTCCTTAATAATTACTTCACGACCCTTGTCTCGGACCCTGTGCCACTTACGACCCTTGTCCCTAATAAATAGTCAGTGATCCGAAGGAGAGGACGTTTTGTGGACAAGTGAGGGATACGAAGAGAGAGAGAGAAAAATTTTTTACATAAAGTAGTACAGTGAGTCGTACACCCTGGAGTCAAGGGACAACGAAGTCAGTACAGACTGAGAAACACTGGGGTACCTGACATCGGGTGGTCCGAGGAGACAGATACCCTAAGAGGTCCGTTCCTATGACCTCACCCGACGGTACGGGAGGAGGTCCCGTAGAAGGGCTGGGTCCTTAGCTTGGACGTAACCGTCCGTGCAAGAAATGGTAAGGGACTGGTCCCTAGTTCGGGCTTAGGAGACGTAACCTTCGAACCGTAAAATTGGCGACCCGATGGTCCCCTGAGGGTATGAATGGAGAAATGAAACCGAAAGTGAAGGGAACACTTCTGACCTAGCTGGACTTTTAACTGTTTCTGCTTAAAATCCTTTTCGGTCTTTACTTAGATTCAGAGTTCTCTTAACGTCTAGTACCGTTGTCTCGGTCTGTATTGTTGAGTCTTTTCCTTTTTCATTTAGGTTATGTTTTATTATGGGGCCTCAGGTCGATGGTGTTTCATTATTCCTTTTCTTGAACTCTCTTTTAAATTTCTGTGTTTGTGTATGTCAACAGGAAGTCATAGGTGGCGAGGTCCTGGGGGAGTCTATAGTTTACGACACCTACGAGTTCAAGAAGTATATTTTACCATATCATAAATGTAGATTGACTTTGTGTAGGAGGACATATGAAATTTAGTAAAGACCTAATGAATGTCATGATTATATTTACGTTACATTTATCCACGGTTACGTGTCGTTTAACTTCAAAACGAAAAACCTTGAAAGACCTTAGAGAAAAGGACTTATGAAAGTCAGGTACCAACCGACTTAGACTCTTATGTCTTGGACTACTGTGTGTCCCGGTTGACGTAAGGACAAAGGACAAACCAGATATTCGATTCTCGGACCACTTCGAGGTCCATACCCTACAGTTCTTAATAGGTGGGTTGAGTTCCAGGATTTTGTCTTCAGTAAATGTCAGTTCCCTTTTAGACTGTTTTTGTATTATGAAGTTACTTTCAAAACGGAACAACTAATGTCACCACCTAAAACAGTATTTTGGAAACTCCGTCTTCCTCAACCTTGGGAACCATCTAGATTTTATTTTCTAGACTGACTTAATTGTAAAATAAAAATTGTCCCTCGGAAAGGTCTGTGTGTTGCAATTTCGTTTCCGTGCGGGTACCCGACTATGTACCTTTTTGTTTACCCCAGAACAGGTATGTTACTTTATAATAAGTCGGTTGTTTTTCCTTACTTCATGACTAAATACGATATCGTACCCCCTTGGAACTTTTGTACTACGATTCACTTTCTTCAGTCTGCGTTTTCCGGGATTTAACACTGAGAAAAATATGCTTTACAGGTCTTGTCTGTTTAGATATTTCTTTCTCTCATCCAATCGACGATCCGTGACCCTCCACTCCTCTTACCCTCACTAACGATTGCCCAGACCCTAAAACCCCTCTACTATTTTAACGGGGGTTTGATCTATCCCCACTACTGACGTTTTGAAACATAATTTATGAAGTTTTACCACGTAACATACTGTATGTTTAATATAAAGGTAAAAATTTTTCGGTTCAGGTTGGAAAATTAATCAATGTTACACTATGAGAACTCAAACGTGAAGTGAGGAGAAAGTATAGATCTCCTTTATGTAGGATACTCTGCCCACGGTACAAAAAAAAATTCTAAATAAATAACCGATACCACCCAGAGGAAACGACATACACCCGAAAGAGATCAACACCTCTAACCGCCGATGAGAGATCAACACCCCGTACCCGAAGAGTAACTTCACCGAAGAGAACAACTCCTCATGTCCGAGGTCCGTATGTTCGAAGTCATCAACACCGAGTGCCCTGATCAACGAGACACTGTACACTCTACAAGGGTCTGGTCCCTAACTTGGTCATAGAGAACGTAACGTTCAGTCTAAGAGTTGGTGACCTGATGATCACCTCGAGGGTCCGTGGGACAAAGTAGGGTAACATAGGGACCATCAGTGATACAAACGATTTAATTACGTTTGTAATTATCGTTACAAAGAATTTGACCAGAGAATATGGTTGTAAAAAACTAAGGTGTACGAAAATTCTTTTGAGTATACATATACAGGTCTGACTCATCCCGAGACCTCTGTCTGGTGGACCCAGTTTAGGAAGGGTTTGATTAAAGATCGGTGTACCGGCACACGTGTAATTACCTAGAGAGACCCGAAGTCCGAGGAGTAGGCATTCTTCTCTTATTGTCGTGGCACCCTGACAACCCTCCTAGTTTATCAATTTTGTGTAAGTCACCAATGTTGAAAAAGACTTTGTGTCATTGACAACGTCTAACGTCGTGATTATGTTTTTATAGATATGTGAAGTAGAGTTTACACATGAAAGGGTCACTGTTACGGTATGAAGGGTCGTTCTGTGGACGTGTGAACTTCCAGTAGTGTCTTAGGTGTCTTTTGTGTGGAAAAAGGACTGGTAGTCTTCGGTTTGATTACATGAGAAATACGTGTTACTGGAGAAGAGTCCATTTAAATGAAGGACTTCATGGTTCTCCTAGAAATGTCTATGGAAAGGTGGACAGTATCCCAGGGATGTTCGGATAATCCTACTTCGACGTCGCGTACAAAATAGCGTAGACAAAGTAGGCTGACGTTTGATAATTTTACTTTGTTAGTCATCTATCGAAAAGGGGACGTAGGGAGGGGTCCAAAATAATTGTTACTTATGTTAAAATTTTATTGACTCTTTTATAAGAATTTGAATCCGTTCACATTCTGTTTTAAGACTTGTACAAAAGTCTCTATCTCCATCTACTCGCACATTCGTGTAAAATGTTTATGTCACAGACGGTCGAGAAGACAATGACGTCTACTCAAATCTTCACTTCCGTCTAAGTTAAAGATAAGAGTAAGTGTGGAGTGGTCATCCATAGTCCTTAATGTTTGGTTCAGCTGAATTACTTATACTACTATAGGGATCTCAAACAGTATGACTTTATTAAAACACAAAAGGTTTTTGAAGTAAAACCAAAGGAGACCGTTCCTTTACGACACACACACATACACACCATCTCGGGTCTAGGAAATTTGATGAGTATACGGCTTCTACATAGGGTTTCTTGGTCATTGCGTTTCAAGTGAGTAAAGGGACTCCAGTACTGTAGTGAAACTACCACCTGTGTCGTTTAGACCCCCATATTGTTTACCTTTAATAAGGATCTAAAAAATTTTCGAATTATATGAAATTGTCGTTTGAACGTCCTTGTCATGTCTTCTGTGTGTGGTGATCTGTGTACATACATTTCGTTGAGTTTTCACATGACTTGTCTACCTTGGGTGGTATACTAATTTTATGACGTTTCGGGTAAATCAACGGTAGTTGTTCTTTACATGAACAAAATTTATAGTATACTATGACAAATATAAACCTTAAAAAATTTACTACATTTACTTTAATGAGTGTTTTGTCTTTATCTGAGTGACAGTTTTTTGTTTGAATACCAATGGTTTTCCCTTTCCGCACCTCTCTCCCTATATAATTCTCGTCAGTACAGACTCAGAAACGCTGGGGTACCTGATATATCAGGGACCATAAGAGCTCCGGTCTTATGACTTTACCCATCGGAAAAGGAAGAGGTCGTCTAGAAGGGTTGGGTCCCTAGTTTGACCCCAGAGGACGTAACGTCCGCCTAAGAAATGGTTGACTCGATAGTCTCTTCGGGTTGTGTATTTGTGATGACATATATTTTGACTATTTGTTATCCAGAATGACATATCGTGTGCCTTGTTATGAATTAGATATTACCTTTTCTTGGAAATTTTCTTATATATAAATTACACACAAACACACTCACACAATCAACGAGTTAACACAGGTTAAGAAACGTTGGGGTACCTAACATCGGATGGTCCGAGGAGACAAGTACTTTAAGAGGTCCGTTCTTATCACCTCACCCAACGGTAAGGTAAGAGGTACCGTAGAAGGACTAGGTCCCTAATTTGGGACATGATGTCCGTCACGTCGCAGACTCGGTGGTCCCTTTACACACACACACACCACACACACACACACACGCACACACACACACATATGGACTTAGTGGATTGGATAATACCTTTTCCTGGATTTTTTCTTATATATATATATATATATATTGACGTAGTGGTAAGACATGTGGACTTTATGTTGAAACATTTAGTTGATATAAAGTTATTTTTTAAAAAACGGTGAAATAAAAAAATTAACCTCCTATTAACGAAATGTCTTAAAACAACAAAAGACAGTATATAGTCGTTCTTAGTCAGTAGTCAAGTCAAGTCAAGTCAGCGAGTCAGCACAGGTTGAGAAACGTAAGGGTACTTGACGTCGTGCGGTCCGGAGGGACAGGTAGTGGTTGACGGCCTCAAGTGAATTTGAGTACAGGTAGCTCAGCCACTACGGTGGGTCGGTAGAGTAGGAGCCAGCAGGGGAAGAGGAGGACGGGGGTTAGGGAGGGTCGTAGTCTCAGAAAATGTTCCTCAGTTGAGAAGGGTACTCCACCGGTTTCATGACCTCAAAGTCGAAATCGTAGTAAGGAAGGTTTCTTGTGGGTCCTGACTAGAGGAAATCTTACCTACCAATCTAGAGGAACGACAGGTTCCCTGAGAGTTCTCAGAAGAAGTTGTAGTGTCGAGTTTTCGTAGTTAAGAAGCCGCGAGTCGAAAGAAGCGTCAGGTTGAGAGTGTAGGTATGTACTGGTGACCTTTTTGGTGTCGGAACTGATCTTCCTGGAAACAACGATTTCATTACAGAGGCGAAAAGTTATACGATAGATCCAACCAGTATTGAAAGGAAAGTTCGTCATTCGCAGAAAATTAAAGTGCCGACGTTAGTGGTAGACGTCACTAAAACCTCGAGTCTTTTTGTTTTAGTCGGTGACAAAGGTGACAAAGGGGTAGATAAAGGGTATTTCACTACCCTAGTCTACGGTACTAGAAACAAAAGACTTACAAATCGAAANCGCAGAAAATTAAAGTACCGACGTTAGTGGTAGACGTCACTAAAACCTCGAGTCTTTTTGTTTTAGTCGGTGACAAAGGTGACAAAGGGGTAGATAAAGGGTATTTCACTACCCTAGTCTACGGTACTAGAAACAAAAGACTTACAAATCGAAATTCGGTTGAAAAAGTGAGAGGAGAAAGTGAAAGTAGTTCTCCGAAAAATGCTCGGTACCCATGTGGGTATAGTTATTTTTTTTAAAAAAAATTCTGTAAACAAAATTCTTTTAGGTTTACGACCGTTATAAAATTGTCCAAATAACAATATTTTAAGTTGAAGACTTTGAACGAAGGACTTTGTAAGACTGGACACAATTACAGAGACGAAAATTATGATAAGAGTTTGTTTACCTTTACCTTTTTAACGCTGGGGACTAAAGACGGGGGATAAAAAGGTGAGTTTTAGTGTGTCCATCGAAAAGCGGGGTACCCCCCTTTTACATTGTAAATCTTGATAGTTTGTTCTTCCAAAAAAAAAAAAAAAAAAAAATTCTTACAAAAGACAGGATCATCCAAGAATCCCTATAAGAGCCACATACGTTGTACGACCCAGTTACAGGAAGCCGTATTGATACTGTGTAAACCGTACTTAGCGAGTCTGACCACAGAAGATCTTTCTGTTGGTCTACGGAGTGAACAGAGAACGGTTCGTACCTCTCGACGCGAGACATCTACGTCTAGACATGCCTTCTACCCACAAACCCTGTGATCAGGTGGTAGAAAAGTCAGACGACCGGAAGGTTTTATTTCAACGATAAAGACCGGGGTTGTCGAGCAAAGAACTAAATAACCGGATAGCACGTCGTCCGTCATACTTGAGCCTGAGTCATTGTAAATGAGAGGTGAAGAGTGGAGAGAGGATTAATGTACAGAAAAAGAGGTGGTCCTTCCGGTTGGAGTTAGGAATTTTAGGTAAGTAGGGGGTGACGTGTCCGTTTACAAGGGAGAGACTCTTTGAAACAGACTAGTAGGTTTGTCCTTCATTTCAGAGGAGAGTTTGAAAAGATGGTGGAGGATATTTTGTACCTGGATGAATAAAACCATGAACCACCCATAAACAGGTTGAGAAGAGGAATAAGAAGTAAAAAGGAGGGTTCCAGTACGATCAAGATACGACATATTATAAACGATTTACTTACTAAAGGTTGACCAAGATAGAAAAACAAAGGGTGAAAACTAAAAAAAAGTGAATTTAATAGGATTCGGTAAGTTAATGTAATATTGGGATTATAGAGTAGTACTTTTCCATTTGTTAAAGTACTTTCGGAAGAAAACCGTAATGTATACTTAAAACTGATCGAGTCAGTCATTTCTTAGACGGACGTCACGTCCTCTGGGTCCAAGTTAGGGACCCAACCCTTCTAGGGGACCTCTTTCTTTACCGTTGTGTGAGGTCATAGGAACGGACCTTTTAGAGTATCTGTCCCCTCGGACCACCCGACGTCAGGTACCCCAGTGTTTCTCAGTCCGTGCTAACTCGTTGATTGTTTGATTGTGAACGAATACTTAAAACTACTCCGAAGGGACCACCGAGTCACCTTTCTTAGGGTGACGTTTCGTCCTCTGGGTCCAAGTTAAGGAACCTCTTCCTTTACCGTTAGGTGAGGTCATAAGAACAGACTCCTTAGAGTACCTGTCTCCTCGGACCGTCCGATGTGTCAGGTACCCTAACATTCTTAGTCTGTACTGAATCGTAGATTTGTTGATGGTGGTACTTAAGACTGTATATACAAAATGAATACTATTAAAAATCAATGTTTAAGGAGTCTTGAAGGGACCACCAGGTCACCAATTGTGAGACATGAAGTTTATGTTCCCGTTTGTCAAGTTAGGAATCAGTCCTTTGATTCTAGGGTGTATGAGGTACCACACCACGGCCCCCGGTCGCACTCCTTAAGGCGGGCACCGTTTCCAGTACTCCTTCCTCCGAACCGTATGCGTTTCCGCACTAGTTCGGAGTCCTTTGGGGGACAAGGGCTCGTAGATTGGGGTTTTGGTCTCAGACAAAATACGAGAGTGGATGTGGAGACTGAAATGCCCCCCGAGAGGGGGTATTGACAAAGAGAGCCTCTTCCTCATTTGCACGTCGAGGTTCCGTTATTTTTAAGAACCCGCACTGTTCTCACAAAGTCGAACGGCTGAGGAGACTTCCAATAGATCGGGTGGACATATCCAAACAGGCCGGTGTACACTAACAAATGTCGAAGGGTTGGACTCTCCGTGCTCTACAAAATCTGAATGATTTCCGTTTAAGAAAACCCCTCAATCTTTAACAATCATATCAACCAATCCTTAATATAACCACTTCCCAAGAAGTAAACAACACAGTTATTAACGACGATTAAGGGACGAGACCCACCCTGTTCCTACAGAGTCCAGTTTGGAGAGACGACTGTCTGATCGAACACACTGTCCTAATAGGTATGACGACGGAGATCCGTGTACTAACAAATGATGGAGAATTAGTATTTGTCGTGTCTCTCAAAACCTCATAAAACTCTCAGAATTAATCGTATCCTGAAAAAGAAGAACAACTCAGTTACTAACGGCGGTCCGGAGGTATAGGAACCTGTGGACCCTTATATGATTAGTTACATAAACCTTATNGCGGCTGAGGGTGCACTGAGACATAAGTAGGGATACACATTGTTCTCAATATATTCGTTTGGGGTTTTATTTCTTTAGCCTAGTCAAAGGCCTTTCTGACTAAGGGGGTACAGCGAAGAAAGAACGAGGCCAAAAAGACCGACTTAAGAGAAGACCTCGTACCTACGATAAGGTGCATTAGGTTCAATAAGTCGGAGAAAAAGAGGTGATTAGAAGGATGATGTGATAGGTAAAGATTAGAGAGATATAGACACTAATTTATACATAAAAAGGTTTCTGCGGCTGAGGCAGGGGGGTGGAAGCTTAGTGGGACCTAGGTGGCCCCGACCTGGAGCCATCACACCGGTTTTTTAAAAAAAGAATAACCTTTTTTTGTATTTAAGGAAAACAAAAATTAAAAATTTGTACACAGAAGAAAGTACTAATCCCATTTTCTAAAGTAGTTCCTTTTTTTCACTTATTCTGTCGACTTTATGGATTGACCTCTTTTCTTACCGATGGGTAAGGTCATAAGAACGGATCTCTTAAGGTACCTGTCTCCTCGGACCGTCTGATACCAGGTACCCCAGTGTTTCTCAACCTGCACTGACTCGTTGATTGTATTGGGAAATTGATTTTAAATCGGTTTCCACATTGTCGTTGAAAGTTCAACTTTCATGTTTGACGTAATTTGAAAAGAGCCGAACGGAAGGTGTAGTCAAGTAAAGGTTTAGAGAATCACTTCGGTTCCCCTTGTTTTGTGTTCTATTTCTTCTTTTTTTTTTCTTCCGATCTATAAAAATAAATTACTTTCACGTACAATACTTTAAAATTTTTCGCTCTCGTACCGTTCGTCGTTTCTTTTAAGAGTAAAGGAGGAAGATTCGAATAAATGAAAGATCGTTTTATGTAACAGAGTTGAGGGTCCGACTTCCTTTTAGTAGAATCTATATTCTTTAATAGCACCCTTCAGTAATTCGACAGTGTGTGCTCGACTTACAAGGATGGTGTAACGAATAGTTTCTCTTGGCATTTTACGTGGGTGAGGTATGCGGGGACGTTCGTCTTTGGTTTACGAAACGGTTTTACCAACCTATCTCTCTAGTTTCTTCGAAATTATCTTTTAGTCGCAGATTGAGTTTGGTAGGACGTCGATTTTGTCTTAGAATCGGACAGTTGTGTGTTTCCTTTGTAGTTGTGTCTTTCAAGAAAGTAAGAAATTAATTTGCGGGGATACTACGACGGTTACTTGGTCCACGATACGGTTCATAAGCGAATAAGACCGGAGTATCCTTTGATACTCCGTCCATCACAAAAGACTCAGTACGGGTGAAATGTCTACCTCTTTGACTCCGGGTCTCGTCACTTCCCATGGGTCGATCGTACGTTAGTGAGATAATGGGTCGGTACGTCTTGATGGGAAACGGACTGTCCCTACTAAGCTAGAACAAGATTTCTACAATTGTTTGAACGGTCGTCATTCTTCATTACTTCCTAATTCATCTAAATTGTCCCCTGACCCTAGAATGACAAACTTTACAAGAACAATTCTTACTAGTGAAATAAAAAATCTACACATTGTATGTGTCGTGGTGGTAAAAAATTTTTCGTTAGATTCTTGTGAGAGAGACACACGCACGATTTAGTAAAGTCAGTACAGGCTGAGAAACGCCGGGACACCCGACATCGGAAGGTCCGAAGAGACAAGTACCCTAAGAGACCTGTTCTTATGACCTCACCCAATGGTACGGGAGGAGACCCCATAGAAGGGTTGGGTCCCTAGCTTTGACGCAGAGAATGTGGAAGATGTAACCGTCCACCTAAGAAATGGTGATCACGGTGGACCCTTCTTGTTGTAAGACGACGACGACGACGACGATTCAGCGAAGTCAGCACAGACTGAGACACGCTGGGGTATCTACCGTCGTGTGGTCCGAGGAGGTAGGTATCCTAAGAGGTCCGTTCTCATGACCTCACCCCACGGTAACGGAAGAGGCTTGTATGTGAGATCATAAAATATTTACCAACCATCTCTCTACTCACAGCTAATTTTTCCTCTCGTTATTATAAGGTTTCTCCTCCCACTATTGACGGAAGACTCGACCTGGTACCTTGTACCATCCTTGTTTGTACTTACAATATACGTCGGGTCGGGTACCCGAGGGGACAGGACCGTCTATGTGGAGGTCAGATCTCAATGGACGGGAGTAGAGAGAAGGATTGGTCTGGAGTACAGGTGAGTCCGTCCCCGGTTCAGATAAGATAAGAGACCCTGATTTGTATTCCCGGTGTAACTATAGGTAATTCACTGGATGTTTTCATAAACCAAGAACAGACTAGCAAGTATGTTTGTTTAACCATTAAACGTATACGGTACTAGTAGTCAAAAGACGAAACTTATAAACCGAAGGTAAAGTGGAGAAGACGAAGGGGACACGTAGAAGAGTGAAGACGGGGGACCCACACCAGACTACCTTCACCTTAATCCACAGACCAGAAGAGGAATGTTTTACCGTCTCCATTGGGTGCCGTCTGGTACCTGGAACTTCCCTTACTGGGTCTCTGATTCTTTACCTACGTCAGTTTGGACCAGAAGTCGGAGGGGTTGTTAAGAGAATCTTCGAGAATAGTAGAGGATTATGTACAGGAACGTGACTTCAACCAGACTCCGACGTCGGGTCCCCGTGTCCGACTCGACACATCGAAGAAGTGACCCTAGAGGATAGACTGGTCCGACGTACGTCTCTGTGTATGTTTCTCTCGTCCTTAGTGACGACATACGTGACACTCGTGTGGGATTTTTGTCTGACTCGAGAAAGAGTTCTGTATAAGTGATTGGCTCAGTTACGTTAAAACAAGATTCTTCGGGACGTGTACTGGGTCTTTCCGATGTCAGGAAGATTTCCCACGTTAAATCTGAATTTCACAAATAAGTCAGTAACTCGAATCGTCAATTGTTTCTTTTTTTTTTACTTACCTTCTTCTCACATAAGTGTAGTCTACAGTTTTTATTAACATCATGAACCCACAAATTAGGCGAGATTCTCTATTACCAATTTTCTACTTAACGTTACACAGGGTTCTAAACTGGAGACTGGGTGAAGAGTTTAAGTAAAGGTTTTCTAGTCACATAATTGGGTATTGTGACATCGTTTCTAAGTTACAGTTCACATTTTGGGAAAATCAGAGGAGGATGAAGACATAAGTTTTCACCACAATTTAACTTAAGAACTGTGACTTTTGACTATCTACGGATCTTTAGGACATTCCTATTATCCCTTCTCGAACAAACTCAACTCACCAGTTCTCTTCGTACAGCTTCGGTCCGGTGTTAGGCCCCTCCCTTAGAGTAATTCCTTCGTCGGTCACGTAACCGAAAGTTCTCCCTCATACAGATCCCCGGTGTGTGTGTGTATGTGTTTGTGTGTTGGTAGGTCACACCGGGTTCAGTCACAAAAGGTTTGAAACTTAGTACCTCGTGTAGTACTTTAGTTAGAACCTTATTTTTATCCGTGACAAAATTACTGTACTTTATAGTTTCGTCTCCGTACCTTGTCCAAAAATTTCTTTATAGTCTCACACACTTTATGTACTTCATTCTCGAATAAATTAATTCGAACAAAGACCACACACACCACCCAGTGGTACATTTTACACGACCTCAACCGAAAGGAACGACAGACCATTAAACTTTGACCGGTACCCTTTTGGAAAGATATCTTTATCCGTTTATCCCGAAAATATTTTATCCCGAACCCTAAAGGGACAACCAGGTTACCAATTCTGAAGCGGAAGGTTATGTCTCCCACGTCCAAGTTAGGACCAGTCCCTCGAATTTTTTTTTGGGGTTTCTTGTATTTTGTCTTCATTATGACGTTGTCCAAATTATTTCTGAAATTTTTACCAGGTGTAGTTCTTCTAAAAAAATTTTTTATCCCAAATGGTGGAACGGGTAGGGTTGTCTTGGTCAACAAGTTATGACTGGTCGTATGGTGCCAATACCTCTTTTTCGTTTCTTTGTATATTGTGAATTCTCTATGATCAAATAGACTTAATAACCTCCTATACTTTACATACAGATGTATAGTTATATAACCAAAATATAGAAGACTCCTTGAGTGACCACCAGACGTAAAAGTAACAATCCCCAAGTCCAAGTTAGGGACCAACTCCTTGACTCTAGAGTGTTTAACCCGTCACATTGGTTTTTTTTCTTTTCTTTTGAAAACATCCCTTCTCCCTCGGTTCTTCCTTTGTTCACCAAACTTAAACACTGATTAGTATAAGTCACGACGGAATCATAAAGTCTTTGAGTTTAATAAGACAGATGATTCTGTTGTGATTCCACAAACACTACCACCGATGACTAAGAGAAATCTAAACTATTTCTGGGTAATCTTCCACCCCTATAACGATCCCCGACTTACAAACACAGGGGGAATTTTAAGTGTGTGACTTTAGAATTAGGGGTTCCACTACTATAAACCCTCGCATCTAGAAACCCTTCACTACGTCCTTGGGAGTACTTACCCTGACCGCAAGACTATTTTCTAGGATCTCTCGGGGCTCCTGAGTCGTTCGTTCCTTCTCGTAAGACCTGAAGGATCCACCAGGTCACCATTTCTTAAGTGGACGGTTACGTCCCCTGCACCCAAGCTAGGGACCAGACCCTTCTAAGGTGTACGGAGTTGTCGATTCGGATACGTGGTGCTGATGACTCGGGAGGGAACTCTTGCGAGGCGTTGTTCGTTTCGGTGGTGTCACTCTTTCGACCCGTGGCGTTGATCTCTCATCGGAGACGGACGACTTTGATCTCTTTCAGACATACGTCGTTACTTCTAGGTCATATCGGTTTTTGACTTCCTTTTTTTTTTCTACTTCTCATGGGAGTCTTCTTTTACTGGGTCGACCGTGAAAGTGGAACCTGAGTTTCGGAGGTCTTGCAGTCTTTATTTAAACAACAAAGAATCGGTGGAGCAGACGCCATGTACCAATATCGGTGGGTATACCTGGTTCTGTTTCTTTGTCCTTAGTCCAGGGTTTACGAGTGAAGACGTAAGTCCAGACACGTTCGGACTCTTCCGTCGGTGTAGGGGCCTCCGTCTCAATCTAAACCTTCTAGGTCAAAGAGACCAGCCACCTCCTCTTCACTCGTCTAGGGTCCTTTAGAGGTCTGACTCATCCCGGGACCGTGTCACGGTCTACGAATGTTGACCAAAAAGGTTCACCGTTTAAACGTTGGGTTCTACGGAAGGAGGCAAAGGATCTCCCAAAAGTTAAGGTCTATCACCTCGTGGAACACCTTCTTCACGAACTCTTAATAATGATTAAGTACCGTTACTTGAATTCCTGGTCATTGAGAGTCGAGTATTGGGAAGTGTCGGGAAGTGAGTTCTCGAGGGAAAGGTCCGAGGAGAAAGAGAACATAAGGGAACGGCGAAATGAAAGGACCGAGGTGGGTGTGTTTGATTCAGTCACCGACTTCTACGTCGAAGTCTTCCCTCGAGGTCCCCGGAGTCCCGACCCCGTAAGATGCTCTGAACAAGACCTGGACGTAACCGAGTCCTTCTTTATGTAGGAGTCCATACAGTCTCTACATAATATGCTCGAACCTTTTCCCCTCCTCTTTTCCCCTTTCCTCTTTAAGGTGATCTTTAATACCGTCGTGATTTCGAAGGGTTCTGTGCTGAAAGGGTCCCAGGGGCATTTGGAAGAAACAGAGCCGGTCGACTTCAGTGGTAGACAAAGGACTAAGAGTAGTCCGTTTCAGTACTCAGTTTCAGTGACGGAGGGAGACCTTCATTGTTTTTTTCCTTTATGTCCCTGAAGGGACCACAAGGTCACCAATTCGTAGGTACCCGGTTGCGTCCCCTGTACCTCAGGTAGGGAACAAGTCTTCCTAAGGTGTACGGCGTTCCGTTGACTCGGGGGTTCAGTGTTGATGACTCGGGAGTCCGGATCCCGGGTGCGAGACGTTGTTCTCTCATCGGAGACGAACGACGTTGATCTCTTTCGGGTACACTTCGTTTCTTCTGAGTACACTAGTTTTATTTATTTATTCATGTTGAAGATTTTTTTCTTTCTTTTATGTCTCTACGTAAAACATCCTGGCTGTTCCGTTTCTCTCTCTTTCTCACACCTGCGCGTACTTACAAACAGATCGATCAACGTTCGTGAATTTTTAAAGTGTGTGTGTATACATGTAAAAAAAGTTTTCCTTATTTTTCCGGAGACCCGACACTGAAGAGAACCTTCCAACTGTTCCCTCGGACGTAGAGACCTACGTTTAGGACGACACCGACTTAGTACGAGGGTCAGTCAGTACGGTGTCAAACGGTGTCAGAGGTGGGAGGGGATGATGGAGGGTTGGGTCTCGGGCTCTCACATTAAAGAAACGTCACTTTAATCCTCCTTCCTTTGTGTAAAAAATGTTAGTGACAAGAAAGTTTTCATCCGGTTGATTTCAATCTCCCTTCGAACTTACGAAGTTTTTGTTTACCCTTTTATACCAAGAAAGGGGACCCCTATCTTTTCGGAAGGATTGACAAATCTTTTATTTTTGTTGACCCCGAAGGGACCACCAGGTCTCCAATTCTTAGACGGAAGGTTATGTCTCCTGCACCCAAACTATGGCCAACTCTAGGGTGTACGGAGCCTCGTTGATTCGGGAGAGTAATGTTGATGAACCGGGACATGATGTTGAACTCTCAGGGTCGCGGTATTGTTTCGAGGCACAGTTTGCTTCTGGACTGTGCCGGTGTTCTTTCGTTTTTGTTTTCTTCACGGAGAAGATTCTCTGGTACTGAATCTTTCAGAGATACTTTGGTTACCGCAGGGACAGAGCATCCGTCCACTCAACTTGTCCTTCCACGATTGTCTACGTCCTTTGTTGTGCACGGGATCGGCGAGGGAGAAGAGACTGAGGTCATGGTCGATGTTACGACGGAGCCAGAGATACAAGGACCTTTTCGTAAAGACCGTGTACAAATCACGATATGAAACTTCAAACGGTGGAGAGAGGTCCGAAGGAATTTTCCTTCGCACTGTCTTTTTCAGTTTGTCTCTTTAGTCCAGCAGTAATCCGGTCTCAACAAACACTTGTAAAAAGAGGTGGTTCATAACAGGAAGACCATAAAGACGGAGGTCTATGTGACACACACACGCACGCACACGTGTACACGAGTTAGTACAGGTTGAGAAACGTTGGGGTTCCTGACATCGGGTGGTCCGAGGAGATAGGTCCTCTAAAAAAAGTCCGTTCTTATGGTCTTACTCGACGGCAAAGGAGGAGGTCTCCTAGAAGGACTAGGTCCCAAGTTTGGACGTAGAGGGTCCGTGTGACTCAGAAGTATTTTTGACAAAGGGTTTGACCGATAAACGCATGAAAACGTTAAGTAGTGTAGACACGGGGGAGAAATGATGACAAATAAATTATGAAAACACTTTATTTAAGTAAAAAAATTAGTTGACTAAAAATTTCCTTTAAAAGTCTCAACCTTTTGGTCATAGTACGTAGTATTTACCTTGGTTTGGTCTTTTTGTTTTCGTCACTTTTCCTTTCGGTGTAATGATTTAAGAAAGTTCTATCGACGACGACGGTGCCGAGATTCGAACGTCGGAAGAGAGAACCAATCGTTCTTAGAGTCATAGTTTAATTTTGAAAAAGTTAATACGACAAGTTTGTCTTCCTGTATTCTCTTAATTTTATTATTATTATCATTATCGAAACGGTGATACACTGAATTGTAAGTAATCGCGTGACCCTTAATAGAACGATTGGTAGATTTTCGACCGGGACTCGGACGCACACTACACACATACACGCACGTCCACACATATACACTCACGGAGAATATGATTCTTTGTTGTACCTACCACCCCACTAAGTAGAAGGTACACCGTTGGTCACGCCGGGGTGTTTAAGATCGAGAACCACATACAAAATCCGATCCCCCGGAAAGAGGTTCATTTACATCATAAGGTCTCCAGAAATCTTATGACTCTTTTCGGACGGTAAAGGTGACGTATGGAGTACCCAGGGATCCCTTGATCATTTGACTGTTCTACTCTTTACTGTCCTATCTTTTTCCTACAGTGCTTACGTGAATTGTACGGGTCTGAGTCGGACGATCCGTCTTCCCTTTCCGTCACCCTCTACGGCAAGTACCCTTGTCTTCTGCGTCGGGACTATGTCTGAGGGGTACTTCTCTTTTGTTCTGTAGGAATGAAGTCCCAATGTAGGGTTGACCACCCTACTCTCAAGACAAAAGATTTGACGAACCTGTCTCGGTCAGTTGTAAACGAAAGTGCTCTACTGGTAACAACGGTGGGTCTGAGAGACTCAGGACTCGCGAACCTTAACTGAGATGCCTCCGCCCCTGGAGAGACCACCAGGTCACCAACCCTCACGCGGACGGTTGTGTCCCCTGCACTCAAGTTAGGGACCAGGCTCTTGATTCTAGGGTGTAAAGTGCTCCGTTGATTTGGACACGAGACGGTGTTTCCTTCGGTGGCGTCACTCTTCGGGAGTGTGGTGTTGATCTCTCATCGGGGACAAGTGTCATTGATCTCTTTCAGGGACGTCTTTTCTTCTCGAGTTGTTTCTAGTCGAATCGGTTTCCATTTTATTTTGTTGTTTTTTTCGTGTCGGAACCATTGTTGACTTTTTTTTTCTTAGTTGAGGCATTGTCTAGTGGACGAAGGAGGTCTAGACGGTTTCCCCTCGCCCCCACAGGTCTCAGGGTCCTCTACTCTCCGTCGTGGGGGTTCGGGAAGGTGCCTGGAGACAAGGGGTCTGCTACCGGTGCCAGTCGGTTCCTGTAGGGGGTCACTTCTGAAATAAAGAGCACGAATATCTAAGAATAAGAGGTGGGATGAACCGAAGATTGACGTACAGTTAATGGATTAGGTCACGATCCCATTTGTCGAGGTTCAGACAACTCGTGAAAGTTACTCAAAGTTTCTACTAGACCTGGTGTACATTGTAGATAGAATATACGGCTGAATCTGTTTGAAAGAAATATACGGAGATCAGGACTCTCTTAGGTAATGAATGGGAAACATCGTAATTGAATTAACATTTCTGAATATTTCGTGGTAGTAGAGATTGGAACTAGACCACAAGTAAAAAATCTTCCGTTTGTCCGAAATAAACGAATTCTTTCTTTAGTTTATACCCATTCTTTTCGTTGATTAAAATGTTTTACAGAGTTTTCTTACCTCCTTTTATCTTTACTCTAGTTCCGAGTGTCGTTTAGTTGAATGAAGTCCTGGTTGTTATTGGTACATTTGTAACCGGAGAAGAACTACGGTAAGAACCCCTCTTTTTTCTTTCTTTTTCTGAAAATCTTACCAAAATTCAGTGTCGACTTTTGTATTCAGTCAAGTCATAATTAACACGATGTTATATTTAAGAAAGTATAGTAAAAACGAAGGTATAATCAGTTGAATATTAATAAACTTTACATTCATAACCTGTAAAATACCAAATTTCCTTTTTTAAAAAAAGATCTGGTAGTGTATAATAAGTCTATAGATTAAATAATCCATCACTCCTACGTATACGGTAGCATTGAGTTATACCTGAAATCATAGGTGACGTCAGATATCTGCTTGAGTTTGTCCCGTGGTTTTGCGGTTTACATACTATGTTTAGCCGTACACATTTAATAAAGGTCCATTTTAATAAAATCCGAATAGTAATAACCGATAAAAAATACTAAAAGAGTCTTCGACTCTTCTAGGAAACCTCTTTTCTTTACCCTTGGGTGAGGTCATAAGAACTGACCCTTTAGGGTACCTGTCTCCTCGGACCACCCTAACGTACCCTAACGTTTTTTCAGTCTGTACTGACCCGCTGATTT
This sequence comes from Capra ibex, assembly GCA_006410555.1. Taxonomy (NCBI): domain Eukaryota; kingdom Metazoa; phylum Chordata; class Mammalia; order Artiodactyla; family Bovidae; genus Capra; species Capra ibex. The sequence continues at coordinate 20,013,963 of SJYO01018169.1, read as the reverse complement.
GTTGTTGTCGTTTTGCCTTCGGCTCCAATGTCCTTTCGTCTTTTGTTGACTTTACTGATGTGCCACACTAATAAAAAGACCAACAAAGGTTTCGTTATCAGATCTTTGTCAAGACGACCACCCGTTTTTTTTTTTTTTTTTCTCTTTAGAGTTTCAGGATTCCTCTCTAAAAACTTCTACCCTTGGGGTCCCCTTAGGGTGTCCACTTCCCAGTGGGTTCTTGTGTATGGCCTCTTACGTAGGTGGTTTATCTCTCCCAGAAAGTGAACAGACTCAGGTGTCTAGTCCTCTTTGTGCACATCTAACAGTCGTGAAACCAATTAGAGACGTTGTCTTCTCAAGTCCGATATAAGTTTCCTCTCTTGCGTCGAGGTACTGGACTACTGTTACTTTCCAGTCTTCGACAAGCCGAAACGGGAAAGTCGGTCGACACGGGTATGGTTTGGAAATAAAAGTAAAGTGATGTACTTGATTGTCAAGAAGACTACCGAATTGGACTCGACTCAGACCGGATTATTTGTATTTCCATGACGGGTGACGTTACGTCCCCCTCCCCCGTTGTCTCTTGACTGAGTCAATAATGACTTTACAGTCGGTAGTCAGTATCTTTTATAAAGGCACTTTAGGGTCAATTCTTCTTACAGAAAAAATACTTTAGTCTTTTTACCAAATATATCCTTACAGGAGAATTCAAGTATATAATCATGTATATGTGTGGGGATCTATCTCTTTGTAAAACCAAACGGTAAACTTTCGATAGTACATTCTGACCCGGAAGGGGTCTCCACGATCACCATTTCTTGGTCGGACGGTCACGTCTTCTGAATTCTCTGTACCCAAATTAGGGACCCAGTCCTTCTAAGAGACCTCTTCCCTTACCGATGGGTGAGGTCATAAGAACGGACCTTTTACGGTACTTGACATCGGGTGGTCCGAGGATCCCGTTGTCAGGTACTCCGGTGTCTCAGATTGTGTTGACTCGTGTGTGTGTGTGTGTGTGTGTTCATTTTATGTAAGAAACACCAGGGAAAGTTGTTTTCCACCTTGGGTAAAAGGGTGGGGATCTATGACCCGAGTGGACCACTGAACGTAATTAATGTGTCGTTCCCCCCTGAAGGGATCACCAGGTCACCGATTCTGGGACTCGAGGGTCATGTCCTCCAGCCCTAAACTAGGGACCAGTCCCTTGATCTAGGGTGTAAAGCGTTGATTCTGAGTCACATCGTTTTACTTTAATATAAAATTTTTATTGTCTCGTTCACCTTCACTAAGGGTTCAGAACCAGAACTTCCGACCACAGGTCACGGGAGTGGGTAACCCTGTGCACTCGTACGTACAATTCAGCGAAGTCAACACAGTTTAAACACTAGAATCTCTGACATCGGGAGATCCGAGGAGAACAGGTACCATAAGAGGTCCGCTCTTAGGATCTCGCCCAACGGTCCGGGAGGAGGTCCCCTAGAAGGGCTGGGTTCTTGACTTGGACGCAAAGGACACAACGTCCGTCTACAAAATGGGTGGCTCGGTAGACCCTTCGGGGGTGGGTAACCCTGTGGTGACGGAGTATCAGTCCGACCCGACGGAGGAATGCTCATATGAACCTCCTCTCTCTGAGTCTGTGAGTACGTCCTGGAAAGTCCGGAGTCGGATTGAATGTTCACTCGGGTTATGTGTGTCTCCTTCGTCTCTACTCGGTTCAGGTTTGACACGCACACACGATTCAGCGAAGTCAGTACAGACTGAGAAACGCTGGGATGTCTGACACCGGACGGTCCAAGGAGACAGGTACCTTAAGAGGTCCGTTCTTATGACCTTTCACTTTTCTTTCACTTTCACTTCAGCGAGTCAGCACACAGGTTGAGAAAAACTGAGGAACCTAACATCAGGTGGTCCGAGGAGGTAGGTACTCTAAAAGGTCCGTTCTTATGACCTCACCCAACGGTACGGGAAGAGGTCCCCTAGAAGGGTTGGGTCCCTAGTTTGGGTCCAGAGAACGTAACGTCCGTCTAAGAAATGGTAGAATCGGTGGTCCTTTCGGGGTTCAGATTTGGTGGCTGGGTGTTTTAGTATTGTTTTATGTAACACCAACAAAATTCAGTAGTATAGACTCCACCAAACAATGTGTCGGTATAGTGTCCCAGTTGTCTGACATAATTATAGTAATTGGGTTCACTTGGATTTTGAAGTAGTAAACGTTTACGTACATTGACCTGTATTTTGGTACGTTCCTCTTACACAAGTAAGTATGTAAAGTAAAGTAAATAGGTCAAGAGAAAAACAACATGAGAAGACCAAAACAAAACAAAACAACTGGTGTGACGTACCATACACCCATACACCCATACCAGCCCATACCATACCCATACACCCATACCGACCCCAGAGGGGTTGGTCCCTGATTTAAACACAGGGGACGGCACCTTCGTGGCTCAGGATTGGTGATCTGACGGTCCCTTCAGGGGAGTAAGTAGCTTAAGAGTTACCTTTGTTCAAGTAAAGGAGACACTGAAAAAAGAGAAAAAAAATTAGAAAACCAGTACGGAATTTCGTACATCCCAGAATCAATCGGTTGATCTCTAACTTGAGCGAAAGGGAAGTAACCTTCACATCTCAGAATTGGTGACCTGACGGTCCCTTTAGGGAGGAGACACGAAAAAAATCATTGTATTAATCTTATTTACATTATTCTAGGTAACTCTCGTGAGACTGTGTTAGTGTTTTCGATTATTATTATTACGTATTGATCGAGACCTCTTTTAGAATTGACTTTACAACTCTAAGTCTACAAGAGAATCTTTTGGGAATTTGGAGAATTCTTTTCGTCCAAGCCTTCTGGGAACTTTTTTTCACTAGAAGCTGCATAGACATGGGGTCCCAGGGATCCCTTCAGTTGGAACATTCTTTTATTAGGTATTAGTCATTGTGACTAGAAATCTTACAAAACACTGAATATAACGGTGGGACGTGTGTACTCTATATTGACAAATGTGTGTGTCTGTGTGTCTATATGTGTATGTGTCATACCAGAGTTTCTTATTAAATCTGTATAATGTATGGTCCGTGAGACTATAAAAGATAAGGTAAAGTGAGGTAAAAAATTTTCACGACCATGGGTTGAGTGATTTGACTCAAACTCTAGGAGGAACGGGAAATGGAGGGGCTGGATGATCTGAGATCTTCTTCTGTCTCAATTAGGGTATAGGGGAACGAAGAGAAGGGGGTGAAGAAGTACCCGACCTCTAATTTACAGTGTCCTTAAATCTTTTCCTGTAATCTTATCCTAGTTTGTTTCTTGGTTTACGAAACAGAATAAAATCCTTAAAAAATTTTTGTTTAAAATTTAATTTACGTCTCTGTCGTGGACCCAAACTCTCGAATACACGTAAAAAGTCTATATGGTTATAGTAAAAGTCCTTTACTTCAAGTTTTTAGGACTAGTTTGTTGGTTCCAGAGTCCGGGTGGAGCCCTCGCGTAGTTAGACCTCATTAAGGTAAAGTCGGAGAGGACCCCTTTACATGATACAAGTAAGAGTCTAAAATTTGTTCTTGTTTTGTCTGACCGGACATCTCCAAACCTCCAGTCCGTGTCTGGGTGGATTTGAAAAGTCACCTAAAGTAGAGGAGTAAAATTGTGCTTTGAATAAAAAGAAGAGAACTGAAAAGAGATTCTAGGTCCTAAGTGTACTTGGTTCCAAACTTGGGTAGGAAATTTGTGGGTAAATGCACAGAAAGGCTGTAATGGTAAAGGACCTCTTACCATAAAAATAGAACATTTGTTTTACACAGTAAAAGTGCCAGACTGTGGTACAGCCAGCGCTGTCTGATTTGTGGTGTGAGGTTCAGAAGATTCAAACAAGGTCTTGTCTTTGGGTTAGGAAGAATTTCAGTGAAAGAAACGACGAAAGATAAGGTCGTCGAGAAAAAAACAACCCCACAAAAAAAAAAAAAGAACAATAAAATCCCTCTTTTTTTAAGTTCTTGAAGACGACTCACTAGTCTGAATCACTTACAATTCAACTTTTTAGACAAAACCCCCCGACACTTACGTTTTTCTCTAGATTATTGTCCTTAAAAGGTAGACTTTTTGTTCACTCAAAAGGAGTCTCGTCGGACTCCTTCCTTTTATGCTGGTAGACTCAACCGTACAATCTCATAGGTATATCCTTATGACTCAAAATTTCCTCTCTCTTTTAGTTTATTTGTTGCTTTTATTTTTATTTCACTCTTATTTTGGGTTCTTCCACACCGGTCCAGTTCAAATTAAAAAATGTCAAAGTCCTAACTACTGGAAGCTCCGTGGTAATGAGATGTACGTAATCAATGACCATAAATTTTTGTTTTTAATCTTGAAGGGGTCACCAGGTCACCAATTCTGACGTGTGGGTCACGTCTCCCCTGACCCAAGCTGGGGATCAGTTTCTTGATCTAGGGTGTACGACGTTGATTCGGCGTACCACGTTGATTCTAGTTTCTAGGGTGTACGACGTAGATTCTGGTCCACGTCGGTTTATTTATTTATTTTTATTTTCGTTTTTAGTACCTACTACCTTGGTATTGTTGTAAATTCTGTATGGACTTTTGAGTTTCTGGTCCAGTGATTGAAATACAGATTTGTGTATGGAGACCTAGTCTTCACGATACCACTGATAGTACACTTTTTTAACATTGTTACGGTGAACCACGGAAAAACCCGAAAGGACCACCGAGTCTGTCTTTTATTAGGCTGACATTAAGTCCTCTGGACCAAAGTTCGGGACCCAACCTTTCTAGTGACGTCTTCCCTTACCGTTGGGTGTTGTCATAAGAACGGACCTCTTAGGGTACCTGTCTCCTCGGACCGTCCGATGTCAGGTACCCCCATCGTCTCAACCTATGTTGATTCGTTGATTGTAAAATGAAAGAAATCACGGAAATTAGATAAAATAAGAAATAAACAAGGATCAACTGGACAAACTTGTACTTTAGACCAACCGTATTTTGACTAAATTACAAAATTTGTTTCCTCTAAATCTTTATATTGACTTGTAAGAGTCGTTTGGATTCCACATGGAGTTTCCTCTTACATAGGATTTTAACTGTAGTCTACAAATTCTTCCACTGATATTTGGGACCCCTAATTAATCGATAGATGGATAAATTTGGTTCATAAGTAATTCTGGGAAGGGTTGGGTAGGTATGACTCACTTCATTCAGTCTCTTCCTCTTTAAGCCATAGGATATACACTCCTTAGACTTTTCTTTACCGTGTCTACTTGAATAAATGTTTTGTCTTTGTCTAAGTGCCTGAATCACTTCTTTGGACACCACCGGTCTCCCTTCTTACCCTCCTTCTCTACCTTTCAAATCCTACCTGTACATGTGTTACGATATAAATTTTACCTATTGATTGTTCCTGGATAACATATCGTGTCCTTTGAGACGAGTTACAATATACAGTCGGACCTACTCTCCCCTCAAACCCCCTCTTACCTATGTACATATACATATCGACTCAGGAAATCCACAGGTAGACTTTGATAGTGTTGTAACAATTAGCCGATGTGAGGGTATATCTTATTTCTCAATTTTTTTTTTTTTGTTGAAACTAAAATTCCAATTGTTAAGCATCCTTAGGTCTTCCACTCATTGACTAGTGATTGTCAGAAGTAGTGAAGTAATGTTGGAAAAAAATTACCGTCGTGACGTCGTGTGTGCCCTAGAATCTAGGGGCTGGCCCTTACCTTGGGTACCGGGGACGTCACCTTCACATCACGGGAATAGTAACCTGGTGGTCTCTTCAGCGAGTGACATTGAAGACAAAAGTGACAGAGTCTCACCTTCACTGTTTTGTGGTAGTGTCTAAAGCTTAAGAGGTCTCCTGTCGCAATTCTGTCTTCTACCCACTCTTTCTACCAGGTAGAGACCTCAGACTTGACGTCTTGACTGTTTCTACTTGCTGGTATGTTTACTCTTGTCTGTAGACTAGTATTTTGGGTCTCAGCGACGACTCAAGAGGTAGAATAGGAATTCGGTAATAGGTTGTCAGTCGAGGGCGTCGGTGTTGGTGTCGAGGGGATTCGGGTAGATAAGACTTATGTAAATGTGGAAGATTAACGTGTGTAATTCTTACCTGACGTCGGCTCGTCCAGAGGTCTCCCTTACAACAGATTCCTCATAAATTTTAGAGGACCGACAAGGCAATTAGTGAGTTGTCATTCTGACTACTTTGTTCGTTTGTAGTCCGATATCTTGACCTACTGTTTAGTGGGAGAAAACCTTTAATACTTAGAATCAATGGGACGTTGCCACTGGACACTATATGTCTACTACCTTATTGGAATGTCGTCCGCTAAATTTTGTCCGGGGGTCCAAGACTTATTGCCGAATGTGAAGGACTGTACTATTTCGTTAACCTGACGTACCCAAGTAAACATTACGACTGTCGTCGAGACGGTAACATCGGCTCTAACTACATTTTGTGAACCTTTTAATAAAGAGTAGTTTACGAACTTTTAAAGAAGAAAAGTTCCCTTACCTTACCTCATGCACCACCTCCAAGACAAACTTCAAAAACCTCGTTTTTGTCCGGACCCCACAGAAGGACAAACGACGCCCATCCCGTGACTAAAACGTAAAAGTGCGAGAAGAGACTGTAAATATCGTCCTGGACGTTGAAGTCGAGGGAGATTGCTATGGGAACGTAACAACAGAAATTCCTCTTCGTAAAGTCCAATTTTCTCTACTTAGGGATCCGAAGTTTAACGTAAAGGACTCTATTAAGATATAAAAGAAAAATTTAAAGCACCGACGGAGCCCAGAACCAACGTTACGTGGCCGAAGAGATCAACACCGTGTACCCGAATCACCCGAACCAACGGGACGCAGTATACCCTAGAATCAAGGGACTGGTCCCTAACTTGGGTACAGGGGACGTGACCTCCCACCTAAGAACTGGTAATCTGGTGGTCCCTTCAGGAACGACTCTAAGATCTAGCTGATGATCTATCGATAAGATCGTGGAAGTAGTCTTAATGACCCGACTATTCGGACATTCCGTCAATATTAGGGTTCGTCGAATGCGAATGCCCGAAGTAGACACCTGTTGAATTGCAAGATGTGAATTTCTAGGACATGTTATTCTAAAACGAATTTATGGTACTAATAGGAAACTAGTATGGTTCATGTTTTTTGTGTTACCGTGGTATGCATCCCTTTTACCTTGAGAGTCTCGAAGTGAGTACCTGTGCGTAGGACTACCGTAGAGAGGTTCCCTGGTAGTGTGTTTTACATACTTTCGAGGCCAATTTACGTGTTAGATTAGGTCGTTAAGAAAGAGATCCTTAACGAGGATTCTTTTGTAAACCCGTCTCTATACTTCTAATTTTAGGATCGTGAAAGTAGTGAACGGTCCCCCGGTCGTACTCCTTGAGGCGGGTACCGTTTCCAGTATTCCTTGCTCCGAACCGTATGCGTTTCCGCACTAGTTCGGAGTCCTTTGGGGGACAAGGGCTCGTAGATTGGGGTTTTGGTCTCAGACAAAATACGAGAGTGGATGTGGAGACTGAAATGCCCCCCGAGAGGGGGTATTGGCAAAGAGAGCCTCTTCCTCATTTACACGTCGAGGTTCCGTTATTTTTAAGGACCCGCACTGTTCTCACAAAGTCGAATGCCTGAGGAGACTTCCAATAGATCGGGCGGACATATCCACACAGGCCGGTGTACACTAACAAATGTCGGAGGGTTGGACTCTCCGTGCTCTACAAAATCTGAATGATTTCCGTTTAAGAAAACCCCTCCACCTTTAACAATCATATCACCCAACCAATCCTTAATATAACCACTTCCCAAAAGGTAAACAACACGGTTATTGACGACGATTAAGGGAGGAGACCCACCCTGTTCCTACAGAGTCCAGTTTGGAGAGACGACTGTCTGATCGAACACACTGTCCTAATAGGTATGAGGACGGTGTACTAACAAATGATGGAGAATTAGTATTTGTCGTGTCTCTCAAAACCTCATAAAACTCTCAGAATTAATCATATCCCTAAAAAGAAGAACAACTCAGTTACTAACGGCGGTCCGGAGGTATAGGAATCCGTGGACCCTTATATAATTCGTTACATAAACCTTATATCTTTTCCTTTATACCATCAAAAATTCCAATCGTTATGATCTGAAAAACTCAATTACTTAAAAGAGAAAACATTATCTAGTGGCATGAAACAATATTTAGTGACACAGGAACGATACATTTTTACATTGAAATAGTGATAGAATTCTGATTTATCTAGAATTCCCCTTGTAACCACTTTCCTAAAAGTAAACAACCCGACTACAAACGACGATTTAGAGGTACAAGGGACGGGAATATTACTTATATTGATAGTATATCCTCTTTATTCATAATTGGAAATTCGTATATCCTCTTTATTCATAATTGGAAATTCTAATTAGTACAATTGGAACCCAATTTATTTAAGGAAAGAACTAACATTGAGTGATGTGGGAGTGGGATATCCTTACGTTGAAATAAACCTCCCACCACGGACCAAATTCTTTTTT